>CM060620.1:2754334-2799334 GCA_030578275.1 Meda fulgida | reverse complement strand
AGAGTTTTCACCATTCAGAACAGAAAATACACTCACACTTTAATTTTGCCTCCTAATTACTGTTTATTAGGTAGCTGTTAAGTTTATGTACTGGGTAGGATAAGATATGTAGAATATGGTCATACAAAGTAAAGCATTAATATGCGCTTTATAAGTACTAATAAACTGCCAATATATTAGTGATATGCAAGGTAATAAGCAACTAGTTAATTGTGAGAATTGGGCCCTAAACTAAAGTCTTAATTCTATTCCAGTTCTGTTCCTACTTTGACCCAAACTATTTGAGTTTAAGTAAGTAAATAAATAAACATATAAATAAATATTTTCATTTTCTGTTTGAATTATTGTCATACCACATGGGTTATTTCTAGAAACAGTGGATGATAATCAGTGTTTTAAATGCCATTGTTTTAAATCATTTATGATCATTTTAAACTCAATAATTGTATCCCACTAACTCCCACTTAAATTACATATTTAAAAGTCTTTTCCTTGAAAAAATTCCTTCATGCCTTAAAATATCTTGAATGTAACTACTCATGAATGTTTCCTTAGTATATGCGGTTTTATGAATATGCAAATGAGCCCCGCCTCCACTCACTCACTCACTCACTCAGAGATCCACTGGTTGACGAGCACACGTTGATCTGATTGGTTACAAGGTCGTTTGTGACGTCAGAAACACCAGCGATTTCAAACCGTGTTTTTGAGACTGTCTTTGGTTCACTGCAGTTTTAAGCAGAAAATACTCAGCAATGCTGTCGACTTATGAACTTACACATGTTTGTCTTAAAGCGTATTAAAAACACCATGTAGACATATAAGCAACATTAAGAGCTTGATTTTCACCCCAGGGGAACAATACATTTCTTTTTATTGACCATGCGGGTCAAAGGATTTTTCATTTCAAAGAATGCTCTAATTTACTCAAATTATTTTATATTCAGTAGGCTACATTTTTATGTGAATATATATTTTTATAAAATTATTTCAAAACAATATGGTGGATTTCTGTGGCGACGAATGACAAATTTAATCTGTGGTACCTGTCACCAATTTTAATGCTTAAGCCATGAATAAATAAAGGCTTTTACATTTTTTTCAACGTAATTCGAGTGCCTTGTTTTTTTAGACAAATTGAATCTGTTTTGATGGCTTTGTTTATCCCTTATTACAATTCACAGTAAGTCTACATGTTTAGATGTTGGATCTGATTTGGTGGAAAACACACAGTTCATGTTGTTCGGTTCATGTAATATCTGTGAACATAGAAAAGGTCTTAGTGCAGTATTGTGGCTCATTGCTACAGTAAATAGTGTTGTTGCACTGAATTTAGGTTGCTATCCATGGACAGTTTTAAACTGCATTTTAACTATACTGTTAAAGCAAAGATCTATAACCATGAAGTGAACATGACAGAACCCGTGACAAAACAAGATCTGAACCACAGCAACCGATATGATGCTTACCTGTGTTGTTCTTCTAATATCACTCCAGTCACATCACGTTTATTTATATAGCACTGTATACAATAGATTGCTTAAAAGCAAGCAGCTTTGCAGTAGTAAACATGAAAAAACCCAGTGTGAGTGACTTTAAATTAGAATTAACTTCAGTTTTCTACTATAAAGCATAAATTCATGTTTTTACTCGCGTCTGACCTCGACGGGCTGAACTGAACATTAACTGGAGATTTACACGTCAAAGAAGGCGGAGCCTCAGAGCCACGCCCACCTATGACATCATCACCACAGATTCTGAAGGTGTTTACCACTTTTCCCGAAAGTTTCAACTCTCAATACGAACTCCAAACAAACTCCTTTTTGGCATGACTTTGTTCAAAAACGACGTCACACAGATTTCACTTGAACTGTTTTGGGGCCTTTACTGTCAGTGGATCTCGAATTCCTCAAACCATCAGATATAAATCACCCTGCAGGCGGTGGTGGCCAACTCTATTCAAAATCTGTAAATCATAATAAGTCCACTGGAACAGAGTAATCAAAAACATCCCTTCTATGATAATATGCTGTTCTTATGATCTTTGTACATAATATGTTTGTTTTTAAGAGAGGAATCATTGATTTACACGCTTTACTTCGTAGCTGTAGTTTTTGGTAGCATTTCAACAAGTTTGCGCTTGTTTACCATTCTGAAGTTTCTGCTTTTCAGATCATTTTGAGCAGCGCAAACAGAGCAGATCGGGCTACTGTGTGTGTGGTGGACGTTAATGAGTGTGTGTTCAGTCCAGCCAAGTGGCATGATGTCTTGAGTGAGGTTAGGGTGAGCGATCTGTGCTTAATGGTGTGTTTGTGAAAGACAAACTCTCTCTCTCTCTTCTCTCTCTCTCTCTCTCTTTCTCTCTCTCTATCTCTCTCTCTCTATCTCTCTTTCTCTGTCTCTCTCTCTCATCCTCTCTCTCTGTCTCTCTCTCTCTCTCTCTCTCTCTCTCTCTCTCTCTCTTTTCTTTCCACTCATGATGTGTTTATGTGAAGAGGGTGTCGCCTGTCCAACCACTAGATTCTTCCTGTCTCTCTTCTTTCTTGCACTTCTTGTGATCTTGCTGAAGAAACTTTAATCTGCATGCACTCTAACCTGGTCTGACACACACACACACACACACACACACACACTGATGCACACGTGACCAGGGTCTGATTCTCGTGTCTTGGCTGTGTGTTCGCTCTGATGGTGAGTGTGTTTCCGAGTATGTGCTTGTGTATGTAAGCTTTATTCCTAGTTTGAGAGTAAAATGGTTTTGCTCTTTTAAATCTCGAGAGGCATCAACTTTGTCTTGGCTAACTCTTGAATCTGAGACCGAATAGAACTGTTAAATAAATGTGGTGTTGAAAGTATTGAGTTTGTATTACGATCTCTGGCTTCTGTCAGGCTCTTGGCGAATCTGAGCACAGTTTGAGACATTAAGATCTATTCTGAAACTCCAGAGGAGACTCATGTGATTGTCTTAACCTTAACTGTCTAAGAGCAACAACTGTAATTACGTGCTTATGTTGCTTAAGGCAATCTTTTAAAGTTCTGCAGTATTTGCAGGTCACTAATGAAATCAAAATAAGTTTGTGGCATTTGACCATGTGAGCTTGTTAGTATATAGACGGTTTGATTTTCTTGCCCATGGAACAAACTTGTGCAAAAAGTCCATGCAAGCTCAAGTTGTCATATTCTTGCAGGCTGCACAGACAGAACAAGTTGAGAACCATTTATGAATTAGATTATTGCGTTTTTACATATTATAAATAAAGATTGGATTGGTTTGGATTGGATTGATCTTAGCAGCATGAAAAACAAAATGGTTATTCAAACTGGGAATAAATTATAATTGATACTGATACAGCAAAGAACGTTCCTCATCAAGGAAGTGCTCAATGACTCCAGTTAGCAAACATCACACTGGAAAAGAAGCAAATCTAAATGCAATGCTGTAATCAACACTTTTCATTCCTTTTCGAATGTCACTTTAATTGTGATAATTATCGATTAAGTATAATTTTGTATAGGGGAATTTGGGGGGCAGTTTCATGGCATTTTTGCCCCAAGCCTGTTCATTTCCGAGCCTGATCAGAATTGATCTCATGCATGGCCTCTCTGCAATACAATTAATGTAAATCCGTCGCAGCGATGGAGAATGTTATTTTACCGCTAGTTATTTTAACCATGGTAAAAGTAAAATGTAAGTTATTTTTCACCTCTGATAAACAGGGACAACTTGCTATCATTAAATTCTCCAATATGTTATTTGACAGCTTAGTATTTTTATGCAAAATTTCCTTTATCCCTAAAAAACATCACATAATTCAAACTACGGGTAAAAACACCTGTGCAAAATCATACTAAAATAATGAACACAGTGCATGTCGACACTGCATTACAACGAACCCTGCTATAAGAACCAGACGATTCCATGCAGTTTAAGAGATAATTCACATTGTTCCCTTTTGTGAATGCTATTTGTTGCAGCGTGAGAAAGTATGGAGTCCCCCTAGGGTCACATGCAGTAGCAGAATTTTCCCCAATAATCTGTGCCTTGAGCTCGGTGCTCTCTGCTTATGAACTGCACTCATGAATTTGTATAAGTTCTCACATTATTAAAAATTGTGATCACAAATTTTGGCAATCTGTAATCTCATATTTGACAACTGCACTCTCATAAAGGATACAGACTACACAATATTTTTGTCAGTTACGATAGTCACTGTGTCAGATTATGCAATTTTGACTCCTAAATGCTGGTCGTGGACAAGACTACGTGTTGCTTCTCGACCAATCATCACTTGCCGTTATTAACGACATATGTGATGTCATCGAGAAGGCGAACTAGCGACTCACTCCCGGAAACAAGAATGTAAACAAACAGGCAACCGAAGCGGCGTGTTAGCTTAATGCTAATTCCTGTACTCGCCGAGTTGCTATCGTTCGCCAGCAATTATCTTTTTTTTCACTCTGTCGTGGTCGTCCCTCGAGGAAACATCGTTAAAGGGACACTCCACTTTTTTTGATTATTCAAAATGTTCCTTGATTTTTACGCAGGAATGAGAGTATAGTTCCTACCATATTGTCCTAGAAAATCGCAACTTTTCATTTTCCGTCGGTCTTAGTACACGATGTAACTACAGAAGAGTCAAGTTTTAAGTTGGAAAAATATTGAAACTCTTTGGTCATTTTTTTGAGAGAGATGCTAACGGTCTAATCAGATTCAATGATCTATGCTAAGCTATGCTAAAAGTGCTACCGCCAGACCTGGAGATCGGCTGAATGGATTCGAAAACGGTAAAACTCGACTGTTTAACTCTAGGGGAGTTCCAATTTCCACAAAAAGTGGAGTGTACCTTTAAGGTAGGGGTATTGTTGTCAGAGCTCAAATAATGTTAAATATTTTGTTTTCACATATGTTACTCTAGGGATGCTCTGTAAGAAACATTACCTACATTTTTATTACATAGATGTCAGTCAGTCATGATACAACATGCCCCGCCTATGGGTTGCAACATTTCAAATCCCTTCTTTTATTTAGCAAGATAACCCTGTTTGTGTGTGTGAGATTGGGCACGAGGGATCAAGAAAACGAGGCTTCCCTGCGGCGGCCATGTTAATGACCGTCTTTATTGGGCCCGATGACTTTGCGATGGTTTGTGTGACCTTAATCAAGCATTGTGTGCCCCTGACCTTCTGTGTTTGATTAATCTTGCCTCCATGTCCTTCTTTCTCTCTCTCAGAGAGTGGGGGAATATATTGGGCCTCAGAAGCAGAAATATTGAATCTAATAGCTGTAAAAATGGTAAAGGTTGTTTTCTTTACTCTGTTTAATATTTTATGGCTCTATTTGTGGACTTCCACAATCTTCTCAGCTTGCTAAACGTGAGACATACTGCCTGATTCCACTAAAATGTCTATGAGGAAAGCGATTGCTGGCAACTGTTCAAAAATTACCTCACTCATATTTCACAGTGATTTTTATTTTTGGTTGTTCATAGGATATAATAGGAGAAAGAAACACTAATAAAGCTGTATTTACTTTGAAAATATTGAGATTAGACTTCACAGTGTTTGACTTGAGAAATATTACAAATGAAATTTACAAATGGGACTTTTTTAAGATCAACATGAAATCAACCCTAACTATAACAGGGGTTTCTTATTGCATCCTGCTGGTCTCATCCCAAACTATTGGATAATGTCAACAAATCGGCAAATACCTAACAAAAATATATTTAAAGAATGATTTTCTAACATTCCCCTTAAAGGGATAGTTCACCCGAACATTAAAATTCCTTCATAATTTACTCACCCTCAAGGTTTTTCAAATCCGTATACATTTCTTTGTTCTTCTAAAAACAAAGGAAGATATTTTGAACGTTGTAACCAGGGCCTACATTTTTTTTTTGTCTGGTGTCTGGTGACTTAAGAAAATGTATGGCCGTAAATCTTTTTACCGCTCATAACAGTTTTTTTTTGGAGCAAAAACAGGCAGTAATAACACCAACATTTTTAGATAGAATTTTTTAAAATTCACAATTCTCTCCAATTTCGATACCAAAGCTAAAACTACTAGCCCAATTAATGTAAAACTTAAACATCATTAAAGTAAACAGTCAGTAATTAAATAAGATCAAATAATCAAATTACAAGCAAAAGCACAAATAAATGCTATATAACAAAGGTACACATGAAATAAACAATGCTTTTCAGGTTTCTTGACAGTAGGTACAGAATTTTAACAAAGTAAGTAAATGTAAAATAACACTGCATAGTCTTCATTGTATAAATTAAACATCCTTATTAACGTTACAAAAGTTATTCAGAGCAGGGAGTGTTTTTATTCTTTGTCCTTTGTTGTTTGAATAACATTAAAAACACAGACAGGAGGAATATTAGACTGCTGTCACTTTAAGAGCGAATGCACGGGTCTAATATACTGATACTGCACACATACGTTTACTTTCTCAACTGTTTACGTTCACTTAAGACATAACCAACTATGTTCACTATATACGCTACTCTCTATTTTGTGTCAATTTGTTCGCTCAAGCACAAGAAGATGTGAAAGAGAGCTCAGTTTAGTATTCATGCGCTGTCTGAGACGCAGTTTTCTGGACGAGTAATGAAATGAGCTTAAACTTTCGTGACAACGCAGCGCTGGCCCATCAACTGTCAACCAAAAATCCACATCACTGTGAAATATGACTGCGGTAATCATGAATAGTTGCCAGCAATCACTTTTATTGTATGTATTTTAGTGGAATCAGGCAAGCTGAGAAGATTGTGGGAGTCCACAAATAGAGCCATAAAAATATTTATCAGAGTAATATTTACTCTGTTTTACTATTTAGTAAAACATTCCTTTTTGCAAACATTATGAGAATGTTACAAGTATACATTTAAAAATTTTAGACGAACAACCAACTAAAATGTTCCTAAAAAAAAGTTCCATGAATGATGAACAATTATTGTTTTTGTACTATACGTTTTGAGAAAAAAAATCTGCTTTTGTTGTAAGAAAAATAATCTTGTTTTCCCTTTTAATTAAGTTTATTTTTCTGTCCACCATTTACAGATATTTTTCTTGTTTTAAGCATAAACTCACTTTTTTCCAGAAAACAAGACTTAATATCTTATGTATCGCCTTATGTATCTTAATTTAAGAACGTTAAGATATTTGTACTGGAAAACAAGACAAACATACTGAGTAAGAAAACCATTTTTTGTGACAAGATGCGGTACCCCTAAAAGCACAATTGTTGCACATTTCTTTTCTGAGAGTGTATGTGTGTATTAGTGTCTAGTCTCAGTCTCTTGTTGATCTGGTGGTGTTTTGGTGTGCGAGACACGTTCCTCTCCATGTGTCCGCTTCGAGGTGTTTGCCCCCCAGCCCATTCAGTTCCTCCTTTAATCTGCTGTTTCTAATGCTGTGCCGATGCCGCTGTGAAGACACGTCTCTCCCAATGATTCCCTCATTCTGTGAGCACGAACCCACCGGGACAGCAGGCAATTAACTTCAGTGTCCCATTGATTTATCAATCATCCCAACATTAATGTTCATTCATTGGTCGATTCCTGGTGACAGGACCCTTTAAAACAGAAAGAAACGGTTTTAGCAATGCTCTGTGCTATGATACTGTGATTAGAAGAGATTCCTAGTTGGTTCAAATATTTAATCAAGATTTATGTATTTGTTTCAGCTTCTCAGTTCCCATCCAAGCTCTCAGCATCACTGTAAAATCAATTTATTTGATGTTGCCGACATAAAGTCAGTATCAATGTTTGGATGATCATAAAGCTAGCGTACCAAAATATTGATTAGGATGTTGTGGGATATTATATTATTGATTAATTTATATGCATTTAACCCAGTTCCTATGTCTGGAAATGTAGGAAATTATAATTTATTAAGATATTATTTTATTTTATGATTATTTTTTGAGCACCTGACATGCTGCAGACAAAGAAATTCAATTTAGTCTGTTTTGTTATATTGCATAATTTATATTGCAACTATATTATACTAATTAATGCCATAATGCCAATAATATGATACTAAACTAACTGAACCATGTGTTTAGATAATGAATGATGTGTAGTGGCTAAAGAGATGGTCGAAAACAGACTCAGTGTCTCTGAATCCTGAACAATGTTAGTAAGGAAAGTTTAGGTGGCAAGTATAAGAAAAAAATCTACTCTGCAGATTTTGATATCATGTGTATTAATAACTGGCCAGAATTTTGCACCTGCAGAAATGTGACAGATTATAGTGTGATGATCAAATCCTGTAAACGGCAGCTTTAACGCTCTTCTTGACCTGCGAGGTTTGCTCTCACGAGTCTAGATCACATGGCTGAGCTTCTGTTACCATATTTGAGCTGCTCTATGTTTGTGCATCGATCAGTGTTTATTTGAATAAAAGCCTAAATTAAATCTGTTCATCATTTGACATGATCGTGTCTCTTCGGAAGAGACAATTTTACGTCTTTATGCTACTTTTGAAATTGAAAATGTTGATTGCAAAGACTTTAAATAAATGGACAAAAATAATGAGAGAATATTACCCCCCCCCCCCCCCCCCCCCAAATGAATAAAAGATTCATAAGACGAATAAATGATAATAGAATTTCGCTTTTTCAAAGAAGTATGTTTTGTGCCCTGGCGGTATATAGATAGCAAATGGTGCGGAAAGCCAGTTTACTATTGCTTACACTTTATTTTGATAGATATTCTCCTAACTATGTAACTTTGTAACACAAGTATTAATAGACTGTCTGCTTTATTGTGATGCTCCTCAACAGAAATTCTACTGACTATAAGTAACTTTGCAACTACAATTTATTCTACAAACCCTCTACTTATGGTGTGTTCACACCGAACGTCAATTTAATTATTTGCACGAGTGGATTACATACAAATTCATTGCAAAGACGCGAATAGACGCATCATTCGCGCCTTGAATTGGGCGACGCGTTTGCCGCAAACGTCTTCCACGCAAGTTGAAAAATGAAGCTTTGTTGCGCCAGCCAATCAACGAAGAGCTAATTGATACGTCCGGTCCATCACTGTTGTCAGATAGCGCTGGAAGGCGCAGTTCCTAGCCTGGGAAAACCCAGACACCTTCCGGCAAATTTAGATTTGCTCAGTTACAACTGAGAATGGTCTGGTTTTAACCAGGCTACGCAGTTCCTGGAGAAGACGGTGAAATCCACCGAGTTGAGAGCGCCTCTGAATGGTGCTGTGAACCCAGACACGGCGGCGTTTGGCTTTCCTCCGTATTTGGGACTTCCACAACAAATACAGAGCAGCAATATCTTTTATTTCAGACATGACGGAAACGTATGCCAGAAAGAAATTGTGCTGTTGTTTTTTTATTCGCTTGTGACGCGGACGCGGGAATGGGCTCAAAATGTTCAAGCATCTAACTAGACGCGATAGACGCGTATTTGACGCTCTATTCGCGTTCAGTGTGAACACCATAATACTCTAATGACTACTAGTTGACATGTAGTTGCAAAGTTAGTTAAGAATGTCTGAAGTGGACTATCAACATAAAGTGTAACCTTGATGGGTATGATGATGCTTCTAATCAGCATTGGCAGAAATCAAGCATAGCTTTAGGCAGGTCATGTTAGTCAAGCACACAGTCAGCTGACGCTCAGATGATCATGACGTCTATCAATACAGTCCAGACACATCAGAGCGCTTCCTCCTCTCGTCTTTAACCTCAAGATCTGTCTCGAGTTCACCCAGAACGCAAAAACAACATATTGATTCAGTTGTAACTGTGTGATTGAAGTTTTTTTTATTTTATTTCATTGCATGGCACATGCTGAACTCAGCAGAAAACATGTGCAAATGCACTATAAACTAAACTTTTTTAAATTTTATATATATATAGAATTTTATATAATAATGGAGTCGATTGCTTGAAAAAAGATGCTGTTCTGTTGGGCTTGATGCAATTAACATGCAGTTACAGATGCACAAAATATTTTTTCAGTAATTGTGACTGTATCCGTTCTTAGGCAGTTTATATTCTGTACTTAATATTGTATTTTTGTTTAACCCATATTTCAATCAAACAATTACTGGAGTATTCTCCACGGTGCCACACAGACCCCAGAAAAATATCACAAAGCAGAACATATTAATGGTCCTAAAAATAGCCATCGTGTTCTTTAAGGAAAATCAATTAGCTTTTTTTTTTCTTCTCTCGCGTTTGATTTTTGAATGACAGATTCTTGACAGGTTTCCTGATATTCATCCATTCAGTTTCCTTGCTGAAATGTCTTTGAAAGGTTTAATGCCAACCTTGCAAAGTCACTGTGCCGATAAACATGTTTCCTGGTGGACTGATGAAAGCCGTGCACTCATGGTAATTGTACAAAGACGGCGATTTCCATTTTTTTTTGTGCAAATCAAAATGTGCATCATACTGTACTTTAATGGTTTGAGAATGTGTCGTCTGAGGCCTACTCTATGAAGGTCTGAAAACATACATAATCCTTTTCATGAAAACTGATCATAAATCACTATGGAGGATGCTTAACAAGACCAAACCTTAATATATTATTAGGTATAATTATTGATAGAGTAATGGAAAATGATAAAGGCAAAGTTGCCAACACATTTTAGATTGTTTCATCCATTGCTAATCACTCATTAAAAAACCTTCCTCCAGGTAACAGAGTTTTTATGAAATATTTATTAGGTATTCATTTTTTCTGGGATTCTTAATCTGTAAGTTACATTAGTTAAAATTCATTGTGATTCATCAAGTGTTGAGGGCATCCAGTCAGTTATTTTAGTATCATTCAGATACTATTATAGTTTTTATTAATATTTTGAATTAGTTTTTATTTTTATATTTTTCCGTTTACATTTTAGCTTAAAAATTGTTAGCAATTTTGTTGTGTTTGTCATTTTTATGTTTTATAAATATTTTTTAAAATATGTCTACAAATATTTTCTTTTTTGTCTTGTTTTTCAGTACAAATATCTAAATATTTTAAATCAAGATATATTAACTTGAGAAGCAAAATTACTTAAGTCATTATTAAGTGTTGTTTACTGAAAATTGAATGATAAAAAAGTGAGTTTATGCCTAAAAGATATCTGACAATTGGCTCAGAAAAATGATCTGGATTTCCTTTTGAATTAAGTTTATTTGTCTGATTTTCTTCTTATATACCTTTATTTAACCAAGAGGTCCCATTGAGATTCAGAATCTCTTTTACAAGAGAGACCTGGCCAAGGTAGCAGCCAATTCACAACAAATGCATACATAACAAACACCAAATTACACTTGAAACACTTATTGTCTTCAGTAGTTTTGCTTCTTTAGTAAATGTATCTTGACTTAAGAATATTAAGATATTTGCAACGGAAAATGTTCCAAGGAAGAATTTTGTTGTTTTTGTTGCTGTTATTCATTTTTATTTTATTTTTAGTTATTTTAGTACATCAAGCTAAGCTAATAAAAATGAGAAATGTTTAAATTTGATTTTATTTATAATTCATATTTTGTTTAGTTTTAGGTTTAGTTTCAGTTATCTATAATAACCCTGCTACTAGTTTACACAACATTCAAGCTAGGTTTTTACGAGATGTGGCTAACACATTGGTATTTAGTTATTTATGTAGTAAAAGCAGTGTTCACTTTGAAGTGGTTGAGTTCAGTAGTTGCTACAGGAGTGATGAAGCCCGATGAAGCTTGATGCTCTGTATGCGAATGTGTCCTCATTAATATATAACAAGACAGAGGCACAATTTAGTTTTCAGAGTCCTGATAACATCTCGTCTTTGTTTCAGGCCGACTCAGCTCGCGACTGCACGCATTGTGAGCATATGAAGTTAAAATTGCTTCACTCCCAGATTGCTTTCTTTAAAAAGAGACGTCCCGATCTCCAGCCTCAGGGCCAGACGAGCTCGGGAAGCGACAGCGAGACGTGGATCACAAGATCTCTGATGATAACTTATCGTATATGATATAACTAGTGTCTCATCTTCCCTAAAGTGATGTTACCAGTGACGATGTGCACTCAGTGTGAGAAGATGAGATAATCAATAATTGTTGGAGGTGTAGGGGTGTAAAGGTACACAAAAATCAAGCGTAGCATCAGTTCTGGCAGGTCACGTTAGTCAAGCTCGCATCAGTGACTCTCAGCTGATCCACATCTACCAATAGGAATACGACGCCTATCACCGTATACATATATAAGCTCCTTCAGTATTACCAGCAGCGATTACCCTCCTCCCTCCCCAGCTCCACCTCTCGTCAGTCAGGATTAGACATTCTGATTCCCCTAGAATCAGAATAAATTCTCGAAATATGTTATGTTGTTCTGTTCTGTTCTGGAGTTCTTGCCCATAACAGAACCATACCGCCAATCCAAACTGTATGCTAACTGTCAATCGTATTTGACGATAGTGGTCCTGACAGACCAAATGACAGTTCGGTACGTTTTTAGTACAATGCTCAATTGAATAAAGTGTTTTAACTTCTCTGTGTGCAGAACGTAATTTCAAACTTGCGCTTTGTTTGTTGTGCTTCAAACTAAATCATAAACCTAAGTGTACAGATGTAGTGCTGGACAAATGACGAAAACGACGAAAACACTGTATTCTGCTGCCAGGCCAGTAGATGGCGATGAAACACTATAGACTGAACTCGTTATACGCATGTTCATGACATCATCGTCTTCAGAGATTCACGTTTTTGTTGTTTACTTGGAGACCGTTTTCAAAAACTTGCACTTAAGGCACCCAAAACACTTTTGTCGTGTAAATGAACAGCCAAAACACATAAAATGTATATCATAGGGGTCATTTACAGTTTTATTATCGAACATAAAAATATCCTCGTGTGGTACATGTATATACATTTAGCATTGAAAGGTTGCCTACCAGTCTAGTTCACATTTCAACATGTTTCTGTCTACATATACCGTAGATACACATACATGTACGACATTAGGCTTTTTACTGCAATCTCATTTCATAACATACATTTTAGTCTGGCACCAGTTTAACATGTCGTACCTTAAAAAACTTCTCATCTTCAAATCGCGTTCTTCTAATTCTTCTGAGGTAAATCCAAGTGAAATAGCACTGCACAAACACAGTCTTGCAAACTCGATGAAAAGCAGAGAGGAGTAAGTTACTGAAGTGTCTGATTCTTTGTTTTGAGGTGAGGAGGGCGTTAACAGTTTCACGTTCCGCCGCGTGGATCATTTGCATGTGAACAGCTCTTGCGCGCGTGGGTGTGGTCACATTCCAGCTAATGAGGACCCGTTTGAGAAACTGTACATGTCGCTGCTTTCATACGGATTACTTAAACATAGAATATTTGTTTTTGATATAATTTACATAATTTAAAAATAGAGACTCCAAGCGTTGTAAAGACATACGTTTCAAGTCTGTGTGACAAACATTCGCTGAGTTACAGATCCTTTTCTGTCGCGTTTCAGAATGAACTTCACATTGAGAGAGACGGCAGAACGCGCATCATGTTTATTTTCATTATTTTATGAAAAACACAGCATTTAGTTTTTATTTGTACAGAAATAAAATAAGACATTTAACAGTTTTGAATGATGTATAATACTTATATGTAAGATCAAAATCAACAGAGTATTTTGAGTCTCTTTTGCACGGATAAGAAAAAAAACCAGCTGGTATCGCCGGCGCGACCGCTGACCCCAGGGGGTTAAGAAAGTCTCGGTTACGTATGTAACCCTAGTTCCCTGAATAGGGAACGAGATGCTGCTTCAAACACTGGGAACGCCCTTGCGTGAGTGCGTCATGCAGCACGTAAATTCGAGGCACGAGGGAGCAACCGAGAGTGCTTGAATGTCTCCAATTCTCTTAAGAGACGAGATAGCGAGAAGAAAGATAGTTTTAAGAGTGATGAACTTCTCAGAAACTTCTTCAATGGGCTCGAAAGGAGCTTGGGAGAGACCTTCTAATACGATGGCCAAATCCCAGGTCGGCACCCTCGTGCAAACTGCTGGCCTCAGCCTCAAAGTACCACGAAGAAAGTGTGTTATAAGTGGGTGTCTCCCCAGAGAGACTCCACTCAAAGGGACGTGGTAAGCAGCTAGTGCCGCCACGTACACCTTTAGTGTGGATGGGGCTAGCCCTGTGGAGAAACGCTCCTGCAGGAACTCCAGCACTGCACCCACCGGGCAGTTAACTGGGTCCAGCTGGTTTTATCCACACCAAGAAGTAAATAATTTCCACTTCAAGGTATATAACTTCCTCGTGGATGGAGCTCTGGAGTAGAGGATGGTCTCAACAACCTCGGTTGAGAGACCTGCACTTATGAGCTGGGCCCCCTCAGAGGCCAAGCCCACAGTTTCCACAGTTTTGGGCGGGAGTGAAGGATCGACCCACTCGCCTGAGAGAGAAGGTCCCTCCTGATCATAATCTCCAGAGGAGAGCCGTCGAGGAGAGACACTAGGTCCGCAAACCATACTCGGCCCGGCCAGAACGGGGCTACCATTAATAGACTGACCCCGTCCCGGCGAACCCTCTCCAGAACTCCTGGGAGCAGAGCAATCGGGGGAAATGCGTACAGACGCGACCTCGGCCACACCTGTACCATAGCGCCCGACCCCAGAGGGGCTGGACGGCTTTTAGAGAACCACAGTGGACAGTGTGGTGTCTCCCTGGACTCAAACAGGTCTACCTCGGCACAACCAAAATGCTTCCAAAGGAGCACCACCACCTCGGGGTGGAGTGTCCAGCCCCCGGGCCTCGGTCCCTGCCTCGACAGAATGTCCGCCCCCTGATTTAGATACCCTGGGAAATAAATCGCCCTCAAAAGAAGCTTCCCCTGGGACCATAGAAGGATCTGGCGAGCCAGCTTGTATAACGGGCGCGAACGCAGATGGTTTATGTGGGAGACCACTGATGTGTTGTCCGACCGGACAAGAGCATGATGGCCTCTCAGGTCTCGGAGGAAGTGTTTCAGTGCCTGAAACACCGCCAACATTTCTAGACAATTTATATGCCATGATAGATGATGGTCCTGCCACAGACCCTGGGCTGGACGACCAATCATGATCGCCCCCAAACCTGTGAGGGAAGCATCTGTCGTTAGCATTACACAACGACAAAGAGCTCCCAACACAGGTCCTTGGGACAGGAACCAAGGTTCTATCCACATGATCAGAGCACGGAGGCAACGCCGCGTGACTTTGATCATGCAAAGCGCGTTTCCCCTCGGGGAGAACCCCTTGGTCCTGAGCCATCACTGTAATGGTCTCATATACAGCAGGCCGCAAGGTATAACGTTGATCGGCGTTCGAAGAGGAAAACGCTTGCAATGCTCACAATCAACCCCGCTCGAGAGCTGACTGGGCATGCTGCACTCCCAAACAAACAACACATACTTTGTGTGTATCTCCACTCCTGAGATAACGAGAGCAGGGAGGAACACACTTATAATTGTTTGCTCGCCATTATATAAATATAAATATATAGTTCTTTTTTTAATATATGGAATAAGTGTGAAAAAACTCCTGCCTAGTAACAACTACGGACAGACAAAAACACTTTTTCAGACAATGATTCACACAGAGCGCTTGCTGAAGGCACAGAAGCTGACGCGGTTGTGATTTTGGGGTGCTTTATAGTTTCCTGGTTGATGACGTCACCCGCCTATGACGTTCCGTCTCTCCATTGGACTGATTCAATACGTGCTACATGACGCACTCACGCTGGGGCGTTCCCACAGCGTTTGACGCAGCTCGAGTTACCTTGAAAGGAAACAATTCTGGTTTCACATGCAGATATAAGTGTTCATCAAAGACCGTTTCAAGGAAACTCAGTTCACTCTGTGGCCGTATTCACAATGCCTAGACCACATCCTATCGACTTCAGTGGGGGAATCAAGAAACCGCAAAACCTGCTTGAATGACATTTAAAACCAGCAACATGATCTGTCCCACAAATGTTGTTTCTTATGCTCAAATAGAATTAAAAGCTTTATTTAACTTTAAAGGCTCTATAATATAAATGCACTGTTGTTGTGCATCTAAAGTCTTTGGTGTTCATATACCATCCAAAGATCTTTTGACAAATCCACAGTATCATTCTGCATAAAAAAAGTTATCTCTGCTCAAAATATGTTTTCCAGTCATCATGTTGGACGGCTTAAGGCTTTGAATGAATAATAGATGAGATGATTTCCTGGGAGCCACTAAAAAGTTTGTACAAGCAGCAGGAATAAAGTAATACCGCATCCGTATTGATTTAATAATTAGTGGTGTTTGCAAAGGCACATTGCTTATTTGAACATTAAGGGTTGGGCTCTTTTGATTTGAACCAATAAGCAACCACCTTGAACATGCTTGCAACCACTGAGCAACGTGAACATCAAAACACTTAGCAACACCCTAGCAACGACCCACTACACTTTTGCACAGGCAAAAATATCTATCTTGTCTTTGTATAATCCATTCTCTCTATTTCTTTCAAAGCTGTAGTTCATGCTGCTCTCTTATTTTATCTTTTATCTTATATCTTTTCCCCCCCAAACACATTTTTTTCACATTAAGCAACTATTCTATTTTTTTCTTCTGCGTCACGATGGGAGAGTGATGCACGTGGGACTCAGACTGAACCATCCCTTCACGGATAACAGAGCAAAAGAGAGAGTTTAAGGAAATCATCTGTCTTCGGTTCTTGTGTCCTAATTTCCTCCGTGTCGCTCTGTTCAGTAGTAACCTTTTACACAACCTAAAAATACCACAGGCGAGATAAGAGGCTCATTCTTAGTGAAGCTCCAGTTATGGATGAGAGAGAGCTAATACGCCGTACATCATGTGAGCCTGGGTTATATGAATTCTTCAAATCTTATGACTTCTGCTTTTGGCTGCATCAGCTGAGCTTGTTTTCTGTTGCAGTAAAGAGAGTTTATTTCTCACCAGAGTGTCCATCTATCTGTGAACTTGTAAAATAGTTTCCCTGCATCTGCTTTTGAACACCCCCCCCCCTCATTTTCCATCCCCAAATATGACATTTGCCATTTCTGAAAATGCTTTTTAAAAATGCTTTATATATTCATCTTTTCAGCAGTCTAGTAAAATATGTTTGACTTTGCGGCTTGCCCTGGACTGAATATACTATAAATTTGTCTACCAATGATTGTCTTCCTCTTTAATTCAGTTTAAACAATTATTTTCAGTATTTTACTTCAAACGTCCTCCCTCTGTTTTTTTTTTTCTTCATCATCTATGGAACCTGAAACAAAAACAAAGACAGAAAAGAAGCCCTATTCAGACGGGACTAGTTTTCCTGAAGGAGATTAGAGAAATTCGTATTTCGCAGTATGTTGCTGTATCTGCCAAATCTGTGTTTTTCTCACACAATCTCTGCACAAATTCCAGAGCAAATTAAATTTCCGTTTGTTTTCCAGCTTTCTTCCCCAGGAAAATCTAATCCCATCTGAATGTTATTGTCTGTTATTACTGATTTTATATTTTCAAACCTCTTTTCCTCATGTATATTAGCAGACGTGTACTAGATTAATATTGTCAACCGTAATTCTGAATTCACTCACTTGTTATTTTTTTTAAATGTGTGATAAAATATGCAGTGATTTGGGTTTGCAGGACCAGGATTGAAAATATTTATATTTTATTTAATGTGATGCCCATTTGTCCAGGGTAGTTGCAATGTCTCTTATGTCACATCTTGACATCAGGAAAACTCCAAAAACGTGCCTATACATACAATTCACTGCAATGAACACTAGAGGCAGTAAAACACCAACAATTTTTATTCTCGTTCACACAAATTATGATTACAGGCAGATTATGGATTAACAAATCTTTATTCTTTTTCAGTATTTTAATGTCTATATTATGTGCTCAAAACACTTTTACCATAGTGCATGATTTGTAAACTTATACATTTTGATGTTTGCATCACATAATCAGCTTCATATGAATGGCTGATCTGATTCGCTCATTCACTTATCTGGTACATCATTGAACTTGCTTGGGTAAGTCCCGTGAAACACGAGTCACGATAAAAGGCTCAAAGACTTAAAAAGCAAGATAAAATAGCAAGGTTGTTTCATCAACATTTTTTTTTAACAATAACCTTGAGGTGTAGGCTAGAGTTTTGTTAAAATGTGAGTGCATAAAGTGTCCAATGTTCCACATTTTGTTTTATCAGTTAAATGATTGCATCATCTGGGTATTTAAAATGCACATGTACTTTTAAATTTTGGTTTCACTTTATGGTCCCTTTAACACGTTCTGTTGACTATAAGTAAAGTCTAAGTCCCATTAGAGTGTTAGTAGAGTATTAGTAGACTGGTAGGGTTAGGTTTAGAGTTAGTTGACATGTAGTTGCAAAGTTGCTTATAGTCAGTATGATGGCTGTTGGAGGACCATCACAATAAAATATTATCAGATAATAATCATACAGTCTACTAATACTCTACTGTTGACATGTAGTTGCAAAGTTACTTATAGTCAACAGAATGTTCAAAAGGGACCATCAAAAAAAAATGTTACCAAAATTCCACACAACGGAAGAGAATAGTTCATAAGAATGCAGATATTGCATGTGCATCTGTAAATGTGAAATGTGAAGTGTCCAATGTTTCACATTTAGTTGTTCGGTTAAATGAGTGCAATATCTGGGTAGTTAAAATGCTCTAAATTGCCAGTGTGAACACTATTCACACAAAATGGCATAGAATAGTGCATAAGAATGCAGATAATGTATATCTGTAAGAAATAGTAAGAATACATATATTGCATATCTGTTAGAAATGGTAAGGATGCAGATATTGTATATCTGTTAGAAATAGTAAGAATACAGATATTGCATATCTGTTAGAAATAGTAAGAATGCCGATAATGTATATCTGTTAATAAATGGTAATCTAACGGTGTTGCAACACTGTGTTCTTCTGTTGTCAGATGCTTGAACCCAAGCAGGATGAGCCATGTGACCTCAGGGGCCAGAGAATGACCTCTGAGGAGGACCAGTCCCCGGGGAACCTGTCGGACGCTTCGCTCACCACAGCGAGCCCTCGGTCCAGGAGTCTCACGCTGCTGGAGGACATGTGTACCTCTCTGGAAGAGAACCTGGTTCCTCCAACACCTCCACCCTCCACTGAAGGAGAAGATGGCCGAAGCACAGAGAGCAGCGTCAACGAGGACGAGGGCAAAGAGAAAGAGTTCTTGCATGCACACACACGAGACTGTGATGAAGAAAAACAGCCGCTTGCTGATGAAGATAATGCGTCAGATGCGCTGGACACCAATGCTCCCCCTTCATCATCATCTTCATCATTTGTCATCCCCGAGCTTCGATTAGATCGCTCCTTCAGTGCGGATCGCCCTCTCCAGCCCCGGCACCGATGAAGAGTACGAGGATGAGGAAGAAGAGGAGGATGACGAGGAGGAAGAGGAAGATAGTGACGAGAACTACCTGGAGCGCAGTGACAGTAAACGCAGGAGCATGGTTGAAGCCTCTTCATGTGAAAAGCACCCGAGCGGACTCAGCGTGCAGAACTCCCTGCGCAGACGCACACACAGCGAGGGAAGTCTTCTCCAGGACCCGCGCACGACCTGCTTCACTTCTGATAATGCCATCCACTGCATGGAGGGCTCAGGATCACACGCGGGCGGCTGGACGCTTCCCTCACCCAGAACCCTGAAGAAAGAGCTGACGAAGAACGGAGGGTCCATGCATCAGCTGTGCATGCTGTTCTCCGGCAGAAAAGTAAGTCCAAAGAGTTTATTAATAATTTCCCTTTGCCGTGTTAGTTGCTTCGGCTGATGTATTAGTATATATATCACCATTCACTTTCTTCACAAAAGCACATGCACAGCACAAGACAAAGACACAAGGAATAGTTCACCCACAGATACAGGGCCCTATCATACACCCGGTGTTTTCAGTTTCAGCCGGAGCACTTTTCATTTTCACGTCCTGCGCCACATTGTTAGAATAGCATTTGCACTGTTGTAGATTTTTTCTTATTTTGCCTATAATAATTGTACTCCAGCGAGTCTACTCATCGACTTCAGCCGTAACTATACTCTAACTAACTTGCTGCGCCGCAATAATAACCGACACACTTCAGCCAATGCCTATGAATATGCTTTAATAATCACAGCCGGAGGATCTCAGACAAATTTCAGAGAGAATTCCACCTGCAAAAGGAAAACAACAGTTTTTATGGAATAGGAGCATGGCGAAAATGACATTATACATTACATTATACGATACATTACATCATTTCCCTACAATTTGATTGGTTCTTCATAGGCAAACCCTTCTGTTACTAGGTAGAAGCAAACTCTGTTTTTGTGATTACTTCATAATCAAAGTCACAAGTTTTTGACCAAACGGTTTGGATACATACAACATTCAAAAGCATATGAATGTTGTTCCTGCAAGAAAAATAAACGTTACTTATAATTAATAAAAAAATCCATCACAACACCCATCTGTGGTCCATGGGCTGCTGGTCTGAAAACCAGGTGTGTGTTCAAGCGTGTGTATTGCTATTTTGAGGAACTGAAATAGACTGAGCCATTGACCAAGTAAAACCTGGTCTGAAGTCAATGGCTCAGTTTTTTTATTTCTTTATTTAAAGAGCGCTTTAGTAATATGAACCTATAGTGCGTACACTTTGTCCCGTTCGCCGGTGAGGTTAAAGCACTCGAGCAGACCATCTACGGGAAAGTGTACACACATCCGTCATGGAGGAGCGCAACTGGCTTTTAAAGGGAATGGGAGATGAAACTCTGATTGGTTTATTGCACATTACGCCCAAAACACACCCATTACTCATTAAGAGAATAGAGACAACCGTTTTAGACCATGCGCCGGGAGCACCGGCCATTTTTCCCGTCGTTAAACTAGCAAAAGTGGATTCGGACACGACCGAAGAGCACTTGCACCGTACGCTTTAGACCATGTGCTTAGATCCTTAAAATAGGGCCCAAAAAATTATTTACTCATCCTAACGTCTTTTCAAACCTATGAATTTCTGCTCAATGTAAGTCTACAGGATGTTTTTGCCAAGTTTTTTTTAATCATTTATGCTCTTTGCATAAGCATTGCAGGGCGAAGGTTAGGGGTTTGATCCAATCACATCAACTCATCATGAACAATAGAGGTATTGACTCTTGCCTTAATTAAACACCAATAATTAGTTCCTGTACATTTTCCCAGACATAAGTAGGGACCCTGTAAACATTTGTTTACTTGAGCACAGGTTGTGCCTGGCCTTGAAATACAGTGATTATTGATATACAAACAGCACCATCTCAGTCATAGTTTAACTAATTTACCCCTCAAATATCACATAAACAAGGTCCATAAAACGAGGAAAGCACAAACATCACATCCTCGTTTAACAGTAACTTGTATTTGTTAAGAGAGAAAAAATATTTTTAATACTAAAAGATAAAATGCATTGGATACTAGATCATAAGTTAGTGTGTCTGGGTTAGTAATTACTTTGTAAGTACTGAATAGTAATTAAAAATCACATACATAAAATGCATTTACATTTTGTAGTTGGTATATACAGATTTATTGTGACTTGTGTTACAATGATATAATTAATTATATTAGTTTTTAATGTGTACAAAATGTAGCTGATATTGTCATGCTCATCATTCCTCCTTGATATTTGTTGCTATGGCTCAGAATGAACTGTGGCTGTGCTCTCGGTTTTGTCCACTAAGTGGCGTTCTGTTGATTTATTTTGCAGTTTAAACAGTATTTGAAGACATTATCCAGACAAGCTCTTTTAGTAACACATGTTTATGTGCATGCCTGTCAATGCAAGCAAGTCTGAGTTCTGTTGATCCAATTTAAATAGAAACAAGTATATACCATATCTAACTTTTCTGCATGCAGTACATGCATTACTGAAGACAGAGATGCGCTCCTCTTCCTTCTTCATGCAGGTTGATGTTTCTCTTGCTTTCATCTCTTATTTTTCTGTTATGCCTTTTTATTATTTTCACCTTCTGCTCAAGGCTTTTGAGTATTAGTGTTTTTGAGTTTTGTTTGGCACATAACAGGTGCGTACTGACCATAGGTCAAGGGTCAAGCGATGGCATTTTTCTGTGCATTTACAGTGCCATGTTAAAAACTACAGGATAAACAATTTCAATTGACCACATCTTGAACTTTCACTCATTTTAAACTTGAGGAAACACAAGCA
This sequence comes from Meda fulgida, assembly GCA_030578275.1. Lineage (NCBI taxonomy): Eukaryota > Metazoa > Chordata > Actinopteri > Cypriniformes > Leuciscidae > Meda > Meda fulgida. Next base: position 2,777,124 of record CM060620.1, on the reverse strand, counting down.
AAACCATAACTGTGCGTCAGACTAAAATGAATTGTCAATGAAACACTCTTTTGAGTTCTGTTACATGTATTTGGACAGCTTAATTATTTGAAAGGATTTCATGCTTTGTAAAACTTTAGCACAATTCTGATAACATAAAGAGTACTGTGGTAAAAGTGAATTATTAGCTACAGTTGACTGAAACAAACCTGCAAAAAACATTCTATATTGTGTATAATGTAAAAGTATTATTTTTTGCCATGGTAGGTACAGTATATATTAATGTAGATTGGTATTACCACCTGATACTGTCACTGTAACATGATACTGCCATATGAAGTCCTTTATGTTTTTTAGTCAATAGTGACATTAATGCTACACAATAGTACTATAATGGTAAAATGTTAAAAATGGTGCTCTCAACAAATGTATTGGTGCTGATTTTGATAAATGGAAAAAAAAAATCACCCTGAAGAGAAGACATGAAAGATAAGAGTGCATGATGGGAAGTCTTTGTTCTAGTAGCTACTAATGAAAAGTGTGTGTGATTGATCAAAGTGAGTGAATGAGGTGATTGATTCAAAGACATTGATTCAAAGAGAGTGAATGAGGTGAATGATTCATAGAGAGTGAATGAGGTGAATGATTCAAAGAGAGTGAATGAGGTGAATGATTCAAAGAGAGTGAATGATTCAAAGAGAGTGAATGATTCAAAGAGAGTGAATGAGGTGAATGATTCAAAGAGAGTGAATGAGGTGAATGATTCAAAGAGAGTGAATGATTCAAAGAGAGTGAATGAGGTGAATGATTCAAAGAGAGTGAATGATTCAAAGAGAGTGAATGAGGTGAATGATTCAAAGAGAGTGAATGAGGTGAATGATTCAAAGAGAGTGAATGAGGTGAATGATTCAAAGAGAGTGAATGAGGTGAATGATTCAAAGAGAGTGAATGATTCAAAGAGAGTGAATGAGGTGAATGATTCAAATAGAGTGAATGATGTGAATGATTCAAAGAGAGTGAATGATTCAAAGAGAGTGAATGAGGTGAATGATTCAAATAGAGTGAATGATGTGAATGATTCAAAGAGAGTGAATGATTCAAAGAGAGTGAATGAGGTGAATGATTCAAATAGAGTGAATGATGTGAATGATTCAAAGAGAGTGAATGATTCAAAGTGAGTGAATGAGGTGAATGATTCAAAGAGAGTGAATGAGGCGAATGAATCAAAGTGAGTGAATGAGGTGAATGATTCAAAGAGAGTGAATGAGGTGAATGATTCAAACAGAGTGAATGAGGAATGATTCAAAGAGAGTGAATGAGGTGAATGATTCAAACAGAGTGAATGAGGTGATTGATTCAAAGAGAGTGAATTATGTAAATGATTCAAAGAGAGTGAAAGAGGTGAATGATTCAAATAGAGTGAATGATGTGAATGATTCAAAGAGAGTGAATGATTCAAAGTGAGTGAATGAGGTGAATGATTCAAAGTGAGTGAATGAGGCGAATGATTCAAAGTGAGTGAATGAGGTGAATGATTCAAAGAGAGTGAATGAGGTGAATGATTCAAACAGAGTGAATGAGGAATGATTCAAAGAGAGTGAATGAGGTGAATGATTCAAACAGAGTGAATGAGGTGATTGATTCAAAGAGAGTGAATTATGTAAATGATTCAAAGAGAGTGAAAGAGGTGAATGATTCAAATAGAGTGAATGATGTGAATGATTCAAAGAGAGTGAATGATTCAAAGTGAGTGAATGAGGTGAATGATTCAAAGTGAGTGAATGAGGTGAATGATTCAAAAAGAGTGAATGAGGCGAATGATTCAAACAGAGTGAATTATGTGAATGATTCAAAGAGAGTGAATTATGTGAATGATTCAAAGAGAGTGAATGAGGTGAATGATTCAAACAGAGTGAATTATGTGAATGATTCAAAGTGAGTGAATGAGGTGAATGATTCAAACAGAGTGTATTATGTGAATGATTCAAAGAGAGTGAATGAGGTGAATGATTCAAACAGAGTGAATTATGTGAATGATTCAAAGAGAGTGAATGAGGTGAATGATTCAAAGAGAGTGAATTATGTGAATGATTCAAACAGAGTGAATGAGGTGAATGATTCAAATAGAGTGAATGATGTGAATGATTCAAAGAGAGTGAATGATTCAAAGTGAGTGAATGAGGTGAATGATTCAAAGTGAGTGAATGAGGCGAATGATTCAAAGTGAGTGAATAAGGTGAACGATTCAATGACTCACTCAAAAAGTCAGTCTCTTGCTGCCTACTGGCTTAACAATGTAACTTGCACAAGTGACCATTGAAAAACCCTCACCACTAATACACAGACCACTGACAGCCTGTCTAGGACATGCAGACACAAACAGTTTGGCATGCCGTGCGGCCAATCAAATACCAGGAAATATCAGAGGAGGGGAACTGTATCCCACTAAATTATTTTGATTTACCAATTACATTGTCTGTCGCATACAGTTCAAAATGAATCTTTCTTTGTTCCTGCTTGCACCCTTACTGTAAACTCACTGTACCTACAGACCAACTGTTTGCTGTAGGTGGGAAAACTACATAATTTAAGAAACCACATTAAAAACAGATTGTTTTTGCTAACACTTTACTTAAATGGTTAGTTCACCCAATAATATTTGCAAACTCCTTTTTACATATATGTTGTGTGTCATGTGTTAATACATTATATGTTCTAAAGTTGTGTTCAATGTATAGATAAGTATTATAAGGCATTATAACTTGTCGCAACTATTCATGAGATCATACAAAAGGTCCATAATTAATGCACTAAAATACTTTTATGATGCATTTTATATAAAGGCTTTAACTGTAGCCGTTCTTTTTTACCTGATAGACTGTTGATATGTATTTTTACTTGAATTTAATGTTTTGATCATGCATACGTCCATCATCAGTGAGCAGGTTCATTCCAGTTCTGCACCTAAAATAATCTCAAATGTTTGATCTGAAATATTTCAGCAGAAATCTCAGGCCTGATCCTGCAGTGAACTGTGTGCCATCATGTGCTTCTTTATGCTTTTCTTTTACTCCATTTTGAAGTGAATCTTCACTTGTCATTCAAATCTATAGGCTAACTGTGAAATCGATCAATTTAAATTGCTGTTATGACAAAAATATGGACAACTAAATATAGGTAGTATAGTAAATTTTCAAATGCCGGAATACAAGTCAATTTATTAAAAATAAATGTCCCTTTCAAATAGATCTCTTTTAACGGGATTCTGATTTGGTATTATTGAATATTAAGTATTCAAATAAATTGTCAAAAACACAATTTAAATGGAAATAAAAATGCTGCCGGAAAGTGAATCTGTGAATATCCCCCTTATACCCTACCCATTAAAACCAAGTCATATCAAAATGTGCTTTTTTGTTATTAATAACAGTTCTTCAGCCATTATTATTTATATTATTAATAGCCACATTTTCAGAAATCTGTGCAACCACCAACCCAGTGCATGCGATCTCCTGATCTCCTGTCTTCTACACGTCTGCAAGTTTCTCAGACGGCTCATTATGCATGACAATCCCCACTAATGCAGCGGCTCGTAACTCACTTCTGGATCTGCAGTTCACTTACGAAAATATGAAACAAAAGCCCCAGAATAAGTGCTGACAGTCTCCTCTCAGCCACAGCCGCTTTCTGTGCCGGCTGCAGAACGAGACTATGAATCTCCTGAATGGACACATGCTCATGTGTCTGTCTGCGCATGCATCTGCAGGAAATGTGTCTAAATGAACGTCTTCCTGGGAGAAGATGATGTTTAGAGTAGAGACAAACGACACGCAATTTCATTATGTCTCAGAAACATAAGACAAAAGGTAACACTTTGCTTGTATTGATGGTCATTTGTTAAACAAGGTGAGTGTTGGATATATTGTACCTAGAAGGACAGGATGCAGTTGTTATCTATTTTCTTTCTTTGTAAGGTCACTTGGGCTTCGTCCGCTCTTTCCCAGTAGCTGCGATTCTTTTTCCCTGCCATGCATTAAATATTATATAAGTTACAGATTTGGCAACCCTGGACACATTGCAGTGAAAGTGTGTGTGCGGTTCTGACATCGACATCAACCTGTTCAGAGGATTCAGCTATGTTAACACAGTGTACAGAAGTGTTGTGAGTTAAATCATCTCCATCTTTACATCAGAAACATCTTGAGCTTGAGATTTCAGGAGTCAGAAGATCCTGCTAAACTCATCAGGACATCGCTGAGAGGAAATGTGCATTGACAATAAACTAAACTGGACTAACAACACAGCGTGTCTATGCACTGAAAATGCATTTTTATATTCATGGTTTAAACCTGTTAAAACAAATGAATCTTCGCCAACAGTGTGATAATAATTAATTACACACTGGCTAGCTTTACTGACTGCAGAAATTATTATTTTTTTTTTCTGGGTTAACTTTTAGCACATAATATGATGCATATTTGAAAAAGACACCACATTAAACATTAAGGTCTTTTAAAGTTGTATTTATAGTAAGTAAAATAAATTAAACATTGATTAACACATTTTTTTTACTTTATAATCAGGTGAAAATTCTACTTCCTTGTTATAGCTAATTTAGCTTTAGTTTATGATGAAATGTTATTTGTTTATGATAAAAGTTCAAGATTATTATATTGACCTACATTAAGTAACATTTTGGGTTATGACTAAAGAAAAATATTGATTAATGATGGTATTTGTACGTTGACCAGCGCGCTCTTGGTTCCTGGCAGTGTCTTCAATATCAGCTCAGAACAATTACTGAAAGAGATAGTTTCAATAACGTGAAGGGATTTTCACATCTCTCTTTAAAATTTCTCATTTTAGATTTATAATTCGTGACTGGTGTTTTGTTTTGCAAATCGTCTGCCGGAAGCTAGTTATTATAGCTAATAAAGTTTTAAATATGAATATTTTTGTTACAAAAACCCATCACTTCGCTTCAGAAAGCCTTTATTAGCCCCCTGAAGCCATATGGATTATTTTTTTATGATAGATGGATGGATTTTTTTGGGCTTCAAAATCTCGCCCCCCATTTACTCCCATTATAAAGCTTGGAACAGACAGGATATATATGAATATTTTTTAAATATAACTCAGATTGTGTTCGTCTGAAAGAAGATACTCATATACACCTAGAATGGCTTGAGAGTGAGTAAATCATGGGCTAATTTTCATTTTTGGGCGAATTAACCCTTTAATGTGGCAAGAAAAAACTGTGGTGTTTGTTCTGACCCACAGAGGGAGCTGTCGTCATGTTTTACACTGATTATTGCTCTGCAATTAACACACGTGAGTGAAAGACCTTCAGAATCATTTGAGCTTTAGTTTGAGTAGTGTGATAGAGTATGATATAGTATACAGTCAAACCAGAATTTATTTTACTGGTAGTCACTGTATGAAGAATTGTTGGGTATAATATGTCACAGTTTACTTTATTTTGCTCTCCTCACTTACATAAATGAACTATAGTGTCCTGCACCCACTAGTATAAAAATATCAAAAATGATATCTGGTGTCTGAATAATGTTTGGTTTTACTGTAGTTTATCAGTACCATTTGTGGAGACTGGTGATGGTTGGCACAGTTAAGTTGTGATTCATCTTTGGATGCTGAAACTCTTCATTCACACTCTTTGATTCTGTGAAGACAACAAGAAAGATCGGCTCCTCAAAAGGAAAATGATGCGCCGCTGGAAACCAGTGAGTGTTTGTTCTTCTGCGCATCTACTTGTTGCATCATTCAGCGCATTACTGGAAAAGCTGCGAGAGTCAGTGGTTGACGCAGGGTTATTTGCTTCTGTTTCACATCGCTGTGGTTGCCATAGCAGAGCTGGTGCCAGTGTGTTTCTGATGGACGCAATGCTTTAGTTCACTGTACAACACACAGCAAGAGTCAATGTGTCTGGAAATGAGTTAAACACACCAGTTATTGTGAGTCATTGGGATCTGTTGTCATGGTTCCAAAACTTCTGGCTGGCATGGCACTGGGTTTTAAAGTGTAAGGCTGTGGATTTGTATTGGCCGTTTGTGTGAATGTACAAGTTCACCCAAAAATGGAAAGTGTTATGTTAACCCTCTGGTGCTTTTTTTTCAGTTTGTGGCACTGGCTGTGGGAACACACATGCACACACACACACACGCGCACACGTACACACACACGCACACGTACACACACGCGTGCGCACACACACACACACACACACACACACACACACGCGCACACGTACACACACACGCACACGTACACACACGCGTGCGCACACACACACACACAAACGCACATGCACACGTACACACACACATGCACACGTACACACATTCACACGTACACACACACACACACACACACACACGTACACACACGCGTGCGCACGCACATGTACACACACACACACACACACACACACACGTACACACATTCACACGTACACACACACACACGCACATGCACACGTACACACACACACACGCACACGCACATGCACACACACTCACGCGCACACGTACACGTACACACACACATTCACACGTACACACACACACACACACACGTACACACACACACGCACACGCATATGCACATGCACACACACACACACACGCGCGCACACGTACACACACACACGCACACGTACACACGCGTGCGCACACACACACACAAACGCACACGCACATGCACACGTACACACACACACACACACACACACATGCCCACGTACACACATTCACACGTACACACACACACACACACACACACACACTCACACGTACACACACGCGTGCGCACACACACGCACACGTACACACACACACGCACACACACACACACACACACACACACACACACACACACCCACACACACGCGTACACACATTCACACGTACACACACACACACACACACACACACGCACACGCGCACATGCACACGTACACACACACACACACTCACACATGCACACACACACACACACACACACTCACACACACACACGCGCACACGTACACACACACGCACACGTACACACACGCGTGCGCACACACAAACGCACATGCACACGTACACACACACACACACGTACACACACGCGTGCGCACACACACACACAAACGCACATGCACACGTACACACATTCACACGTACACACACACACACACACACACACACACACACTCACACGTACACACACGCGTGCGCACACACACGCACACGTACACACACACACGCACACACACACACACACACACACACACACACACACACACACCCACACACACGCGTACACACATTCACACGTACACACACACACACACACACGCACACGCGCACATGCACACGTACACACACACACACACTCACACATGCACACACACACACACACACACACTCACACACACACACGCGCACACGTACACACACACGCACACGTACACACACGCGTGCGCACACACAAACGCACATGCACACGTACACACACACACACACGTACACACACGCGTGCGCACACACACACACAAACGCACATGCACACGTACACACATTCACACGTACACACACACACACACACACACACGTACACACACACACATAGCATTCCTGTTCATTTTTGGCGTTTTATCTTTTTTTTTTTTCATGCTGCGTATTTTGAAACGTTTCAACCGCTCTTTTGATGAACATCGTTTCACATTAGCCAACTGTGACGAGAGCTCTGGGCCGGAACGCACCAAGCTCAAGTGGAAATATAACTGCTGGAACCGTTTCTTGCTTTTGCTTTATTTTTTACTCAAATATTGCATCATTTTGGAAAAAAATCATGAAATGACTCTTTTCCTAATATTTTTATGACCTCTAAAAGAGCACAGAGAGCTTACAGCTGCTATGCAACTATAGCAACATTATGATGTTTTTTAAACACTAATTTACTTTCAGAGAAAGTAAAAAGAGGGAACATCCTGCATACTTTCTCATTCTGCGTTACATAGGAGCTAAAGGAAACATATCTTTTATCGGGTTGAGCTATCCCTGGATTCATTTCTCTCTCCTTTTGCTTGGCTGTGATGTATTAACGTCTGTGTGTGAGTATTCCCCATCGAGAGGTCAGCCTGTGTGACCCCTGACCCCTCTGCAGTTCACTGTGTCACTGAGTCTGTGTATCTGACAGGAAGACCACATTATTCACATGCGTTTGGGCTTTCATGAGGCCTTGATGAGTTTGACCCGCTTTTTCTTTTGTAAAATCACAAATCCTGTACAGATGCTTTTCAAACGGGAGGGGATGAGTTCATATTTATGTGTTTATGTATTCTTGAACTGATTAAATAAATAATGAATTAAAAAAGGCATTAGTTTTATACTCTAGCTTGCCCTTGAAACTTGGCATTGGGTACTGCAATATTGTTGGCTCTTCTACATAAATTGCTTGTGTTGTTCTTTATAAGTGGCTTTGGATGAAAGTTTCATGTAAATGTAGATTCTGTGTTTGCTGGAGATATTGGCGTACTTGTGCCGCTACAGTATCAATGAAATTCCACTGTATTTCAGAGTTTTGTTGAGGGATCTTCAAAGAATGTATCAATGATTTTTTTTTAAGTTTCCCTGCTGGGTTTGACTCCTGTAGTGTTGAGAGAGGAAGTCTGCAGGATGCTGACCCACACAACACAATATTCACAAACATCCTTCACCACAGGATGCCAACACACAGACTGGAAGTGCCTATGTTCTGCTTTAATAGAGATCAATAGCAGCAGAAGGGTAGTTAACACACACACACACACAGACACGCACGCACGTACGCACGCATGCACACACACACACACACACGATCATCATCATCATCATTCCACTTGCAGTTATTATTGTTTTTTGATTACATCATGGTGCAAGCATCACTATTATTAGTATTGCCTAGCATTAGGGAATTAAACACATTACTGAAATGATTAAACTATTAACTCTTTCCCTGGCAGAGTTTTTTTTTTTTTTGCCTGCCACCGCCAGTTGCCACCGCCAAGAATATTTTGTTGTATGAATATCTGAACATGCAATATATATATATAAAGCTTCATGCATTCCTTTTTTTTATCAACTCTTTTCATAAAAAAGCAACATTTTGAGCAAAAAGCTGAAAAAAAAAATCACTTTTTGTTGTCAAAGACTACATCCAGATGGGATTCAGAACGATGATCAAATCACAGATGGAGAAGATCGAGTCCATCAACACTCCTAAAGCTTCAGTCCTGTAGCTCGTCCTGGGGCGACATTTCATTCATAACATTAGGCCGTTTTGATTTACATGCTGTTTAATGTTGATGATTGTGTTATTTTACATATGGTTATGGTTACATATGAGAACGCTTGCTTTTGCATCTTCTTCGTGTGTGTTATGATCAGGAGATTCTGTAGTCTTTCAGAAGATGTGTAATAGCGCCCCCTACTGTATAGCAGTGAAAAAACACGGTTTTCTCACAAATAACGGAAAATTATGTGTTTGGTGGGGATAGAGTTAAATAATAGTTTCCAAATCATTATTATTTTTTTTTAATTTGTGTAAAAAATATTTCAGTGAAACTTTGTGGACAAAAAAGGTCCAATAGTGTGAGGATGTGTGACTATATGAAGCACAGCTCACACAAACATCTTTCTGTTGATCAACGCGGAAACTTTGTGTGACCAACTCAAACCTGATGTGTAATCTGTGTCTGGAAAACTTTCTCCCTAAAGTGAAATTCCAGATCCCGGCGAATCCTATTGAAATGAGTCGATTTTGACTGTAAATACTTGTCGATAAACGGTAATTATGACTCCACCTTTACTTTTTAAAGGTGGTTTTAACACTGGCCACATTTACTTTGATCTGAATCCATGTATGATTGTTCAGCGCTCCTGGATTCATGCTCACTTTATTCTATTGAACCTCATGCATTTCCATTCATCTTGCATCATCACAAACACACAGTGCCCATGATCGAGAACACAATGCGCTTGCTATATATATTCTCAAGAGTAAATGACACTTGAGTCTATTGAGTCTGTCACATATCATAATTCGATGAAAACACCAAAAACTCAACTTGCTTAAAATGTAACCTTAAAATGCGTAACCCACAATAATCCAAATAGGCAAAAAGTTGCAAAAAAAGACACACACTATAAAGGTGAAAAAGCAAATGTGAGATTAAAACACAGCTTAACTGAAGAACGGCAAATGTTTCTGTCACAACATGGCCTTTAGGCACAGAAGAAGTCTTTGTGTTCAACATGGATGCCTTTTCTCAGTAAAGCTGTCGTATTTAAATCGCATTTGTTTTTTGTTGTCCTTTTCAGCTTTAGTGTGTGGGTCTTTTTCGCAACTTTTCACATATCACAATTGAACAAACTGATTATACCGAGTCTGTATGCGTCTCTCACATCACAAAACCATATTCTGCGTACATTACCAGTCTGAAATCTCCATAAGTTAGTCAACACACCTGATGGAGGAATACAATCTTGTAGAATTACTTCAGTTTAAAATGGTAACACTTTACAATAAGGTTTGTTAGTTAACATTAATTAACTACATTAGTGAACTACATGAACTAATAATGAACTGAAAGTATACCGCATTTATTAATCTTTGTTAATGTTAATTTCAACATTTACTAATACTTTATAAAATCTAGTTAACATTAGTTAATGCACTGTGAACTAACAGAACAGCTGGGTTTTTATTAACTAACATTAACAAAGATATACAAATACAGTAACAAATGGATTGCTCATGGTTAGTTCATAATACATTAACTAATGTTAACTAATAAGCCTTATGGTAAAGTTTTACCTTTAAATCTAATGGACCCGTTTTCTGTTTTTTTTTTACGACCCTTCACACGACTCAAGAGTTGTGATATCAAGGCTTTACATGGCAAACACACACACATTTACATCAGAAAATGTGAAAAATCGGGAGAATTGAACACATGAACGTGTGAAGTGTGTTTTGCATGAACACACACGACAGCTGTTTGCTCAGACGACAGGTTGTTCCAGCTCTGCGAGGCCGCTCCTCTTCCGGGCTTTCTTTTCTTCAGCTGTTACTCTCCATTGTGAAGCGGGAACCCTCGGGAGCGCAGACATGACCTCAGGCTTCAGATCCACACTAGTCTCCCTCAGAACCAGCACAATACAAGGAAACTCACAGACCCGCGCAGGGGAGCGTTTCCCGTACAGCCATGTAACTCGCTGTTTCACTACCATAGTACGATGCATCGTTAGAGAAATCAACTAGTCACGACTGTTTCCCGAAACCCACCTTCGCAAAGTATCGTTCAACCACGATGGTTTCGCACGTGGTGGAATAATAACTACTTTTAATGAAACTGTTTGAGATCCAGTTAACGCTAGATTTGTTAATATAAATTACAGACATGTCATCTGAGGACTATTTCTAATTGTTCTCAGTTGTTTTGCTTTATTACCAGACTCAATATTTGGCTCGTTCTTACATAGTAGGCACATGCGCACTCTTCAAGCACGTTACTTTAAATCTTTTGACAAACTAAAAGACGTAAATTACATTTGTATGTATTCTAAATAAAAGGCACCGGTTGTACTGAATGTCAGCTTGCTTATTTCATTTGCTCAAGATAAGGATTTATTACCTCCAAATGTGCTGCAATATAGAAACTCTGCTCTAACCACAGGCCGAGATCTGTCGCTCACACACACGACTCTGCGATGCTGTGTGCGAATGTTCGCTGGAACGATGGTTTCGGGAAACACAGACTCGCTGAACTGCTGATAACGACGGAACTTGCGACCATAGTTGGCTGACGATGCTTTCGGGAAACGCACCCCAGATTAATACTGCAGGGCTTGTTCAGAAACAAGCATTGTCCATGTTTGAATTGTGATTTAGTTTAAGCTAAAGAGAGGAGGGAAGTAATAAGAAGAAAATATGCATGAACATCTGCAGTCTGCAGATACTGGGATTGCTCAAAAGAAATGGCAGGGTTTACCTCTGTGCAAAAACAGCAAACTAAAGACAAGTGGCAGGCAAGTTAAGTCACCTTCATTTAAAAAGCACTTTTAATATAGATTGTTTCAAAGCAGCTTAACAGTCATAACCCAGCTAACAATGTATGGCTCCGGGAACGTTAGTTTTTGGTTGCGGGAACGTTCCCTTAAGGTTTTGTTTAGGTTTTGGTTCCCATGGAAAGTTTTCTTAACGTTCAGGGAACATTATAACCCTGATGGAACGTTCCCTAAACATACGTTTTTGGTTTGGTTCAAACTAACCTTTAGAGAAACATAAACTAAACGTTAAGTGTTAGTGGGGAATAGGACATTGCAACTGGTTGAATTGCGTGTGTCTTACGGCTAATGAGTGAGACTTGAGAAGCCTGTAATTAGTGTTTCCTTTAAGTTAGCTCTTGGCCATTGACTTTGGTTAAATTATTTCTCTTCCAGTAACTACGGAAAGTACATGCTCTCACTATTGTTCACTACAATATATCACGCTCCTGACTGCAATGATATTCTTTTTACTATGGGCTTTTTACACATTAATTTCTTTTACTAAATGTTCAACATTCTTAGTCTGCTGTATTTTGACATGAAAGTTTTCAAATGTGCATGAAAGTCCTTAAAAACAGCATCTTTCAATTTTGAACTTGATGCAACAGTACTGTACAAAGTTGAATTTACATACTACTGATGTTTATTGTTTTGTCTCTTTAATAAAGCAGTTTTAACTTTACTTAATTCAAAATTTCAGATGACCATGCTGGTCCACCCTCTAGACCAGCACTTTATCAGCATAACCAGCCTGGACTAACAATAATTAATGTTTAGATGGGTTTTTGAGCTGTCCAAAGCATTATTACAGTTTTGTGGTTTAAAACAAGGGTTTAAAACACTGAAAACGGCAAACATAATCCTGACCGAGTTTGTTTTTACACAAAACCTTCAGCAGAGTCATGCTTTGTTTTTGTCGCCGCATTAAGATCAATTCAGGTGTCACACATTCGACAGCAAATTTAAACAAGGAACTGATGGAAGTTTTGCCACTAGCTACACAATTGTGTGGAAGAACATTTTATTTAGCATTATTATTCATAATGTTCTCTTGAAAGTGAATTATGCTGGCTCTCTCTATGTTTCATGCAACTGACTGTTCAGAATAAGAGTCAAGTCCTTTACTCATACAGCGCTTTATACAATACAGATTGTTTCAATTTACAGTGATAGCTGAAAAATAATGATTCAGTGACGCAATAAAGCGGCTCCAAAAAGACAATAGTAAAACAGTCATTGTTTAGTTGAAATCTGTGTATAGTTCATCAGGTAATGAGTTCAATGCAGCAATAAAGCAGTTTTGGAGAAAATAGTGATGTCGTCATCCAGCATCTCTTCTCTTTTTAATTCTTTAAATCTGCTTTCTAGACATGTTTCTTATTTCCTAGCACATTTCCCTCTTTGTTTGTCCTGATACGCCTCTCTCTGCGGTGCAGGTTATTTATAGCTCAGGGCCAACACACACACACACACACACACACACACACACACACACACACACACACACACACACACACACACACACACACACACACACACTGAGAGATTCGGAGCATGTGTTTTCTGGAATGCAAGGAGAAGATTTCCCAGAGACTGCATGAGATTCAGTGTCTTCTACAGTGTCCACATCATTAGTTTAATGTTAATATTCACACATCTGTTATTAAAGACATAACTGCCCTCGTGAGAAAGAAGTACACTTAGCATACTTTTAAAAAGAGCACTTATTATGGAAAGAATATACTTAATTGCGAACTGAATGAAATGTTTTCTGACAAGTAATTGTATGTTTTTTTAAAAAATATATTAATTATAGTAAATGCAATTAAGAGTGTTTTTTTTTAAAGTAGGACTTATATGTAATTTCATAATTACTTCTATTATCTTTGAAATATGGTTAAAGTTTACTGCTGAATGTACTGACACGCATTTATGGTAAACTAAAATGCTTGAAGTTGCAAATGAGGAAGTTGCAGTTTTGTGAATGCTATAGTCAAAGTAAAATCAAGTAGGCTACTTTACATGTGCAATTGTATGTAAGTCAACACATCAAAATAAGTAGGCTACTTTAAAGCATGACAAAATATTATTAAAATACATATTGCTTTAAAATGCCCTTTAAAGTAAAAGTGTACTCATAAAAAAGTCCTAAAATTGTACTCTCTTTAGTGCACATCTAATACAATTAAGCACACTTTGTTTTCACAAGGGTGTAAACGAATTGCTTAATTGTGTTGAATGTTTCAATGCACTAATTTATTGAATGCCTTGAAAAAAGATATCAAAGAACGTCAGTATTAATATTACTGTAATATTGTTGTACCCTGTCAGGTTTTTATTTTGGTTCTGATTGCACTTCTGTTACATAACGCATAATAAACAAAAGGAAAGTTACAGTACAGTTTATAATCTCCAAATATTCCCGCATATGCAATAAATCGCAACAACGAAAAAAAAATGAACTAGGGCGTGTTGCGTTAGAGCGTTCTGAATCTTTACTCGATGAAATTAAGCCACATTAAGTTCAGAGAAATTAAAACGATTATGCCAATATGTTATCTAGAAATATTTACATTATTTAGAAGTGGCCAAAGTGACAATATTGTGCTTGTTAACTGCAGCGAATAACAGTTACCAAATGCCGGCGCACGCCCACTATCCTTTATATATATTGTATTATATTTTACTGATATAGCTCCATCATGATTGACGGTTTCATACAGTATGAAATTATTATTAAGGTTTGCAAGGATCACTATTACAATTGCGTTAAGTAATGCCCTATAACCATCCAGAACATTCATAGCAGTGTGCTAAAAACACACCGAGCACCTTAAAAATAATCAAAAACGCTCCTGTTATGATCAGCTGTGACGTTCAGTGGACCTCTGTATTGGAACATAACTATGGCCACCATTACACACACGTCAGCAGTCAAGAATATGACCCCCCTGCTCTGGAATAAATAAATACACACAAATGGTTGTAGCAACATGAACCGTGTTTACATAGCAATCTAACAGCCAGAGCTTTAGGATGAACTTCAGTGATTATCCTTACTGTTTAAACATTATCCTTACAAGTTGAAAATCATTAACGAAAATCATCATTTCTCCCTATATTTACTGACTGTCACCATTGCTTTCGGCTTGCTCACTGAAGGCACATATGATAGTTTTCTGAAAAGTTGAACATTATTCATTGTAAAAAAAAAAGATATGCCATGACGACTTAACAAGTGATGGAAACATATTCGAAAGTCGTAAACCACACCAGAGTAAATATTGCTACACCTGCTCATCACACGCTTCCTCTAACGTCATTTTACATGAGTGTGCATTTCCGTCAGTATCATTCTGATGGTTGTACTTGACATTTAGTGGGCTCTTTTCATTGAAGAACAACACTTGTACATTAACTGCTGGTGAAGTCCTCTCTGAAGTTAGTTATCTCTCTTTTAAAGGAATAGTTAACCCAAAGATTTCTGTCATCATTGTTTTTTTTTTGTCAACATTTTTTGTCATGATTTACTCACCCTCAAGTTCTTCCAATCCTGTATGAGTTTCTTCCTTCTGCTGAACAAAAAAGAAGATATTTTGAAGAATGTTGGTTGGTAACATTCAATATTTGTTGGTGACCAGAGAGTTGATGGACCCATAGTATGGAAAACAAATACTATGGAAGTCAATAGGGACCAGAAACTGTGTGGTTTCCAATACTCTTCAAAATATCTTCTTTTGTGTTGCAAAAGTCCTTCAGTCAATGCAAAATAAATGTTTAGCACATTTTGACTGGTGGTGGTGGTGGTGGTGGTGGGGGGGGGGGGGGGGGGGGGGTGCACTTTGCATTCAAGTTGATTTCGTATTGTTTTTAAAAGCTTCCATCCGTCTATCTATAGTAACATTTTATCTGATAAGATGCTTGACTTATTAAAGGTGCAGTAAGTGATTTCTGAGAAACTCATGATATTTGAAATCAACACCCAAACAAACACACTCTGGTGCTAAACTCTCAGCTGTGATTCAACAACAACAGCATATCTTGGTTCTGTGAAACAGCAAAAAACATATACAGTACATCTGTTATGGTGAATAGCTAAGTGATTACAGTTTTTCTCAGTCGCTTTGGTACATTTCTCGAATCATCCTCAACAATTGCAAAACTGTAAGTGCATTTCTCAAAACAATTCGTACAAATAGCAAAACCCGCAAAAGCCAGTCTCTTGCTCAAAATCCTTAGTTCATCTCTCAAAAGTAAATATCTGTCAATGAACATGTCAGTGCCATCAGAATGACAAGTCCTTGTGTCGTTGTGTACGGATAAGACCTCTGGAGGGATGTTCTGATGTAAACTATGGCTAAAGTTTTGATGACAACTATTGTAAATTGTAGGTTATACATTAGTGTATGTGGGAGTTTGATTGCAAGAGACTGGACTATTCAACAGAGACCCATTATAATACATTTTGATCAACATGACATAAGCAAATGATAATGTAGGAAACCGCAGAGAATTGTACATCATCATTTGCATGGATGTACAAAGCATTTGCAACTTGTTGAAAGAAATGAGAAACTGCTTTTCTGATGTGCACAAGTGACACGATGATGTGAAGATTGAACAGGTCGTTTTGAGAATTTCAAATGTACCAAAGCGACTGAGAAAAACTGTAAAAGATTACCTGATATCCAAAAGGCATGAAGATGACACGTTTCTTTAATGCTTTTAGCTGTTTTTCCTAACATTTTTTTTTTTTTTTTTTTTTTTACAATTCCATGGTAAGAAAAAAGAAAAAAGCCTGGGCACTCCGCATTGGTCAATACTTAGGAACGCCACCTTTGGCAAGTATCACAGCTTGTAAATACCTTTTGTAGCCAGCTAAGAGTTTTTGTCTGGAGGATTTTTGCCCCTTGTTCCTTGCAAAAGGTTTCCAGTTCTGTGAATTATTGGGCCGTCTTGCTCTTTTGAGGTCTATCCACAGATTTCCGATGATACTTGAGGACAGCGAGCCAGCTTGCACATCTTGAGCTTGTCCATTGTGTATTTTGTGTGTGTTTAGGATCATTATACCGTAGAAGCATCCAGCTTTTTTACAGACAACATGATGTTAGCTTCTGGAAATTGCTGGTATTTAATTGAATCCATTCTTCGCTCAGTGACACTGGCTGCAACACTAGCCCAAAGTGTGATCTGTCCACACCCGTGTTTAACAATTAAAGATTGATCTTTTTATGACATTCTGCATTCTTTTGTTCTCCAATACCTTTGCTCATTCCAGCCCAAAAGTTCTATTTTCACTTGCAAACTTGGATGCAGGAAAGCTTTTCTTTGCATGATTCATATTCGTGCATGTGTCGCTTCACAGTAACGGTTCACCACCACTCCAGTTCTCTCTCAGAAGGTTTTCTTGGGCTTCCAGACCTCAGATT
The DNA here is from genome assembly GCA_030578275.1 of Meda fulgida. Taxonomy (NCBI): domain Eukaryota; kingdom Metazoa; phylum Chordata; class Actinopteri; order Cypriniformes; family Leuciscidae; genus Meda; species Meda fulgida. Next base: position 2,759,621 of record CM060620.1, on the reverse strand, counting down.
AACCTCCACCATTCCTGAGGAAATGGCTGCTTAGAGGAGCACACGGATGTTGATTGTTGGGACTTTTGAAAAGTCATTGAAATTTGCATCACATAACCTTTCCAAACAATGACTGTGAACAAGCTATAGACTTAACAAATAAAGTCTGAGACTTAAAGGTTATCTGAGATCTTATCTGAGAGGGTGCATTAAATGTTGCATGCTCCTTTCCTTTTTTCACTCTGAATTTGTACAAAACAAAAATAATACACTAGTCTTGCTTAAAAAAGTTTCAGAATGTTTCATCTTTAGAGATGCATGATATATCGGCCACCATGTCTTTATTGGCCGATATATATGATCATTTTTTATGTTATCATCATTGGCCCGATAAGAAAATTTGGCTGATATATTAAAGCCAATAATTATTGGATTATTTGCTTCAGCTGAGACACTTCAGATGCGCATTGTTCAACATGATGGTTTTGAATTGCTTGAAATATGATCCCAATCCCTTCAAAAAAGAAAAATACAGTAAAGTGCCACATATGCAGTGCAAGTCTGTCATATCGGCTACATAAAATTACAACGAGAACATTAAACTTGTGTGCTTGGGTCATGGCTTTTTTGTAATCAAGCTCTCAAATATGATATACAAATTTTGATTTAGATTTATTGGCCAGTATATCAGTTATCCGTTTTCAAATATAAATTATTATCAGTATCAGCCAAAATGTTCATATCGATGCATCTCTATTAATTTTACATCAGTTCATCTTCTACACTCTTAAATATAAAGGTTCTTTATCGGCTTCTATGGTTCCACAAAGAACTTTAAACATCCATGGAATCTTTGCGTTGTACAAAAGGTTCTTTATAGTGGGAAAGAGTTCTTTAGAATACTAAAATGTTCCAAAATGTTTTATATTGTGACAGAACTGTAAAAAACACCCTTTTTGGAAACCTTATTTTAAAGAGTGTACTCACTTAACTATTCACAGAAAATCATTGGTGCCATTGGACCATGGGGGCCCAAACTTTTGCATTCCACTAGGTGTGCTGTCACAGAGGGTTGTTTTGCATGCACACTCCAGAAGATCAGAGTAAAAAGAATGAGAAATATTTGAACTGGCGTATATTTTTTTTAAAGCTCTTCGATCTTTGTGTTTCACTGTAAAGTCAGTTGTATGAGAAGCATTTTACAACTGAGAGGTAATGAGAAAAATTCATCAATAACACAGTGCAACCTTTCCTGCCCTCGGCATCAGATCTTACAGAAATCGCTCCTCTGGGAATCTGGGTTTCCTGCTTCCCACATTCTAGGTCCTATATTAGTTGTGTTATTGTGATGCCAGTGCTGACTGTTCTGACCCCTGTGGGATTATGGGTGGGTTCTCTCAGAACTATCCATCTAACCTCGAAATTCTGGAATAATCATAATCATAATAATTGTTATGACCCAGTTGTTGTGGTTGTTTTGTAGGTTTGACTGTGACTTGAGCGCACCTGAATCTCGTCCTTATACTGTATTTAAACAGCGTGTAGTTGTCCTCAGTCGGGCCGCAGTTCTCCAGTCCTGTTATATTACTCCAGTTTGGAGGATATCCATGCATTCATTCTGACAACATTTCCCAGTTATTCACTCTTCCACTCGCAGACACGACTGAACAACATCACTGATTACTGATATTATGATTATGTTGTTTTCGTTCATTTTTGAGTAGTTAATTTCACCATGTCGTTTCCCCTTAACGACGCATCTTTGAGCCCGGTGTGATATAATAATTAGCTTTACCCACTACTGAGAAGAGTTGAAACTAGTAGAAATGATGGAAAATATATTAAAGTCAGAATTATATAAAAAATAACTCATTGTAAAGGATTTTTCCACCTTGTAATCTTTATTCAAAATATCCATAACTCGATAGACTTGTCTCCGGTAGCGTAGGCCGGGATTTATTAATTTATTAAATTTATTAATTTTTATTAATTTATTTTATTAATTTCAGCAACATCTCAACATCCAATCCACAGCTTCATTGTTTGTCTTGTTTGATAATCCGTTACACTCTGATTGCAATACGGAAGAAAAGATCAGTTGTCTCTTTGCAACTTTACATTTTGCACATGCATTCATGTTGTTAAGACACTAAATTGTGTGTAGCTGTGAGTGCGAGTGTGAATGTGTGTCCGAATGGATGGATGGATTTATTTTGTTAATCAAATTGACTTTTTATTCTAACCTCTATCAACCCATTCCTCCAACCCAGGGTTATTACCAATAACTAAAACTAAAACCTTAAAAAAAAAAAAAAAAAAAAATGCGTGATTAAAGCATGAACTGAGATATAATAAAATAGTAGAAAACTTTGACTGATTTCATTTAATCTATTTGCCAAGATAACATTTCTCATTTTCATTTAGTTGAAGTTGAAGTACTTCATTTAGTTGAAATGACTAAAACTGAATAAACTACAACTTGGTAACATTTAATTTTGATAGTCCACTTTAGACATTCTACTAACTAGTAATTTTGTAACTACATGTCAGCTTATTCTAATAACCCCTAATCCTAACCCCAACTCAACCTAACCTAACTCTAACCTAACCTAACCTAACCTAACATAACCCTAATCTAACCTTACCCTAACCCTAACCTAACCTTACCCTAACTCAACCTAACCTAACCGTCCACTAATACTCTAAATACTGCTAGTTGACATGTTTGCAAACGTACTTATAGTAGATTATCTAAAATGGACCATTGAAATAGTGTAACAAGAAGCTTAATAAAATCTATATAGATGTTTTAAAAAAATAATAATACGAATGACAAACTTATTAAAACTTTAATTAAAATGAAATTAAAATGAAAACTTTATTCAAAATATTAACAAAAACTATAATAATGATATAAAATAACACTGACTTTACCGCATTAATATGCATTATTAACTGTTATTTTAAACATTACAATTCATAACTGTAAAAAAAAAACCATTTTATTCTAAAACGTTGAACAAACTAGAAAACAAATATATAAAACATGGCATAAAAATACATCAATGTGTACAATTACCAAGTGAGTGCACTAGAAATACTTTGGAAAGTCTCGCCATCTGGACAGCCATGATATTTCTAGGTGTTGTTTTGTAACGTGGTGAAAGTTTCATTTTATTTACAAATATTTGCATGTTACAACTTGTCACAACCATGTCTCTGACTCTTACTCCAAAACACCATTCCCACAATGAAGAAGAAACCTTCCAAGTCTAGAGAATAATGTGCTATTGTCGGAAGAGTTTGTGAAACAATGCTTTTGCATGATAAGGCCTGATTTCCAGAGGTGTGACAAATCCCTGGAGACTTGATACAGAACATGATATACAGTCGGGAAATATTTGTTTTACTGAGACGGCCAAGAAAACTGTTAATCACGACATGAGAGGTCCATACCACGGGTCAAGATGGGACACGCACACGCACACACACACACACACACACACACACACACACACACACACACACACACACACACACACACACACATACACACACACACACACACACACACACACACACACACACACACACACACACACACACACACACACACACACACACACACACACACACACACACACAGACACACACACACACACACACACACACACACACACACACACACACACACACACACACACACACACACACACACACACACACACACACACACACACAAAAACACAGGCTACATACAGAGTGGTCTCAAACCTTCAGACTGACGGTCTCCTCCCCCTCCCCGTTTCCAGCCTGTAATATCCCGGTGAGGAGAGGAAGTGTAACGTGTGTGTGTGTGTGTGTGTGTGTGTGTGTGTGTGTGTAATGTGACTCCCCCACGGCCTGAGCCCCTCGCTGTAATCCTGGGCATGGCTGGAGGCCATCACAAATGCACACACTCACACACACACTGAAGATTACAGTGATCAGGGTCACTCACTCACTCGCTCACACACACACAACACACACACACACACACTATGGCCTGTACCAGGCGGTGAGGATTAACTTTAGCTACTTTTGGATCTGGAATCCTGCATTGCTTCGGCCCCTGGATGATGCCGACTGTTTCTCTGTCCACAGCTGAGCGCCGGCTCTGAGTGCAGCTGCGACTCGCGTCCTGACGGGGCCAAGAAGAAGAAGTCCAAAAACCTGTGAGTCTGACCCGTTTACAGTTTCTCTGCGTTATGTGTTGGTGAGAGGAGCGAGAGCTTTCAATCTCCACAAGTTACTGTTATAGTATGTTTTTAAATATTGAAATGGGCTCTTAGAAAATCTCTCAGTTGGTCTTTAGTTCTTTTTTAACAGAATATTTACCTTGTTGTGTGACACATGTGAATCATGGTGTGTGTCTGTTTTGCATGAGCTACACATTAGTCGCAGTATTTGTTCATCTTTGTCCATTGTTAGTTCATGTCAAATCAGGTCCATTAATTAATATTAATACATTCAAGTTTTTATTTATAGTAAATGTTAGATTTAATATGAACTAAAAGTAAAACAAGTATTTGAAGTATACACATGTTAAAATATGCAATTTAGTTACTACGTTACATGTGTCAGTACATGTTAACTAATGTTAACAAGTGGAACCTTATTGGAAATTGTTACCAATAATGGAAACCGATACAACATTTGATTTGAATAATGCTTTAGTAAATGTTCGAATTAACATTAACTAAGATTAATAAATGCTTTAGAAGTATTTTTATAGCAGCTCATCATGAAATCATTTTGACTAAATTCTAAAGTAGCATTACATACATCTCAAAGTGACAGAAAAATGTCAACTATAAATACTTTATCATATATAAAATTTTTTAAAAATATATAAATACATATATTAACACTTTATTTGTGTGTGCCTTTTGTTTTGTACTAATTAGAGTATTGTGTTGTTAGTTTAGAAACATGCATCAAATTTCACATTGAGTTGGCTGAGATGAAGATCAGTGTGTGTGTGTGTGTGTGTGTGTGTGTGTGTGTGTGTGTGTGTGTGTGTGTGTGTGTGTGTGTGTGTGTGTGTGTGTGTGTGTGTGTGTGTGTGTGTGTGTGTGTGTGTGTGCTCTTGTTTTTGTGATTTGTAGGACACAAGTGTGTATAATGACATGGGTATTACACTGGTATTACAACTTGAACGTGATTTGTGAGGACATTTCCTGACTCCTCATATTTCAATACAGAATGTCTCCTGTGATGGATAGGTTTAGGGATAGGGGTAGTGTGTGTGTGTGTGTGTGTGTGTGTG
>CM060620.1:2744334-2746834 GCA_030578275.1 Meda fulgida | reverse complement strand
AACGGCGAAGCCTCACATTTATATTCGGATCCCCCAGATTGCTCTAATGATTAATCGCAATTAATCACATCCAAAATAAAAGTTTGTGTTTACGTAATATATGTGTGTGTGTGTGTACTGTGTATAATTATTGTGTATATATAAATACACACACATGCATGTAGCCTATAAATTTAAGAAATATCTGCATATATATATATATATATATATATATATATACACTACCGTTCAAAAGTTTGGGGTCGGTAAGATTTTTTATGTTTTTAAAAGAAGTCTCTTCTGCTCACCAAGGCTGCATTTATTTGAGTAAAAATACAAAACAAACCCAGTAATATTGTTAAATATTATCTCAATGTAAAACAGCTGTTTTCTATGTGAATATATTTTAAAATGTAATTTATTCCTGTGATCAAAGCTGAATTTTCAGCATCATTACTCCAGTCTTCAGTGTCACATGATCCTTCAGAAATCACTCTAATATGATGATCTGATGCTCAAGAAACATTTATGATTATTATCACACTTGACAACAGTTGTGCTGCTTCATATTTTTGTGCAAACAGTGATTCATTTTTTTCAGGATTCTTTGAAAGTTCAAGAGAAAAGCATTTCATTAAAAAATAAATATTTTCCATTATTATAAACGTCTTTACTGTCACTTTATATCAATTTCATGCGTCCTTTCTGAAGAAAAGTATTAATTTCTTTAAAAAAAAACAAAATGACCCCAAACTTTTGAACGGTAGTGTATAATTTATATTATAAATATAAATATTGTATGTATAAATAACACACTTTTCTTAAATATAGACATGTATGTGTGTGTATTTATATATACAAAATAATTATACACAGCACACACACACATATTATGTAAACACAAACTTTATTTTTGGATGCGATTGATCGTTGCACGGCACTATAAACACAATGGCATGTGAAATTGATCTGAAGCTTTTCCGGTTTGATATAAAGCTCTTAATGAAGTCGTGTCTTCATGTGCTAGCAGACGCACCTGGTTCGGCTCTCACAGAGGGAAGTTGTTTTTCCCTCTTCTTTTCCTCACTGCTGGTTTATGAGACGCCAGTGCTGGTCTGAGAGCAGTATAAGAGCAGTGTGAGTTATGGGCTCGAGGGCACACAGCTGCTGTCTTCTGCCGGCACACACACACACACACACACACATCTGTCAACACCAGCTCGCCACCACAGTTCAGGTGTGCAGACGCTGGCTGTCATCACTTCATTACGAGCGTAACAGTCTCAGAGAAACCCCTCAGAGTGCAGCGATCTGATGAAACACACTGATCTCGCTCCGGGATCTCAGAGCATGCACACTCTTTTGAAATCCATATCAATGTGCACATCAATGATATTTTAGAAACAGATTTTAGAGGATGAATCAAGCCAGTTTTTCAGAGTTCATGCATGTGTCTTTGTGTCACATTACTTTTAGATGTACTGTATATCTGTCTATTGTATAATAATATTTTATTATTTATTATTTATTTACAATAAATGAGAGATAATTATGGATAATAATAAAAGAGTAGGCCAAACTACCAGACAGTTACACCACCTAGACAATTAAAATAATTATAAATGTCAGAATTGAAAAAGAAAACATATATATATATATATATATACACTACCGTTCAAAAGTGTGGGGTCAGTAAGATTACAGATTTAATGTTTTTGAAAGAAGTCTCACCAAGGCTGAAGTTATATGCTCAAAATATTGTGAGATATTAACTGTTTTGACTATAGCTTTTAAATGTAATTTATTTCTGATATCAAAGCTGAATGTTCAGCATCATTACTCCAGTCTTCAGTGTCACATGATCCTTCAGAAATCAGGATAATATGAGGATTTGATGCTCGAGAAACATTTATGATTATTATCACAGTTGAAAACAGTTGCTGCTTCATATTTTTTGTGGAAATAGATTTTGATGAATAGAAACTTCAAAGAATGACATTTATTTGAAATAGGCTTTATATATATATATATATATATATATATATATATATATATATATATATATAATGCAACAGTTTTTACTGTCTCATTCGATCTATTTAATGCATCCTTGCTGAATTTTTTTTTTTTTTTTTTTTTTTTTTTTTTTACAATTTATTTCAATAGTCCACTTTAGAAATTCTACCAAGTAACTTTGCAACTACATGTCAACTAACTCTCATTAGAGTATTTAATAGACTGTTAGGTTTAGGGTTAGGTTAGGGTAGGTTAGGTTAGGGTTAGTAGGATAAGTTGACATGTAAGTAACTACTAGTCAGTAGAATGTTTGAGCATCAAAATGAAGAGTTAGCAGATATTAGATAGATGATAGATAGATAGATGATAGATGATAGATGATAGATAGATAGATGATAGATAGATAAATAGATAGATAGATAGATAGATAGATGATAGATGATAGATAGATAGATAGATAGATAGATAGATAGATAGATAAATTATAGATTGATAGATAGATGAT
>CM060620.1:2426834-2739334 GCA_030578275.1 Meda fulgida | reverse complement strand
CGAAGAGCTTTGGAATTTGATTTATTTGTTTCCTCTGCTCCATTTCTTTCGCAAGTGAGCAAAGTTTGATATTCAAGCTCGCAAGTGGAATCATAATCCATCCAAAATACTGCATTTTTTGGCATTTTCCTTGTTTGGAGAGCTGTTTGAAATGATGTGTGTGAGTCAGTTTATCTCCCCAGAATCCTGATGATTTCAGCAGTTATGATGTTATCTGATCAGACTCCCACGGGTTTCAGTTCTGAGCTTTCACATTCTTATTTCCCAAATAAAAAGATGCCTTTGGCAAATGTCAGATAGCTACAGTAAATATGAACTAGATTGGACTTTACCATTTCAGATAAGAGTTTAAATATCTTAAAAATGACAAATATTATAATAGAATAATGACTTGAATGTTTAGCACAGAACTGGAAATGAGTGTGAGTGTTTCCAGTTATCTAAATCTGACAAACCTTTCCTTAGGAGGGTAAACACAAGTCATTAATAATGTATTAAATAAGGCAAACTGCACTGTAATGAATTATATCAAACTACTGCAGTGTACGTCCTCATTTACACAGAAATGTGTGTATTGCATTTGGACTCATTAGTTCATTTTTCAAAATGGATTTTCTTTTTTCCTGAAACATCTGTTGTGAGGAGCTTCCTCTCAGTTAGTCACAGTGAAGCTGACTAATGTTTCATCATCCCGTTTCCCAGATTGTTGAGCAGATTGGATTCTCAGAAACTTACGGTCTCGGCTTGAATTGAACAACTTCGCAAATGATCTTGTTTCTTCAATCCTGATGTTTGAGGTCAAGACTTTACCTGGATAGAGATGATCCCAGTGTTGTGTTTGGTCCAGCTGGTCTTTCTGAAGAAGGGGAATTCTTAGCTCCGGCCTACAGGACAACGCAATATGTCACAAATAGTTTCAGACTTCCTTTTTCCTGTCGAGGCTCGTCTACGCTTTCCGTCATCAAACCCCGAGGGCTCGGATTATTAACCAGTGGTTTTTACACGACCTGGCTGGATTGTTTCTGCTGTCGCTGTGCTGACATTACTGACGCCAAACACTGTATAAACAGTTAATAGTGCTGTAGTAGTTATACAGTATAATGTTTGACTTGTTTAGCAGACTGTCGTCACTCTCCAAAATAAACCTTTTTTTTTTTTAATAAATTATGTATTCACCAAAGGCGCATTACATTAGTCAAAAGCGACCGTTTGTAATGTTATAAAAAATGCGTTAATTTTGAACTTTCTGAAAAAATGTCACACGGTTTCCTCAAATTATGAAGCACCACATCTGTTTTCAACATTGATAATAATCAGAAATGTTTCTTGAGCATCATATTAGAGTGATTTCTGTAGGATATGTGACACTGAAGACTGGAGTAATGATGCTGAACATTCAGCTTTGATCACAGGAATAAATTACATTTTATGATAGAAAGCAGATTCTTGAAATTGTAATAATATCTGGCAAAATTACGTTTTTAATTGTATTTTTGATCAAATAAATGCCGCCTTTGTGAACAGAAGAGATTTATAAAAAAAACAAAAACATGAATAAATCTTACCGACCCCAAACTTTTAAACGGTAGTGTATATACAGATGTTTCTAAAGATTTATACAAACTGCCAGGAAAACAAATCGATAAACAGTGTCAAATCACAAAAACGATTCGTTCTGATGAGATGAGCCACATTCAAAGCTGTCACACTGTGGCCCTGTAAAAATGCCTATATACTATGGCACTTTTGAATGATATTTTATTCAGTATGAGCTAGGAGGGTTTATTGCTCAATCCTGGACCGCAGGAACTCTCCGCGTGTGCTTTCTGTAGGGGCGCTGGCCTTCGGAGGGCCAAAAATGGGACTGAGCTTGTTTTTTTGGTGCTGTCATCAGCGTGTGCCTGTGGTACGAGAGGTCAGATGAGATGATGAGGGCAGAGGATCTGCAAACCACAGTGGAAATCAGTGCTCTTCTGGAAGAGCTGCGTGAGGACGGGCATCTGGAGGTTCATCTCATGAGACGGGGATCCAGGGGTGAACAGTCAGTCCCTGGGGCCCGTCGGCCTTAGGTTAGGGCTCCCGGGACCCCCGGTGGCTCCTGAACAACGGATCGACGGTGTGGAGAGTTGAGAACCCTCCCTTCACTCATCCGCTCGCTCAGACGAAGAAGAGATCGACGAGAGGCAGAAAGAACTGAGGGGAACTTCAAACGGCGGCTCAACTTTGATAACTGCGGATTGAGGAAATGTATGGGTTATGGGAATATGCCGTTGTGTTTTCCGGGACTGAGATCGATGTGTTGGTTTGGTTTTGTTATGACCTGCAGAACTCAACTCTTACACTTCTGTGCGTTTTTCTGCAGGGCCAAAGACATGAAGAACCGACTCGCTTTCCTGAGGAGGAGGAACGAGTCTCCCGGAAGCACACCAGTCGGCAAGCTCGACAAAACCTTGAAGTCTATCAAGTAAGTGTGTGTGTGTGTGTGTGTGCTTGCTGGCTAATGATCCAGCTGGTGGCTCTCTGCTCGTGTGTGTGGGATGAAAGAGACAGACAAACTGAAAGGAAGTCTTTTAGATCAATACGTTTGGAAGTGAAAATGTTGTGATATTAACGATATATTACTAGACATTAACACCTGCCAAATGTGTGTGTACTTCAGAAGTGTGTAACGCAGTCTTTGGCTGGTTGAATTTTAAACATAACATACACATTTTTATTTGTATTGTTTTTAAAAAGGCATCTGAAATAAAAAACTATGTGTAATGTAGTGTTGTCAAAAATATAGATTTTTTTATACCGATACTGAAATATCTGAAATTCTTCTAATACACCAATACACACAAACTCCTCTCTCACTCGTTCATTCTCTCTGGATGAATATTGTTGGTGTCTCAGGGCTTGAACTTTAGCGTGGGATTACGCGTATTGCGCATGATTTTACTCATTCCCGCAGATTTTGTGCTCAAAGTATGCACACATAAAACCGCCTATTGCGCTTAAACAGTCAAATACACACAAAATACTGTCAAAATGCTGGTCTTGGCGAGTATTCACTTAAACACAGTCAGTTATGTTGTAAGTGAATGTAAAGGGTTGAGAAAGAAAACACGTGTAAACGTGCGTCAGGTCTTCAAGTGACAGCAGCCTAATATATCTGCTGCCAAATTATGAGATAATATTAAAAACATCTATATGGTATTATAGCAAACCACTAGCCACAGTGGCTGGTGAGCAAAATAGTTAATGTCAAGCCCTGATTAGTAGTCATCAAAGTCTATAAATAATATAAAGTTCAGAGGATACCAGAACAGAAATAAAATATAATAGAACAAAATTAACTTATTTTATTTCAGCTAGTTGCCGAGGCAGCATTTCTCATTTCCATTTTTTTTAACTTGAAGTACTAAAATAACTAAAACTAAATAAACCAAAACTAGTAAATAATAATTAATAAAAACCCTCTAGGGTTACACCATATTTTGATGGCCTACTTTAGACATTCTACTAACTTTTTTTGCAACTAGATGTAAACTAACTCTTATTAGAGTATTAGTAGACTTTTTTGTGTTAGGGTTTGGGTTTAGTGAATAAGTTGACATGTAGTTACTTATAGTCTATTGGAGAGCATCAAAATAAAGAGTTAGCAGATATTAAGCAGACAATCTACTAATACTCTACATGTATTTCCAAAGTTACTTATAGTTAGTAGAATGTCTAAAGTGAACCCTCGAAATAAAGTGTTCCCCAATATTCACATCTAATTCCAAATATTAACAAAAAAATAAGAGTATCTCAATGATACTAAAACAACACTGACCAAAAATGAATTCCAAAGATCTGTCTAATGAAGTGGATGCCATGCATCACAGGGTTAAATCATTAGAGTTAGGGTTAAACATTGCAGAGATGTTCTGATGCAGGTTTGTTAGCGGTAGTATATGTTCAGCTATACATGAACTGCAAAATATGAGTTGTTGCATGTCATCAAATGAATGCACAGAAGTTGTTAGTAGGTCAGAATAATCACAGGTGTAAAGCACAGGTCTTTGCTTCAGCACACTTTATGATTTTATCTCGAATAATGCTTCCCTGTTAGATAGCGTTCCCTTATTAGGCAGTCTCATAGTGAGTGTTAAGGCTGCAGACTGCATGTGCTAAGCTTAGACAGACGATGAAGACAAGAATGAGTCTTTGAGAGAAACTGTGGGTGGAGCCTCTGTCTAACACGCCGTCCTATTGGTTCAGCTCCTCCTCTTCACAGAGGGACATATAAAAGAGGCCTCAGTCAGACGCTCAGGCTCACACACACACACACACACACACTCGAGCGAGAGAAGGGCACAGCTTCGAATGGGTCATACAATGAGAAACCTGACAGAGATGGGTTTGCTGAAAAACCGTACTGCCTTTATTTGCAGGCCCACTCCAGAAGAGGCGACGAAGTGGGGAGAATCGTTGGACAAGCTGCTCGTCCACAAATGTAAGACATATTTTCTTTATTTGTATGCTTCTGTGGATGTAATATAATGAAGTTGTTGTATTTGCTGAATTCCTTTTGGCTTGGCTTGAATCCACAGGGATGATGGCTGCATTGTTGCATTGTTTTAGGCATTCATGTTTCCTCTCGACTTCCTGAGTCACTGAATGAACGCTCTGTTGAACACGCTCAATGACATTCATAGTAATCCCAGATGAGTCCTAGATCCGAGTCAGAGAAAGACCACAGATGAATGCATTCCCACAAAAGCTCACCATCCATATCATGACTTTTCATTTTTGCTCAAACTCTTGGTTTTGTGCGGTTCAGAGTGCTTGTGAGACACTGTTGGGGCTTTTTCCGCAGTGAATGTGTCCCTCATATGCAAGTGAGAGCATCCACATGCTGTTATCAGCAGGCTCTTATGGGAACGGAAAGGTGATTGCGTGCTTTGGGACGGAGCCACACTTCCTTCTATTTTAATGCTGGCCGCCTTTAGATCTGAAAGGAAGTGTCCGAATGCAGTGCTACTGTAAGGAAGACACTTTTAGGAATGCACTGGAAAAACATTCACATCCTTCATTAAATGTTGTCTTGTACACTGCAAAAAAAAAAAAAAGAAGATTTTCTTACTTAGTGTTTTTGTCTTGTTTCCAGTCCAAATATATACAAAAAAAATCGTAAATCAAGATGCGTTTACTAAAGTACTATGTCTTGTGTTTTGGGGAAATAAATAAAAATGAAGTGAGTTTTTGATTAAAACAAGCCAAATTATCTGCCAATGGGTTCAGAAAAATAATCTGGTTTCTGTTTGAATTAAGATTATTTTTCTTACCCCATTGGCAGATTATTTAGCTTTTTTAACCAACAACTCACTTCATTTTGATTAATTTCCACAGAAAACAAGACATGATATCTAATGGCATTTTACTCATCTAAATACGTCTTGATTCAATAATGTTTTGATATTTGGACTGGAAACAAGAGAAAAATACTAAGAAAGAAAAGCATGTTTGCAGTGTAGCACTGCCACATTTCTTTTCACTTGTTTTAGGCATGGAAATTCACTTGTAAGTCACATAAAATGAAGGAGATGTAAAATGGAAAAGGCATCCCTGGTTATGAAAAGATGATTTAAAATCAGTACAAATGTTATAATTTTGCTTAAACTGCGTTCTAATTATAGCAAGCTGCAACACAAATAATGTGAGGGTTCGAATTTCCAGTTGAGTCACTGAAGTGCAAGAAATATTGAATTAATAAGAGAATAATGTTTCGTCCAAGGCATAGCAGCGAGTCTTGGATGAGAAGAAATGCAGTGAAATGTTGGTCAGAGTCGTGTTCTTGACTGGTTAATGCGCTAGTATTGACTCACGGGTTGGCGCGTGTGGAGGCTGCCGTTGCCATGGCTCTCTGTTTATCCATCCAATAACATCTCCCCTTTTTCTGCCTCTTTCTTTCCTCCCTCTCCTCATCAGATGGGCTGGCGGCGTTCAGAGCTTTCTTGCGCACAGAGTTTAGTGAAGAGAATCTGGATTTCTGGCTGGCCTGCGAGGATTACAAGAAGATTAAATCCCAGTCCAAGATGACATCGAAAGCTAAGAAAATCTATGCGGAATTCATCGCCATCCAGTCCTGTAAAGAGGTGAGCATGAAGTCGCGTTTTATTTGCACTTTTACAGACTGCAAACCCCCATTAAAACGTCCAACGTTAACAAGTTCTAACTGGGAATTGAAAAAGTTACGTATCAATGCCATTCTGTATTATTTAGCAGCTTGGCTGTAAATATTCTTAAAATGCTCTGCATTGTGTCATGAAAGTAAAATATTTGTCAGAGCCATGGAGGATATGATGTCATGCCTGACTAATGGACTCCCTCTTGGCCGCACAACACACAGCTGACAGTTTGAGTGCATGTTTTCATTTTCCATACTTGGAAGGCAGTTTGGAAAGTCAAAATGAGACGAGCAGCAGGAGCTCGCTGCACTTTCCAGCTGTGAAAATCGGGTTTGTGTAGATTCACACCGCCAGATCTTTGACTTCCAGCATGAAGTCCTGTCCAGATTTCTGTTATATTAATGTTAAAGGGATAGTTCACTTAAAAACGGAAATCTGTCATAGTTTACTCAAACCTGTATGAGCTTCTTTCTTCTGTTGAACACAAAAAAGATATTTGAAAGAATTTTGGTTAGAAGAAAAAAAACACAAAAGTGACAGCATCAATTGACTTCAATAGTATTTTTTTTTCTCCTAATATGGAAGTCAATGGGTGATGTTAAGGGTGAGTAAGTCATGACAACATTTTCATTGTTGGGTGAACTATCGCTTTAAGAGGCCAACCACAGTTTGATTTTCATGTGCCATTCAAGAGCAGTTTTATATAAAAAAGATCGGTTTCTCAGCCGGTTTTCTCAACTGGTTTTAGCTTCAGGACCCAGATTTGAAAATGAAGTAACCTAACACAATAATCAAACATTACCAATGTCAACAACAGAAGATATGGGAAGTGTTTTAAAACCCCTTTTAAAAGTTAATAAGCTTATGTTGTGTGCCATCTCCATGAGCTGTTGTAAAGGAAATGTAGTTCAAACTACTACTGAAGTCTACATGACTTGCGTATGATCAGAATTTCCACAAATAGTATGCAGGGTTCGTACAAGGTGCTTAAACGGCTTGCAATTAAGGTCCTGGAAAACCCTTGAAAACAGCCAAAATTAAAGTTCAATTTGTATCGGAAAAAATAAAAAAATAAATACTTTCACGCAAAATGTACGCTGCTGCCCATCTGATATGGCTATGAGCTTGATATTTTCTAATTTATTTCCAAGTACATGATACAGCTTTCATTCTTCAGGTCAATCATATATTCAAGAAAAAAAAAAAACAGTTTTCTGCACAGTTATCTTTGTCATAGTATACGGGGATCTCCTGTGAAGTGAAGCGTCAGAAAGGTTGTGTCTTGTAAGGTGTTTTTCAAAGTTAAAATAATTCCCTTGTTTACAATCTTTCTTCGTTCCCCAATGAATCAGCATTTTTTTAATGAATGCTCTACTAACTCACTCTTAAAGTGCCCTATTGGCGTAAGCATGCAACCTGCACTGAAGTCGTTGATAAATCAGACCGTTTCTCAGTACCAAGTACGTCAATATTATAATATAAAACATTATTTATTGAACAATAATGGCCCTTATATACTAATTATTAAATAAGTTGTAATTTGTATATTGGATACCATGTATCTGTAATTTGTGAACAAAAATCTTAAACTATATTTTTAGTGCAAACAAGTCATTAGACTGCAACATAATTACATGTAATTATTTACAATGAAATGCTTTAGATTTTATTAACGAAATCATTTGTTTTCTAATTACATATTTTAATAAGAATCGTGTTAGAAGTTTATTCCCACTTTCTATTTGCTGTTCTATGCACTGAAAGTTCTTGGGCTTTGTTAATGTTCCCATACTTAAAGTTGCCTCTGCAACTGTTTAATTAGTATATGTTTATCTACTTACCTTTTTTAGACTGAACGATAATAAAGATATTGTTTGATAAGTGAGATCTCTTAGTCCTTGAAAACCAAAAAAGTAGTCTTTGAAAGTTCATTATACAGCATCTGAGTATGAACTGATTATTCATAGTCATTGTAAACATGATTTTGTTTCAATGTGGATTATAAAAAATATTGTGCAACCAACTTCCAGATGTTTCGTAAATCCAGTTGAATTGTATTGGAAGCAGCAGTTTGTCATTTGTGCCCAAAATATATATCCAGTAAACACCAAAGACGTGGGAATAGGGATTCAGTTCAATCTCACATTTCCATGGCTCTCAGAAGTCATCATAACTGGGTAGACTTCTTTAGTGGTGAACTACAACAAATATAAGTTTTAGCAAAAAATCCATGATGGTGTTTCTATGACTTTCCAGAAGAGGGGAACAAAATATCAAGAGATTCTGTTGGTCAAAAGAGACAAAGATGTCAAATTTGCCATCCGTTGTATTAGAAACGCTCACATTCAGTTTGAACTAGTTTTCTGTAAATGAATGCCATGGTAAAGCATTAGGTAAAATGTGCATTAAATTGTATTAGAATGAAAATAGATCCAAAGGGTCCATTGGACACCTCTGCATTTCTGACTAAAGCGACTGTAGCTCTTTTTTCTTTTGTCCCGCAGGTGAATTTGGATTCCTACACCAGGGAACACACTAAAGAGAACTTGCAAGACATCAATCGCTCGTGCTTCGACCTGGCCCAGAGGAGGATATACGGCCTGATGGAGAAAGACTCGTATGCTCGATTTCTGCGCTCAGAGCTCTACGTGGACTTAGTGAACCAGAAGAAACCAAGCACCACATCGACATCATCCTCCTCCTAAGACGACACAGAGAGACACTATAAGAAGTAGCATCCGCAAGGTTTCTTTCACTTAGCATTTCATTGTCATCAGCCATTCTATCTGTTAATGTGGCAAAAAGACAGAGGGTGGAGAAATGCACGAGGCGTCGTTTACAAGCGGTGAAAGGTAGAGGAAAAGATGGACGAGTCGGGCAACACCATGCTGAATAATGCTGGTTATTCCCATTTCGAATGTTATTTAATTAGTGTACTGGAGATTATCGAGGCTGCTATTGCCTCTTTACTGGGTACTGTTTAACCTCTTCTTCTGATCGAGCACTGTTGGTGCCAGCAACCTCTCCTTGTTCTCCATTTCATGATGACTTTCCTGGACGCTGAAAAATGTCCCGTCTCTCTGGGTTTGATGTCTGGACGGCACGTGAGAATCGTCGATGATCATGCACTTACTGCTCACTGGTGTTCCTGTGACTCCATGCCACGTGATGACGTTGCTGGCACAAGATATCATTTAATCAAATAAATGTACAAAGGAGGACTGGACCGAACGTTTGAATGGCTCCGGGCTTGAAATGGACTGTCGTTGGTCTCTAAAGACTTCACAAAACATGCTTAGCTGCGATCTGGAAAGCCAATAAGCCATTCATTGTAGCGCCACATATTAGGAATGAAAGAGACAGTATTCTCAGGATATTACGGCACTCAACTATGAAGCTTCCAGACTTATTTAACCCTTTGTTTCCTCACTTTTCGGACTTTAGGTTTAATCATGCACTCGATATTTAATAGGGCACAAGGTCAGTTAGGATCTGTCCCTTCATTTGTTAATAAGAAAGACATGTTTTACCAGTACAAAAATGTAGTTATTTATTAATTAGTTTCACTGGTTGCTTTGTTCATTGCACTCAGCTGAATTTCCCTTTTCCACTTTGATCCAGGTCAGCAGCTGTCCTGATGTAAGTGCAATATGTTTATTATTTTTATTTGTGGACTTATCTTATGGATAAGTTTACCTTTTGTATGAAAAAGACAATGGATTGAGCTCTGCATTAATATTATTGTAAGTTACAGGTAATGTAAGGATTACATTAGTACACACATTATTCTAACTGTGTTTCCCTGGCAGCAGGCAGCCGGGTTAATGGATGTATATATGATTCTTAAGAAAAAATGGTTAAAAAAGATAAAAACGCACAAGGTTTTGTGGGCGTATCATGAAGCGTTGCTGTACCTATGTAAATATGTGAACCTTAAAGCTATAAAATGACATGTATTGTTATAAATCGGGGTGGCGCAGGTATGGTCGTCCTCTGCTTCGGACGTACACTGCTTGTAAGTAGTTATATGAAATGTATTTTATCATTTTCACTGTTTACAATTCCAACGCATCTCCTAAGATAGCAAGTGCAAGAGAAAATAGAGGTTTAAAAAGTGTCATTACAAAAGACAAATAAAACATTTAGATGGTAAAAATCGACAACATTGCCTCCTGCCTCTCTTTTATTGCTATAGTAGTAGTGGTAGTATTGCACTGTGCATTGAATTGCATTATTGAGCATTTCTGAGTGTACTTTATAAACCCTATAAAGATGTCCGGGTCAGTGTTTACCTCACAATCAGCAGAATCAAATACCAAAGTCCAGAAGGTGTTTTCGTGACAATTCCTCAAATGTTCATTACTGCATATTGCACCACTGAAAATAATACGCAACTGGGAAAAACTGGAAAACTTTTTTTTTTATAGTAATGAAAATATAGGGTGGGATTTTGAATATGCTCAGTTGTCATGAAGACATACAAACTGTCACATGATATAATCCTGGTAAATTATAAGGATTTGGTTACTTCCAGAGGTTTGGTGTGGAAGTTTTGAAAAGGCGTACATTTAAAATCCACCATGACACTCTTTCATGATTTGCAGCCTATAAAGGGAATTATGATGAATAGCTTTATAGAGTAATTTTGGGTAACACTTTATTTTACAGTCCTTTTCCCCATGTACATACTATGTACTTATTATCGAAATTACAAGGTAATAACTAGGTAACCTTATTACCTAACCTTATTACCTAATCTAAACCTAACCTTAACCCATGTAGTTACCTTATATTAACCAGTACTTTCTTAGGTAAGTACATGTAAGTACACATACTTACACAATTTATGCAAAAATCTTGAGCTAGACACATTTATTATTTGTTTTTCCTCTTTATTTCATAACATTCCTCATTGTTATATTCATCACACCCTTTCCCAGGATTTCCATCACTTAAAACTGAGGATCAAACAAATCCCAGCGGGACCTCTTTTATCAAATGTTGTATAGAAACCGTCCTACATTAAATCTAAGATCATTTATCAAATATGCGTACGTGTGATTCAGAGAAAATGTAAGTGCAAATAACAAGCATACTCACAAAAAACATGCATATGATGTGAAATGTGAAATATATTTCTGCATTACAGGCAATTTTATAGCCTATAGACTGAGCAAAATAATTAACATGTCTGGAACCTAAATATTTGAACTTTAATGCTGTGTAATTGTATTATTATTGCATTAGATTTCCACATGTACCTGCAGTACTCCGACTCTGCCACAAGGAAAAGTGCGTACGGTAGTTTAGGTCCTGATGTGGCACTAAGCACTTTTTTACGTCAAAACCATTTTTATAAATCTTAACGTTGGAGTGGATAGCGTACATACCCTCTTAGACCAAATTCGTGCATGTTTTATAAATGAGGCTCGAGATCTCTCTGAACGAGCTTTATTTTAAGGCTTGCCTCTCTTGAAATCAAAGCACTGCAAACAGCATCTATTGAGTGCGCTCTTCAGTGAGTTGATGAGAACCCGTGGCCCTCGAGCACTTCAAGAAGCCTGCCAACCCGACAAGGGCACTTTATCAGAATAATTCACAATATGAGCATCTGTCTGCTCTTCAGACAACCCCTAAAACACAGCAAAACAGAGATCGTTCAATTTACTCAATCATATACACAACAATACTGTGTTTCTCTTCTGAAGTCGATTTCTTTGCTTTGTAGTGTGCAATCTATTAGAGTAAATGATGTAGGGTGAATGTTAACCAATCGATTACTCCAATTTAGTGATGTAACAAATATATTTGAAATTGAAAAAAAAAAGAAAAGAAAAAAAATCCAGTCAGGGAATCATACAAAATCATTTCGAGACCACTTATCATTCCATGGGTCACTTGTCATTGCATAATACTGAAGGTCTGTGAACATGTACATGTTTGGATCATGTAACTCCAGCACACTTTCTTCAGTGACACAAACTGTCCACTAATTGGAAAAAATCCAAGTCGAGGTACTCAGTAGGATGCAAGAGTTAAAAAGCCTTTATTATTTTAAGGGCTAAAACATTAAAACACCAACGCGTATCGGCCCACTGGCCTTCATCAGGGTGTTGGTGACAAACAGACAGAATCAAGTCATACTTATAGTTGCATTGATTTCAAGTGTGCCTCTCTGGCACTCGCAACACAACTTCTTGGCCACTAGAGGCAATAGTTCAGGTAATGTCTAATGCCAGAGGTTAAACCATACAAATACAAGACCACATGAGAGATCTCTAAGTGGAAAAAAAGGAGTGACACAACTACAAACATCCAGTGTACTCCACACAATACGCACCAAAAGTCAATAAATATTAGTAAGCTAGTTACACATAATAATTCTTATTTCATAGTCACGATGGTTCTAAAACAACATGAATAATGCACAAAAAATGGCAATTGGGTCTACGGCATTAAAATACACTGTCCACATTGAGACACAACAGTTACAAAAATGGTGAAAGGTCACAATCTTCATTGAGACCCGGATGACTAGTGGCCCTCAAGGAATAGATCCAATATGTCTCCCTATGTTTACGGCGTTTGATTATATCCCCACCCCTGGCATCCAGGCGAATAGCCTCAACGTAAGGCTGAATCCCTCACATATTTTGCGTCTATATAATGTTTGGCCATTGGATAATTCATATTTGGCATACCTATGCTCAGCTAGCCTGTCTCTTAGTCTCCTGTTAGTGAAGCCTGTAAAAACAGCCACAAGTAAACTCTAATCGATAGACAACATGGGTAGTATTGCAATTTATAAAACTGTTAATAGTGTTGGTAACACTTTGTAGGGGTGTGCATAAGACTGACATGACACTGTCATAATCATGACATGGCAGATGTCATAAATATGAAGGAGGTTTATGCATGTTTATGACAACTGTCATTAAGTGTCATTCGCTCAATTATGACATTTTTAATGCAAATATGACATTGTTAGAGATGTCTTTGTTATGACACCTTGACATAAATCAATACATCATAACCTGTCAGTGTCTTTGTCATGACATCTTGACATTACCAAGACAAAATACATTGTCATAAATATGTCATAAACATGACATAGCAGATTACTTATCAAACTTAAGAAACCACTTAGCTTTATGGGTTAACATTTCATTAAACTGTCAGGTGGTTGGTTTTGACATTGGCTGTCATGAGGCATTATAACTGTGTCATGAATGTTTTTCTTGACCTCAACTACAGTGGTACACATTTAATTTGTCATTAAAATTTTATAATCGCCTCATGACAGCCAATGTCAAAACCAACCACATGACAGTTTAATGAAATGTTAACCCATAAAGCTAAGTGTTTTTTTAAGTTTGATAATTAATCTGCTATGTCATGTTTATGACATATTTATGACAGGTTGTGTTATCTTATTAATGCCAAGTTGTCATGACAAAGACATCTCAAACAATGTCATATTTGCATTAAAAATGTCGGTTTCACTTCATTTGGATGGTCCCTTTAACACATTTTGTTGACTATAAGTAACGTTGCACCTACATGTCTACTAGCTCTCATTAGAGTGTTAGTAGAGTATTAGTAGACGGGTAGGGTTAGGGTTAGAATAAGTAACTTATAGTCAGTAGACTGTCTGTTGGAGGACCATCACAATAAAGAGTTATCAGATATTAAGCAGACAGTACACTAATACTCTAATGAATGTCAAATATGACGCCCTAGGATGAGAATGCGTTGTCATGGCTCTAAAGCCTAATGGCAGCTTCTTATTTTGCAATCATAGACCTTAGTCAAGTTAGACGCCATATTGAATTTAACTGGCATGAAAACGAGTCTGTGAGGGTTAGACTTCAGGTGCAAATGTTTATATGCGTTTTTTCGTAAAAAAAACTTTCGATGCGTATTAATGAATCAGTTGCAAAAAAATGTGCAAAACACTACAAAATGTGTAGTGTCGTAGAAACTACATACATTACCTTCAAAAGTCTGAATATGAACATGGACAAATATATGTATAGTGTTTCCTGAGGCTCAGATGATAAACACAGGGGCTGCGTACTTTCTTACTGTTTTTAAGTAATTACTTACATACTAAAAAAGTATGTTCTATATGCAATCTGGACATACTACATTCACCATGTGGTCATTATCACATGATCAACCAGTGTCAGTTGTGTCGCTTCACTATCATTCATAAATCCTCTCCCGTGGCCTCATGGGATAGTAAAGTGTCCATCGTATACACACGTCAGAATCTCACCAGAAGTAGTATAGATCATCCGGGGACTTTTTGCCTAAGGTTTTACTACTTTAGTACTGTGAATTCAGACATACTTCTTTTGCCACACTGTTTTTCACCTATATATAGGGACGTGTGATTTGGGACGCAGCCAGGATCTTCTGGAAAACCAGCTTCTGATCACCTTCCTCCTGATCTCTTCGTGTAACACATGTTTCTGAGCCGCTGTAGAGAGAGAGAAACATCAGGAGGGATTGCAGAGATTATATAGGCAATTTTGTGCTAAAATACAGCATTATAAGCATGAACAAGCAACAAAAGTGTGAAAATTCTCATACTGCTTAATATAAGATTGCTATACTATAATGACATAATTATTATGAGAGTCCTATGACTGTGAAGACCTAATAAAAAGAGGAAGTTGTCAAGACTGGACAATTCGTCATGTTCAGTATGATCTTTAAATAACTTTATTAGTCAGTTAACTTGGGCTCAATGAGGATCAGACTGGTCTTTCATTTGTGTTTTTGTGCAAGACTAATAAAAGCAGTGTAATCTCACACACTGCAGAGGCCGAGTCCTCGTAAATCCAGCTGACGCTCCAGACTCACACTTTCTTATGAGTCCTGCTTGTCAGTTCAGTTAAACTAAAATTTATTTTTTTACAACTGTAAAGGTTTTTTAAGTTTATGATAACAACCAATTAGCAGAACTGATATTTAATAACTTTAGAGCACAACAATAAACACATAATACACATTATCAATATTTAATAGTAACATTAATGCAAATAATATCATACAAATATTCAATAGTAATATCATATAATAAGCCTCAATGCAATCATTTTAGATTGCAACACAAATCTTTATAAATATAATGGTCCTTGATAAATTACTCAACTAAAGATTTATCTAGTCAACTAGTCATTCATTTAAGCCATTAGTCGACTTGACATTGCTAGCATTGTTCTACATTACAGAGAAATGCTAAACCATAATAATGCGCGCTTAAAATGTAAATTAAACACTCAAATTTACATTATTACCACACTGACCAGCCGATACTGACCGAAATATATTTAATTGATAAAAACATTTTGGTCGATCAAGCCTCTAACCGTCGACTAATGTTTAGGTAGTATTTAAATGGTAGGCTACACATTATATTCTTTTGAAAGCGTAGCATTCCAGTGACAGCTTTAAAGGTTTAAAGACGCTCAGAATACAGATGAAGAAGAGTGCACTCATATCAGACTCACACTGATGAGAACCAGCCGCGCACGAGCCCAAGACTACACATCGACATGAGTCTGGCGCTGAAACACACTTTATTACCATACTGTGATGGACAATCAGGAGAAACAGCTTATCGAACAAGAACAAATGCACGTCAACACATTGGCTTTTTGATTGTAAAAACTGAGAAAAGCATACCAAAATGGAGGCAGATCTTAATATGAGAAGTCTTATCTAACTCTAATACATTATGTATTATTAGTTATTATATAAAAATTTACATTTTTAACAATGTAATGATTAAACAAAAAAGTCAATGTCTGAAGTCCAGGCAAAAACAGGATTGTGTTGACTGTTCATTCTTTACAACAGACTAAAGTAACAATTACATTAAATAACACGTTTATGTTGCATTTCTCTCTCTCTCTCTCACACACACACACACACACACACACACACACACACACACACACGCACACACACACACACACACACGCACGCACGCACACGCACATCATCATCATCAATTGAAGGATCTGGGCTCATAATATACATTTCATCATAAAGAATTGAATCACTCATCAAGAAGTGTTGAATTTGCTTGAAATCTCAACGTTTCTCTCAGAAAGCTTTAAACTTTAAATATGCCACTGCATATATTCAAGAAGCCTGAATGAAAACAGATCTAAATCTAACAGCTGTTCTGCCTACACACAAAGCATAAAACCCTCACAACCTAATATCCAATTTTGACAGCATTACATCATTGCAAATCGTCTTTTGAACTTCCTCTTTAATTGCTGCATTATTTGTCATCCATTATGAATTTCCCTTTGCAGTGTGAGATTAAGCATCTTGACCACAGTGTGCGTCAGCAGGGTGGAAACTTCAGACAAAGACTTGAATAACAGCAACCGACTGAAATAACCTGTTTAAGTTGAGGAGGTGACATCATTATATTACTAAAAGAGACAACTCTACTGCTTTAATAAAACAATGCAGTGTACGAGGCAATGAAACATACATTTTATAAGTCTAAAAACAAACAGTCAACATTTTGAGTTAATTTAATCCACCATAAACTGCAAAGAAGTCTATTTTAGGAAGATCTAGAAGGTCATTTGTCTCTTCTGCCTTTAACTCATTCACTATATGCTCTAAACTCGAATAACTCTTTCTCTAATTGTTTATCTTTTACATATTACATTAACAATCTATTAAAGGCTTCATGTACAATAAAGATCCCAAAATGCGCACA
Organism: Meda fulgida; assembly: GCA_030578275.1. NCBI lineage: Eukaryota > Metazoa > Chordata > Actinopteri > Cypriniformes > Leuciscidae > Meda > Meda fulgida. Next base: position 2,722,426 of record CM060620.1, on the reverse strand, counting down.
TAAAACATGGTGGCACTAGTAAATCGTTTGACATCTAGCATGTGACTGCTGACGGCCAATCAGTTTTTCCCACCATTTAGAGAATCTGTTTATCAATCCCAATCTCCCACAGCCGGCCGATGATGAACTCCAGGACACTCTCAGACCTTTTCCAAAACACTTTAGCTAACATCACAACTCTGTTTGGACCAAGAACAGTCTTTGATTTGTCTTATTGCTAATATAAGGAAGGCCTAAAGGACGAGGAGTCCGTGTTTATAACCAGTTCCTTTGGAAATATTCCACATAAACTCTCTGAGAGCAAGTCTTTGATCCAGTGTGTCATATTACTCTTTATCAGGTTAGAGAAGATGCGTATTGTAAGAAGTGAAGCCAAAATCAAAAAATAGACATTTGATTTTTGTATTTCTTAACTATAAAACTATTCACGTGAGTGTAGTGACACCCGAACCCATTTTTGTAATAAAAAATAAAAATAACTATAATACACTACCGTTCAAAAGTTTCTGGACGGTTTTATATTTTTTAAAAGAAGTCTCTTATATTCAACAAGGCTGCATTTATTTGATAAAAAATAAATAAAAAATAACAGTAAAAACACTAATATTCTGAAATATTATTACAATTTCAAGAATCTGCTTTCTATTGTAAAATGTAATTTATTCCTGTGATCAAAGCTGAATTTTCAGCATCATTACTCCAGTCTTCAGGGTCACATGATCATCAGAAATCATTATAATATGATGATTTGATGCTCAAGAAACATTTACGATTATTAACCCAGGATTAGAGTTCAGAAGAACACTATTCATTTGAAATAGAAATGTTTTGTAACACTATAAATGTCTTTATTATCAGTTTTTTATATATATCTCTGAGGAATGTTTTAGCACATTGTTGAATCGTTTGTTTGTCCAGCATCAAATGACGAAGCCCCGCACGCACGCACGCACGCACGCACACGCGCACACACACACACACAAACACACACACACACACACACACACACACACACATGTTGGTGCAACAGCATTATGAGGACTCTCCATAGGTGTAATGGTTTTTATACTGTACAAACTGTATATTCTGTCCCCTTACACTGCCCCTATCCCTAAACCTACCCATCACACACACACACACACACACACACACACACACACACACACACACACACACACACACACACACACACACACACACACACACACACACACACACACACACACACACACACACAGACACACACTAACTCTATCCCTAAACCTGCCCATCACAGGAGACCATCTGCATTTTTTCATTTTTAATAAAACATTGTTTTTTATGTTTTTTAAGATTTGAATTATGAGGACTTTTGAAATGTCCTCATAAACCACCTATAAGTTGTAATACCAGTGTAATAGACGTGTCATTATACAAATTTGTGTCCTCATAAATCACATAAACCAACCCCCACACACACACACACACACGCACACGCACACGCACACGCGCACGCGCACGCGCACACGCACACGCACACGCACACGCACACACACACACACACACACACAATGTATTAATGGTGAAATCCATTAATAGAGTTGAGTGTTGGTAAATGTGTTCCAGTTCTATTCTGGGAATCTCTCAGTCCCATGAGCTCTGCACTCACCAGTAACAGATTAAGCCTGACTCTCTTATCATCCCGCAGTCTCTCTGAACGTAATTCATAACAAACCATCCACACACACTTCACAGTGTGTAGCAACACACAGTTTCTCATCCACACAAAACACTTTACTATGCTAAAGGGCATGTTTTGCGACTGCTATTATTATCATGCTCTGGTTTAAATATACACAAGTCAGGTGAGCGATGATGAGGGGGGAAACCAGTTCCACTCCAGGCATCTGTGAGAGAGCTGGATGTGTGTCTACAGGAGCTCACACAGTTCCCATACACTGGATGCGTGTGTTAGGTTAGGGTTAGCCCTAGCCCTACACTAACAACACACACAGGACAAACAAATGCTAGAAAACTGTGGTGACACTTTCGTTTAGGTTCCACTTGCTTATTATCATGCATATTACTATGATATTGGCTGTTTATTAGCACTTATAAAGCAAATATTAATACATTATTCTGCATGACCATATTCTACATCCATTAATCCCAATAGCTAAACTTAACATCCACCCGAACTAGCTATTATTAAGCAGTAATTAAGAGTTTATTGAGGAAAAAGTCATGGTTAATAGTGAGAATTGGACCCTAATAAAAAGTGTGAACAAAATTGTTTAAAATCAGGCCCATCATACAATCTAGTGCTTGGGTAATGGTTTAAAATATTTGTTCAGATATGTACGATTCTGTTTTATCTGAGCAAAAGTGTGAGATGTTTTGATGCATAACAGCACTACTGTTTTCAACATAATAATCATATTTTTTTCTTAAGCAGCAAATCATCATATTAGAGTGATTTCTGAAGGATCATGTGACACTGAAGACTGGAGTAATGATGCTGAAAATACAGCTTTGATCACAGGAATAAATATATATATATATATATTAATGAGCTGAGCCAAACCTGTCAAAAATCATACTTGATGGTTATACTAATTATATTAAATCAACCTTGTTTCAAACAAACATGAATATAAAGGCTACAAGATATTTGTTTTAAACTCGATTTTTCATCATCTCAGAAATCCTTACTGTATTTGTCATTGAAACATGAAGCAAAAACATAACCCGAGATACTAAATCAGCGGTTAACTATAGAGCTTCTGTAGCCCCGCCCCTTTTCAGCGCTGCGCTCGTTGTCTTTTGACTTCCGGTCTGTATTTTCACAGCGATCTTGCGTAGCTATGAATGAACGGCTCGTTTAAAAAAATTCGGTCGACATTTGTTAAGAAATCTGCTTTACAATGCTTATAATACACATTACAATGCCCATGATAACTTTCGTTACCTCTACAATAAGTAAATCCACGTCACCAGCTAATTACTCCGACCGCAAACGGAAGTTCAGAGACGATATTCTAAAGATGGCGGCGCCCTCGTTTCTCTGGTGCATAATGTCTATACAATGGCTGTTAATGCCCTTGTTTTAACGCGTGCACAAATAAAGTTTCAAAGCACACCCACACACTGCAGGTAAATAAGCGTTTAAAGAGCCGCTGACTCAGTGCGGAATGAGAATCTTTCATATTCTGCAGGAATATTGAATCATGCTGATGATGTCAGACGTGGTTTCTCTGCTATCCAAACATTAAACTTAAGAGGCAAAATTATATGAATCTCAGAATGAAGGGGTGGAAACTGATATCTAAAATAAGAGCTAGACAGTTTAATTATTTTATAATTAGGTTATACTTACACAGTGAGTCATCTCACCCAAGATATCACATCACTTCATGTGAAAGCCAAGATCTAAATGTACATTTATTCATTTGGAAGGTGCAATTTTATTCTGAGCAAATAACAGTGCAGTCAAAGTATACATTATATATAGGCTATATAGGCTATTATATATATATTATATATTATTATATAAAATTAAAATATATATTTTCTGGGAAACATACATTGGTCTTGTATGAACAAAAGGAACATACAAAAAGTTGTATATAATTTTTTATATATATATATATATATATATATATATATATATATATATATATATATATATATATACAATTTTTTAAAAAGTTTTTGTGAGGTCTATGCTGGGGTGAGGGATAGAAAATTAGCTCAAAAGAGAACAGAATTTTAAACAGAGTGGTAAGTCCCTACTACCGTGTGTGTGTGTGTGTGTGTGTGTGTGTGTGTGTGTGTGTGTGACACACACACACACACACACACACACACACACACACACACACACACACACACACACACACACAGAAAACCCTTGACATCAGTAGCCAGTGAACTTTAAACATGTTTTGGAGGAGCGAGAGATCCATAGCAACGGAGCGCATGTACAGTTTACAGAAGAGCTTGAGGAGAACAGTGCTGGATCCCGCTGAAGTCTGCTGTGTGTCATGATACACACAAGATGGAAAGAAAATGTTATTGTTGGATGAAGGATTATTTTTTACCCTTCTTTTTTTATACTGAGTATAAGTATCACTCATCACTCAAAGGGGTCATGAATTATTATATTTATTATATATAGAAAATGTTCTTTGAGGTAGGCCTACACTTATTACAATCACTGTAAGCCTTTACTGTAAATTTACAGGCAATTTCTTACAGTATTTTACTGTATTTCCATAATACAGTATTAGTATATTTTACAGAACAACTGTAAATATACAACACATTTCTGTTTTCATCCTGAAAAATTTGTAATACAGTATCATACTGTAAAGGCATTGCATTGTGGGATTGATTTTGTTCGCGATCAATTCAGATCAAGCGCGAACAGACATCAGTTGGCTACATGCTGATCTGTCAGCGGTACTCAACTGTAGAATAATTAATCCTTTATCGATATAACGTTAAACAGAATCTGTGAATTTGTGAGCAGTCTTTAAGCTTTCATTGGTTTGTGTGAGCTTTTTTGAGCATCTTTCAAACATCAGTTGATGTGTGACGAAGGAGAAAATATTAACGCCCCATGAAGACGGGAGTTAGAATCTGTCGACTTGCGCATGTGGACTAAAGTGGATTTTAGATCAAAAAAGAAAAGATTGTTCAACTGAGTGATACGGTAAGCCAATCTATTTTTTTTATTTTTTTTGCTTTCGCATCTCTTGTTTACACGAATATAACTTTGATTTTATGTTAGTTTGAAAAATAAATCACTCTGTTCCACCTCTTTATCAAGTTAGCTTAACTGTGATATTTCACATAGGCAACATCATGTCATTTGCATGACCTGCTTTTTATTATAATATCAGATTCTGATATAATAATATATATGCTATGTGTGTGCGTTTCATTTCTACATTGCACGAATGGCTTGATTTTCGGTGGTTTGCTAACGTTACTGCGGGGGGGGGGATCGCTCTTCCACCTCTTTACCAACTAAGTAACGTTAACTTCGATATTTCACTTTGGCAACATTTAAGTTACCTGCTACCATGTCATTTGCATGACCTGCTTTTTATTAATATGTATTTTTTTGTTTCAGGTTTTAAATCTGATGACGGTCCAGTGTTAACGTAAGTGCTGTCAGAGTATTGCAGGCCTATAACTTAGTTCATAACAAAAATGCCATGGTGTCAGTTCTGTGATTGTGCTTATGAATCTTTGTCAGCATTTTGCCAGCACATGAAAATCCATAGTCATGTTCCTAATACCGTTTTCAAATGTGGTATTCCTGATTGCTCCAGAACATTTAAAAAGTTCACTGCTTTCAAGGCTCACATAATCAGGGATCACAAAGACAGGCCCTCAAAGACATCTGTTGGGCGGTTAGGAATTGATGCTTTAGTCTGTGACATTGGTAAATGTCAAGAAAATAACATTGATGATGAAAATGAAAATGATGACATTGGAAGCATACTCTCCAAAGGTGAAAATGATGTGGATGCCATGGTCCTACAACTACTCTTTGCACACTTCCAAGAGAAGTCAGATGGTGTTTTTCTTAATGCAGATGTAAGTAGAGATTGTTCAACAAATCTCATTTATCTGTAATCTGTTTTTATGTTTTGGTTCTGTTGCTCATGGTTGTGCTGTCTTTTTGAAAAATTGTTTCAGGAATTTGCAACTCCATCTGATGTCCAGAAATCTCTTCATTTGCCAGAGAGTCCACGCCTTATATTTCTTGGTATGTAAACATTAAAGGAGTAGTTTTACCCTAAAATGAAAAGCAAGTCATCATTTACTTACCCCACTGCAAAAAAAAGTTTTACTGAATTATTATTATTTTTCTTGTTTCCAGATTCCAAATTATTTTTATTTTTATATCTAAAAATGTTTTAGCAAAAAAAAAAAAAAACAATTTTTTAGCAAAACAATTAAAAAAAAAACAATTTTTACTTGTCTAGTAAATTATTCTTGATGTAAGAAAATAGAAGCATTTTTTTGCAGTGGGTGTTGTTCCAATATTGGGGTGTTGTTCCGAATTAAGAGTGCATAGAGTGGTGATGGTACGAGAAATATAAAGCAGATTTTAATTTTAATTTAACTGTGCTCAGCAAAAATGTGTGGTTGTGGAGTCCACCTGTAACTAACTCTAACACTACATATTTCACCAGGGGAGACTTTTCCTCTAATCAGGAAATTGCTCATTGCTATAAATTAAATTATAGTATTACTGTATTGATGAACCATGCCAAAAACAATACTAAAACTGAATGAAATGGTGAATCCTGTGAATGGTGTTTCAGAGTTATTTTAACAGTTATGTAGAACTATGAATAGAACCACAGTGGAACCCATAATAGTTATTTATTCATTATTACTATTATATATATTTTTTCAGGTCAATCTCTAAGCAACCGGCGCTGGATGTTAAGTCTGTAAAGTTGTGTGTGAAGGAGCACAGCCCGCCTTCATTACTGGCCTAGCAGCGCTGTTTGCCTCCTACAACTTCAACTTGCAGTACCAGGAAGAGGCAGCATGCACCCTTGAGTTTGTTCAGAGGTTAGTCATTAGCATATACTAGCCATTCATATATTTAGACTGAATTGTCACAAATTGTTTTTTCACAAATGTTTTGTACAGCTGACTACTGGGAATCACAATATGGCCCTGGTTTCACAGACAGGGCTTAGCTTAAGCCAGGTATAGTAAAATTAGGGTATTACAAGGAGTAGTTCACTTTAAAATGAAAATTAGCCCATGATTTAATCTCCCTCAAGCTATCCTAGTCATATATGAATTTATTCTTTCAGACGAATACAATTGAAGTTATATTAATAAACACGCTGATGCTCCCGAGCTTTATAATGGCAGTGGAGGGCAACCATTGCTACCATCACATTGAAGCTCAAAAAAGTGCATCCATCCATTATATAAGTATCTCCACACGGCTCTGGGGGGTTAATAAAGGCCTTCTGAAAAAGGCCTCATGTAATGGATGGATGCAATTTTTCAAGCTTCAATCTGATGCTTGCAATCCACTTCAATTATAAAGCTTGGAAGCATCAGGGTGTTTATTAATATACGTCCGATTGAAAGTCATATACACCTGGGATGACTTGAGGGTGAGTAAATCATGGGCTTATTTTCATTTTAAAGTGAACTACTTAAAGCAGCTTTTATAAAAATGTCCTATAAAAATAACATTAAGTGTGCATATTGAGACAAAACAATGGCACTCACATATTTAAGATATGTCAGTTTGCAGTTAAAACAGCTCAAACATGCATTTTAGCTTGGTAAATGTCATGTTTAACATTATCATGTTCTGTATACAATAAACACATTGCAAGGCTTGCAATTGAGTTAAATTATTGAAGTTACAAAGGTTTGGACTGGACTCTATATAAACAGAGTTTCTGGCTGCCTTTCAAATGATACTCTGATGAGACCTGATTCAGTACCTAATGAGGGGATGATATTGTTAATAAGCTGGGTGATATGTGGAATAAAAAAGTTACTTCCACTTCCAAAAGTTAAACAGCCACAAGAAGATACAATGTGCGCTGTTTTTTATACAATGTGCATGTTAACAGACTCAATGGGTTGATGTAGTGTAACCAGTCCATAAGAAATATAACTGTCAACACTGCAGTTTTTTAATGTTGTTCCGTTTTATCCAAACAAACAAGTCGTGAAAACGGACATCTTCTATTTACACATTATCTGTTCTCTCTCTCTCTCTCTCTCTCTCTCTCTCTCTCTCTCTCTCTCTCTCTCTCTCTCTCTCTCTCTCTCTCTCTCTCTCTCTCTCTCTGTCTCTCTCTCTCTCTCTCTCTCTCTCTCTCTCTCTCTCTCTCTCTCTCTCTCTCTCTCTCTCTCTCTCTCTCTCTGTCTCTCTCTCTCTCTCTCTCTCTCTCTCTCATACACAGTCTATAATATTTCATTGTTTTTTTTCTTTGCCTTTTAGACGCTTTCTTGACATCAACCCTGAACGTGGATCAGAAACAAAGAAAGGAAAAGTGACTTCAAAGAAAACTGGCCAAGTTGTCCAAAAAAAGAACATCACTGTAAGCCCACAAGTTTCCTCACTTCTGCGAAAACTTGCAGACTTTGCAAGTTCCCATCAGCTGGTGCATTAAAACTAAATATGATTATTGCATCGTTAATTCCATGTATTAACATACAACTGGCATTTCAGCCAATTTGGTCTTTTCTTTTTCTTTTTTTGACTCTTTCTAGGTCACTTTCAATTTGTTAAAGGTAAACAAGATTACTGCATTATTAAGTGCTAACTTAACTTTCTGATGTTAAAATAACATTTTACATGTTTTAAAAAAAAGAAAGAAAAAAATACAGTTGTCATTTCAGCCAATATGTTCATAAAGCAATTGTCCTTTGCTTTTAACCTAAATAAATGTTTTAAAACAGAATGTTGGTTTCTTTTTTCTAGTCTGACTACTCTTATGAAACTTTATAGTATAATATTTTAAATTATGTAATAATTAAAGCAGTTTTTTCCCTGTAAAAATACAATTTATTGCTGTAGACAACAGTATAATACCATAAAATTATGTGGTATATACTGTATTTTGTAATTACAGTGCAGTACTGTAAATGCTTTTACAGTTTTAGTTCTGTAAAAATACAGAATGTGGCTGGCAACCCAGCTGCCAGTATTTTACTGTAAATTTACAAAGTTTTACAGTGCTTGTAATGCACTTATAATAAGACTAATATTTAATATATAATGTTTTCTAATGTTTTTAACTCTGGCACATTGTCCCGCAGAGCTCCAATAATCAAACACACCTGAACAAGCTAATCAAGTTCTCCAGGATTACAAGGCTGCGTTTCAGTCCAGTGTTTTATTCCCTTTATGCCATGGGTTTAAATAAACTCGCTAAGCCCTTGATTACTTGGAATCCACTATGAAGCTGATTTTTATTTACAGTTTTTTCCTTATGCATTTGTTTTACGCACCATTCCATATGCTTGTATGTATGCTTGGTCCGTGGGAGAAATTGTTTAAAAATTACCATGGTGAAACAAGGTCATTTTAATTGTCATTAACCAAACCGTATCCACTTTTGATACCTATATATTTTTACACACGATTTAGGCAAAGCTCTAAAATGTAAAATCACACTAATAAAAATTATCTGCAGCCCATACTTACAAATATGAGCATAAAAAAAAGAAAAGAAAAAAAAAGAATGCACTAGAATGTCACCAGAATTGAATGATTTAGGGCTGTTTTTGTGAGAAAAAATGAAATATTAATAATAATAATAATCTCCACCTAAATTAAGCATTTTTAGATAATTCTTGGGGGGCCTGATCAAACTCCCACAAACAAACTGAATTGTTCCCTATCCCCTATATAGTGCACTATGTGCCATTGACCATGTAGAAAATAGTAAATGTGTGTTATAATGTAAGGGGCGGAGCTTCAGATTCTAGAGAGCATTTGATTGGACAGAAAATCTGATGAGAAGCTGAAGTGCAGAGTGATGTCATCAAAATCATTGATCCGTATTGGCGGAAGTGAGACTGTAAGTTTTGAACACTTATATCTTCTAAATTGAATTTTGTAATTGTTTTTGAGCAAACTAGATAACAGTAAGACTAACATACTCATACTAAAAGCCAAAAAACGTAAATTCTGATTTCATGGCGACTTTAAATACGCTAACCATTATTAGCAGATGCAGTCAGCATCATCCAAATGTTCCCATTCACTGACTCTCAACAAGTTTATGGAAAGTCTGCTCGAGGATTGTATATTTCCAAAAGGCCTAGTTTTCAGATGAATGGACTGACTGTGAGTTCTGTAACACGAACGCCCTTTATCTTCTCGGTCTTTACTCACTCACATTACACGCTGTATCTTGTCAATGCACTGTTGCTATTCTTTCTTCTGATTATTTTGACATGTAAAGCGTCCGCCTGTCAGACAGAATGATGGAGTGATTCACATGGACGATTCAAATCAACATATATTTTAAACAAATATTATTAAAAATCTGTTACATTTTTTTTTTTTTTACGATTTTCGTGAATTTTTTATTTGTGATAACGCATTGAAACAATATAAGACACATTGTTTGTGTCCTTTACTTGAATGGACCGTGACCCATTGCCATGCAATATTATCTTTACGTCCTTCTATCAATATTTCTGAATTCAAATCATTGTATTCAGGACATTTACTGAACATTTTGTGTTATGGTCAAAGGCAAAATCTGAATTAACTAAAAATGGACTTCATCTCAGTAACAACATTTTCCACAATGTGTCCTAGTTCTGGAGAGCTATATAACAGAACGGCCTGTTCTTGTCTATGTAATGTTAAGTGTACTCCTGCATTTTTCCTCTGATCCCTTGTTCCAAGGCATTTTTTTTGTTGTTTTCGTTTAATAAACATAGAGCTTCGTCAATAGATTCACTGCTGGTGCAACAGGCCTCATTTTACAACACATTTTCATTCATGATGTTTAGTCACGTTGAATACACAGACTCTGCACGTTTTAAATATGTTGATTACATTATCACTTCATCCTTCTGCTTGTTTAATGGTCTAACAAATGACAAATATTGTTCCTATTATTCTGTAGTTTTTGTTCTCAATCATTTCGTTCTTTAGACATATCCCTGCTTACCTGACTACTTGAGAAATGTTAAAAAAGTCTGTGTTAAAACATGGAAGATTTACAGGGCAAAAACACATTTGTGTTCTACATCTGGTTAAACATTTGATTTACGATCATTTTAATCGGGGAAGGCATTCTTGTCAAATAATCTTCAACAAGGCATTTTTTAACAAAAATAATTGCATGAACAATAAACTGCTCGTCCATGTTTTCACCCACTCCTGCTTGAATGTTGATTATTTTCCTCATATTCTCCATTGATATTTGATATATTGATAGATGAACATGGAAAAAGCACAATTAGTCTTCTTTAAAACAACTTTATTTTGTAGCAGACAAATGTTGGTGCATTACATCAAAGTTCAAGATGAAATAGCGCAAACAAAAGTGTTACAACCATAACGTTCACCACTATATTCATATACAAATATTTCTGTGTTGAAACATATTTATTTGATAAATTATGTTAAATGATTGCCGACTGGTTGCACACACACACACACACACACACACACACACACACACTAAACTCTTTAAACTCTTAAAATGATGTCTGTCTTATGTTTTTAATTCCCTGTTATGCCTCATCTAGTTATCGGTCACAAGGCAGAGGAATGATCTCACATGTTAGCGTGGGTCTCTAGGAATGTATGTCTCTACCTAGGAGGATCTTTACTCGCCCTTTGAATGAATTTTCTCATTGTGTGAGATCACAGTGGAACTAAGCAGTTTCCCATCCACACAAAACACTTTACTATGCTAAAGGGCATGTTTTGCGACTGCTATTATTATCATGCTCTGGTTTAAATATACACAAGTCAGGTGAGCGATGATGAGGGGGGAAACCAGTTCCACTCCAGGCATCTGTGAGAGAGCTGGATGTGTGTCTACAGGAGCTCACACAGTTCCCATACACTGGATGCGTGTGTTTGATAGCAAGGGCTATAGATTCTTAGGCTACGTTTACACGTGGCCGGCTATTTTCATAAATGGAATTTCATAAATAATTTCACCCCTCTCCGTTTTCAAAAATAACATCGTGCACACCTGTCAGTTTTCAGAAAAGTGTTCGTTTACACCACAAACCTGTGTAAATATGCCGTCAGGAGCATGCCAGACCTGTAGGTGGCAGTGTAACGAGAAGCTCAATTCCACGTTAGCCAATCAGAATCCAGAGAATAGCAACAACACCTCGACATGATAGAGCAGGTGTATCTGCAGATGCACACAGACCAAAGCAACATAAATGCGACTGCGACTCTGCATGCATCCGTGATCACCAAAGCCAGATGAAGATGTAAACACAGGGCGCACTTTTGACGCCGGTGCAAGTTCTGTCGCATCTGTGCCGTCGGCTGCCTAAAACTCACTGTAGTGATGTTCAGTGTAATGGAAGGAAGAAGAAGACGAGGTCGGCGAAATTGGGACTCGCACTTTTATTTCCCACAACAATAATCTACAGTGCGCTCGTGCGCGGCCGCCGTGTCGCTCGACACGGCAAAAACAAAACAACAAATATACCACTAGACAAACAAACTTGAAGGCAGTCTCGGTTCAGCTTCAGAGCCTCGTGCGAGTCCCAGGTCTCTCTCTCTTCTCTCTCTCAGCCGGCAGCTTTTATGCAGTCTCCACGCCAATTACTGCAATCAGACACAGGTGTTCGTCATCTGCACTTGACCCACTTACTCACCGCGCGACTCGCTGATTCCTCTCCCGCTACAGACTTCGCGAAACCACGCCCCCCTCGCCACATACCCCCACCGCCCGTCTCAGGCCGGGGAGCCGTCCGGCCTGCAGCCTCCCCCCCCCCCCCTCCTGGAGAGGAAGTCAGCCACAACCATCTGTGCACCCGGCCTGTGGATCACCTGGAACTTAAAAGGCTGTAAAGCTAGATACCAACGGGTGATCCGCGCATTGGTATCCTTCATGCGGTGGAGCCACTGCAGGGGAGCGTGGTCCGAACAGAGGGTGAACTCCCGCCCCAGGAGGTAGTAGCGGAGGGTGAGAACAGCCCACCTGATGGCCAAACACTCTTTCTCAATGGTGCTGTACATCGTCTCTCTCTTAGAGAGCTTGCGACTGATGTACAGCACCGGCCGCTCTCCACCCTCCACCTCCTGGGACAGGACGGCGCCCAGCCCCCTGTCCGATGCGTCCGTCTGTAGGATAAAGGGGAGAGAGAAATCAGGAGCATGCAAAAGCGGCCCGCCACATAGAGCAGCCTTTATCTGGGTAAAGGCCCGCTGACACTGCTCCGTCCACTGAACCGTATCTGGCGCTTCCTTTTTAGTTAGATCGGTCAGCGGGCTAGCGAGGTCCGAATAATTAGGCACAAACCTTCTATAATATCCCGCTAGCCCCAGGAACTGTCTAACCTCCTTTTTGGTCTTGGGTCTCGGACAGGTCGCAACTGCTGCCGTCTTATCAATTTGGGGACGCACCTGTCCGTGACCCAAGTGGAAACCCAGATACCTTACCTCCACACGCCCAATTGCACATTTCTTCGGGTTGGCCGTGAGCCCCGCCCTTCTCAGCGTCTTCAGGACAGCCCGCAAATGCTGCATATGACGCTGCCAATCGGTACTATAGATGATAATATCATCCAAGTAGGCAGCGGCATACGCAGCATGCGGTCGGAGAATCCTGTCCATCAGACGCTGAAAGGTCGCTGGAGCCCCGAACAACCCGAAAGGAAGGGTGACAAATTGGTGTAATCCAAACGGCGTTGTGAAAGCTGTCTTTTCTTTGGACATTGGAGACAAGGGGATCTGCCAATAACCCTTCGTTAAGTCCAATGTCGAATAAAAGCGAGCAGTACCCAGCCGATCAAGCAGTTCGTCAACCCTTGGCATTGGATAAGCATCAAACTTAGACACCGCGTTCACCTTCCTATAGTCTACACAGAAGCGAACCGAGCCGTCAGGTTTGGGAACTAAAACTATCGGGCTCGCCCAGTCACTGCTTGACTCTTCTATTACCCCCATATCCAGCATAGCCTCTAATTCACTCTGAACCACCTTTTTCTTATGTTCAGGCAAACGATACGGGCGGCAGCGTACCACGACCCCAGGTTCGGTCTCAACGTGGTGCTGAATGAGGTTTGTCCGGCCAGGCAGGGGAGAAAACACATCCGCAAAATCAGCTTGTACATTTTTAATGTCAGTGAGCTGGGAGGGCGAGAGGTGGTCTCCACCAAGGGCCAGCGCGAGAGATTGTGATTTTGAACTCGCCTCAGGCCCGAGATCCTCCTCTCCGCTCACCACCGTCGCCAACATCACTGACTCTGCCTCAACCCACTTTTTGAGAAGGTTGAGGTGATAAATTTGATGTGCTCCACCCCTGTCTGTACGGGCTACCTCATAGTTGAGATCATTAACTCGCCGTGTGACCTCAAAGGGCCCTTGCCACTTTGCGAGTAATTTCGAGCTGGTAGTAGGGAGTAATACAAGTACCTTATCTCCCGGTGCAAATTGGCGGAGTCTAGTTCCCCTGTTGTAAAGCTGACTCTGTCTGCCCTGGGCCTGTAACAAATTCTCCATTGATAGCCGCCCCAAAGTGTGGAGCTTTGTTCTCAGGTCCAGGACATACTGAATTTCGTTCTTAGCAGCGGACGGTCCATCCTCCCAAGTCTCTCTAAGAACGTCAAGCACCCCGCGGGGCTGACGTCCATAGAGAAGCTCGAAGGGGGAAAACCCCGTGGAGGCTTGGGGGACCTCGCGTACAGCAAACAAGAGGGGTTCTAGCCATTTATCCCAATTTTTGGCGTCTTCGTGAACGAACTTACGAATCATGGATTTCAAAGTGCGATTAAACCGTTCCACTAAACCGTCTGTTTGTGGGTGGTAGACGCTAGTGCGAATCGATTTAATGCCCAACAATTCGTAGAGTTCGCGAATCGTTCGTGACATAAACGCCGTGCCCTGATCAGTGAGAATCTCTTTGGGGATTCCCACTCGGGAGATTAAAGAGAAGAGAGCGCTCGCAACACTTTTAGCCGAAATGTTACGAAGCGGGACTGCTTCCGGGTATCGCGTTGCGTAGTCCACCAGAACCAAGGCAAAGCGATGCCCTCGTGCTGACCGTTCTAATGGCCCGATGAGGTCCATACCAATTCGCTCGAAGGGGACCTGCATTAACCCTTAAAAACCGACGGCATCGTCCACGACGCCACACGACTCCTCCGATAATATTTATTTTATTTTATGAAAATTTGATCGATTTTCTTACCGTTTTTTGCAGCAGAAAGCTAACGAGCTAGCCGTCACGGGGGTGTCTTTGGTGTCTTTCTAGCCTTTACAGAAGGTTTTCTATCCAGCCTGGAACTTGTGCGTCCTTTCAGAGTGTTTCAGCAATAAATCCAAACGCTTATATCCAAGTTTTATTCACTTGATGTCCATAATTTATACATTTTCCGTCATTTTTGCCGCTAGCTCGATGGTCGCTGCCATTTTGGATATTACGTCATGCTTTGCGTGAGGTTGTTGACCAATGACAGGCTGAACCGTCACCCACGTTGGTGTGCGTCTTTACGCATGAACCAAGGCTACTATTGTGGAGAGAGAGAGACGCACGACACAGTGGTTTCGAGGAGAGAGAGAGAGAGAGAGACGCACAGAGAGACGCGAGTTTTGAATAATACACGGATAATAATGGATCGTCAGAGAAACATGGATCTAAAACAAGCGCTGGCCTTTTTTGATGCCATGGACGATGATGGATTTTCTGGAGAAGAGAGCTTTTTGACTGATGAGGAACTGGATTACCAGGATGGTCTAGACCCTGTTGAAGAGTAAGTTCCATTTATTTATTTACTGTAAAAGTATAAAAATGAAAAAACTAATATAATAAAATATAAATTTTATAAATATGTACAAATAAGTTCTGTAAAAGTAGTATTTCGTTTTTCAATGTTTGTTACAGAGGAGTAAGAGTTGTGGAATACACTTTGTCTCTCAGCCATTGTTTGTCTGAGTTTTTTATTTACTGTAAAAGTATAAAAATAAAAAAAAAACATAATAAAATATACATGTTCTAAATATGTAAAAATAAGTTTTGTAAAAGTAGTATTTCGTTTTTCTATGTTTGTTACAGATACTGTTTTTCCATTTTTTGGACATTGCTGCGACCAACAGTTACTTGCTTCACAAGGAAGTTTGTGCAGAGAAGCAGCAACAGCCCATGACCCACAGGGCTTTTCTGGAGGAGCTGACAGCCCAACTCTGTGGTGTTACAGTTGCTGTTCCCCCCACCCAGCAACAAAGTGACCATGTGCCTGTGCCAACATCAGACCAAACTGAAGCAAGCAAGAAGCAGGTAGAAGCAGGTTCTCCTATGGTAGAAGGCAATGTGTGAACTGCAAGCAGACAAGGCAGGTCAAACAGGCCACCCCCTGGAAATGCAAAGCCTTTGATGTGGCCCTCTGTGTGATTCCTGATAGGAACTGTTTTGAGGCTTGGCATCAGTGAATTTCATGAGGCCCAAAACGCCTGGACTTCTTTTGAAAAAATGTAAATAGTTTTGGTTCTGTTCAATTTATAATGTTTATTCCTGTGATCCAGGACTCCAAAGACATAAAAAAACAATTTTCCAGAGGAAAATTGCTTGGCTTTTATTTATTTGTGTGTGATTTCAATAAATGTTTGAGTGATTCAATTTCCGTTTTATTTTTTCATTTGTCTTTGTGGTCCCATAACTTATTTTACATTCAGGTGACATCAATGCAACACAAATATGCTGAAAGTTCAATTTGTCCTGAAAAAAAAGAGCTGTGTCAATTGTCTGTGCACAAAAGGGTTGATTTTTTACAAGCTTTTTTAGTAAATAACACCAGACGGAAAATTAATTTTAAAAATACCCTTAGGTCTCAGAGGGTTAACGGGAGGGGGCACAATGGTGCTTTTGGATTGGCCGGTGGATTCACCAACTGACATTCACGACAAGACGCGCACCACCTGCGCACGTTCTCGTGAATGCCCGGCCAGAAGAACCGGGCCATGAGACGGTTTAGTGTTGCCGCCTGACCTAAATGCCCGGCCATTGGATTACAGTGAGCCGCCTGAAAAAGCATTTTCCGGCGGCTTTTAGGAACCAACAACTGTGTTGTATCTTCCTTTGTCTGGGTGTCTTGGGTCACCCGATACAACCTATCTTTTACTACAGTAAAATAGGGATAAGAGAGCGGTTGGTCTGGCTGAAGCAGCTGGCCGTCGATGGAGCGGACCTGATTAAAGGCGTTTTTAAGAGACTCGTCCTGGGACTGCTCCAGGGGAAAGTCATCGCGCTCTGAGAGAACCATTCTCGCCAGAGCCCTCTGTTCCCCTGCAGCAGGACCCAGAGGTCCCGGCTCAGCGTCCCCCAGCTGAACGACCGCTGTCTTTCCCTTGTTTTTTCTACCCCAAGAGGCACCCGCTGATAACGACCCCAATAATTCATTAAAGGCAGGCCAATTCGTCCCCAAAATGAGCGGATGCCGGAGGTGCGGGTTAACGGCCACCTCGACACTATGCTTTTGGCCCCTAAATTGAATTACGACCGGCATTATCGGATACCTCACCACCACCCCGTGCACACACCGCACCTTAACCATGCGGCTGTTATCCAATGCCCCCGGTTGAATCAGACTTTGATGTATAGAGGTTTGGTTACAACCTGAATCCACCAAAGCCTGATAAGTACCCCCCTTTATACTCACTGGTATCTGGTACAGGCCAGTTTGGTCGGGGGCAGCCTGCGGCGCGTCGGGAACCCGGATCAGGGTCCCCACCTCCATCGCCGGACACCGATCTATAAAATGTCCCGGGTCCCCGCAGCGCCAACAGGCCGGCCCAGGCCTCCCCGCCGCTCCGGTGGCAGGAAGCGGGTCAAGGAAATGGCGTGGAGAGTGCAGGGCTGCCGGACTCGGGACGGGGTGGTCGGACGTGGCGGGCCCCCTAGGTGGGACCCGGGTCACAGGAACGGGCTCCGCCGGAGTCGAGGTCCTCCACCTTGGCGCCGGCCGGGGCACCAGCCCGCCGCGAGACCTGGGAAGGGGCACAGGTTTGGGGAGAGAAGGGGTAGAGAGAGAGAGAGAAGGAGAGAGAGAAGCTGATGGAAGGGCTTCGCCGACCCCTGAGCACGCCACCATGTGATCTTCCGCCAGGTGGATGGCCTGGTCCAGCGACGTCGGGCGGTGGCACTGGACCCACTGCGCAGTTTTCTTAGGCAGCTTAGTGATAAACTGCTCCAGTACCACCTTGCTGATGACATCCTCGACGTCGCCTCCGTCGGCCATCAGCCATCTGCGGCAGGAGTCCCGGAGCTGTTGCGCCATCACGAAGGGTCGGCCAGACTCCTCCAGGCTCAGGGACCGGAACCGCTGACGATGTTGTTCGGGGGTCCGGCCGACCCGCTGCAAGATGGCGCGCCTCAGGTCTTCGTAGACCAGGAGGTTCTGGACTGGCAGTTGGTTAGCGGCTATCTGCGACTCACCCGATAGCAACGGGATGAGCCGCATGGGCCAGTCCGATTGGGGCCACCCCCGGGCCTCGGCGGACCTCTCAAACAGGTCCAGGAACGCCTCCGGGTCGTCCTGGGGACCCATTTTATTGAGAGGCAGGGGCGGGGCCGAGGCCGTAGCTGGAACGGGGACGGCCCGAACCTCCCGGTCGAGCCAGCTCCGGAACAGCTCGCGGTCTTCTTGCTGGCCTTGGAGGAGCATCTGGAAGCGTTGATCCTGCTCCTCTTTCACGGCCAGCAGGGCGTGATGTTGCTCCCGGTGAAGACCCGCGAGCGTCTGTATAAGCTCCGCAAACGGCGTTCCCGGCGGGGTCTGCATGGCGGCGGCAGTCTTCTTCTTCCCGGGTTTCGGCACCAGTGTAGTGATGTTCAGTGTAATGGAAGGAAGAAGAAGACGAGGTCGGCGAAATTGGGACTCGCACTTTTATTTCCCACAACAATAATCTACAGTGCGCTCGTGCGCGGCCGCCGTGTCGCTCGACACGGCAAAAACAAAACAACAAATATACCACTAGACAAACAAACTTGAAGGCAGTCTCGGTTCAGCTTCAGAGCCTCGTGCGAGTCCCAGGTCTCTCTCTCTTCTCTCTCTCAGCCGGCAGCTTTTATGCAGTCTCCACGCCAATTACTGCAATCAGACACAGGTGTTCGTCATCTGCACTTGACCCACTTACTCACCGCGCGACTCGCTGATTCCTCTCCCGCTACAGACTTCGCGAAACCACGCCCCCCTCGCCACACTCACTTTTATCAGTTTACATGCAGACGTGCAAACTAAGTTTTCCAAAATATCCACTCTGGCCGGAGTTTTTAGAAAGAATAGTTTTCAGAGGAGAATTCTCTGTTTGTGTGTAAGAGAAGGGCACAAACGAAGGGAAATGTCTCAGTTTTTCAAAATAACCATGTAGGTGTAAACGGGGCCTTAAAGGTGCTCTAAGCGATGTCACATGTTTTTTTAGGTCAAAACATTTTTTGTCACATACAGCAAACATCTCCTCACTATCCGCTGGCGGCCTGTCCCCTGAACACACTGTAAAAAGACGCGGTCTCTGCAGACACCCCAGGCTCCACAAACGGCAAGAAAAACAAACTGGGCTAACCCGCACCACGAAACATAACAAACTGTTCCAGCCAATCACAGACAAGAAGGATTTGGGGGTGGGTTAGTGTGCGGATGCGGACGAGGAGGAGGGAGGGTCGAGCTAGCCTCCATTTTGTTTGACAATACTTTAAACGTCAACAAGAAGTGACGTCACCCGACATCGCTCAGAGCACCTTTAATCTGTGATTTGTAGGGCAGGATTTGTGCACCTACAATGAAGAATTTGAGAAGGTGTAGTTGTGTTGTGTTTGTGGGAGAGAACAAAAAAATCTACAAGTTTGCAACTCTTAAAACTTTTTTCTCTGTGACTACTGATACACATGTGCGGCTATTCTCTACAACTACAAATTCCACTGTCACAGGCGCTCAGTTGATTTTCACCAAAAATACCTCCATGTATAGTTTCCCTGCAGAACATCATCCAGACTGCCGCTGAACCAGCGGGATCATAAGCACTCGATGGCCAGCGCAATGCACTCAGCCATCAGGAAGCGAGTGCTTCTAAAGGGCTTCAGTTCTCTCCGTTGAAATCAAGGGGGTCGCTGTGTTTCTTTTGTCTATGGCATCCACACATGTAAGCTAACATGATCATCAAACAATCTATCTTCAGTTTTGATAATCACTCGCTTGCGAATGATTGATGCAACTTTCTGTTTACCTTTTTTTATTAAATAATATTATTAAAGCAGAGGCTCTGCTCTTTTTTTATATGTATATTGACTGTTTACATAATCATGCAACAAAATATTCCGGGGGTCATGACATTTTTGTGAATGCAGGTGGGCAAATTCTTCATTAAGCACTGATAGGGAAAGGGTTAATTGCATTTGTAAAAGTCTTTCTATAAAAAACAGTAGAAGTCTAAGCTGTAAATGTGTGAATGCATGTGTGTGTGTTGTGTAATCCTAGTCTCATGAGAGGTGCTCATCTGCAGAGAAGAGAAAACATAGCATCTGATGACCAATATCTCCAGAGTCCCAGACGCTCCCTGCAGAAAACACTAACTACAAAATGCAAATATTATTTCCTTCCTCTGAGCTCACAGCATTACCTATGATTTCCTCAGATCAGGAAAAACATTCTTTACATAATGCAGTATCATATTTCTCAGCTGTGGTCCAAAGACCGTCACCATGAGAGAAAGTCTCAGTTTGTTCCATTTACAGGTATATGAAAAATGAAAGATAACTCAATCAACAGCATTTGTGGCATAACGTTGATTAAATACACAAAACAATAATAATTTGGATTTATACCTTCGTTACTGTACATCCCAAAGGATGCACTATGCACTTATACACTGTGTACTTTTTATTTATTTACTTGGACAATTGTTATTTCCGTGTGAATACATTTATACCCCCTCTGTGCATTATATATTCTGTGAAACGCATCTTTTTTATTTACTTTTCACTTATTTTCTCTGTGTGGGAAAAAGTTTAAATGTTATTATTCAGTCAATAATTCAGTAAGTATTATTCTATAGTGAATGGGAAACGAAAAATAGGAAAAGATCATTCTTAATTCATTTTATCTTTATGAATACCGACATATGGAAGAGATTTGTAAAACATCAAGGTTGAACTGAGGAGACCAACCCTAAAATGCATCTTCTTCTTGTTTTCAAGGTAAATAAAGCATGGTGAAATATGTTGTATACAGGTGCATGCTTGATTGTGAGTTTTGTCCTTTTCAAGTTTAAAGAACGCAAAAACTGCAATGTGATATAAGGTGGCGTCCTTCTTCTTCCCCATGCGATTGACAGTGTTCACTGATCTCTACTGTCTGAACACAGTATATATGTAACCATTGCTGCAAGCACTTTACTGTGAAATTACAGTATAGCAGTAAAATGTAAAACGGTATTAAAATGGTGGAATTACGGTAAATGGCTAGAACCACAGCTTCCAGTACTCTACTGTGAAATTACATTAAAGCTGTAAAATAAACAACAGATACTGTTGAATTACAGTAAAAAGCTGGAACCACAGCTGCCAGTATTTTACTGTGAAATTACAGTAAAGCTGTAAAAAAAACAACAGAGACTTGAATTACGGTAAAAAGCTGGAACCACAGCTGCCAGTATTTTACTGTGAAATAACAGTAAAGCTGTAAAATAAACAACAGATACTGTTGAATTACGGTAAAAAGCTGGAACCACAGCTGCCAGTATTTTACTGTGAAATTACAGTAAAGCTGTAAAATGAACAACAGATACTATTGAATTACGGTAAACAGCTGTAAACTGGAAAGAGTTAAACAGAGTTTAAAATTACGGTAAATGGCTGGATCCACATCTGCCAGTATTTTACTGTAGATTTACAGGTAAATTTTTTAATTTGTTGAACTTCACTTTGCTTCACTTGACAAATGTATTGTTTGATTAATGATTTTGAGGGCACATGAATTAAAAACAGTAACAGTAAAAAAAAAAAAAAAAAAAAAAAAAACGGAATTTGTTGCTTGTGTAAACACCAGAAAGGTAAATGTATCTGTTTTAATGAGTGAAAGCCCCTAATGATGACAAGGAGGCTATTTAATTGTGTCATTAACTTGCTTGTGAACTTTGAACCTATGTTTATTTAATTTAAGTAATTTGAGCAACATTGTGTCACTGTATATTAAATAAGTAGCCCATTGAATGATATTATAAAGGGTCAACGGTGTAACCACACTACAAATGCAATTACATGCAGAAAAATGAACAAACAACATGTAGCTAACGATATCCAATATAAAGTGAGTCCTATTCCATAAGTATAATCCCAAAGCTCCTCCGACTGCAGAGATGAAGCTGGAGAATATGAGGTTATTTGGATGTCACTTCCACAGAAGGAGGGACTTGCATAATAAGTAAATGGGTCAGTAACCAACAGCCTTAGGAAGTAAACTTCCATTACCGAGAAAAAATGAAGCAGCACTTTCGGATTCATTCAGTCCCTACAGAATAGGCTTTCTTAGGTATCGCGCCTCCGGAGACATGATGAGTTCCGGACCCTGGAACAACATTAGTTGTTGAATCAGATAATCATTCTACGTAATCGGTTTCGTAATCTGTGGAGAAAAAACACAACGGTTTTGCCCCAGTCTGATTTACTGAATGTCATCAAATCCTTGCCAAAATGTAAGAATGCATAACAGTTATATAAAAGCAAGTGTGAAAAAGTAAGTAGCGTTACACCTTCATGTCTACTAACTCTCATTAGAGTATTAGTAGAGTATTAGTAGACCGGTATAGGGTTAGAGTTAGTTGACATGTAGCTGCAAAGTTACTTATAGTCAACAGAAGGTTCAAAAGGGACCATCAAAATAAAGTGTTACCAAAGTCTGACAAGGCCAACTAAAAAAAGGCTTCTCATTAACGTAAGCTTAAAAGCAATCAAATGCAAACGAATTTACAATGTTTCACGGGGTAGTGTGTAGCTTTTCCAAAAGAGATGCGTGACGCAGAATAATAGAATAACCAAGAGACTTTCATAAACACATATAGTGATAGACCACTACAGCATATGCCATTAACTTGAATGCGGAACAAAGAAAACAGAGGGCTTAAATACACTGCGATAGATCATTAACGAAACAGGGAACAGGTGGGTAACTATTCAGAAACCATGGTAACAAATGAGAAAAAAACTCCCTTTCCTAAACATCTGTTTCTCATTGTGTACGTGGAAAATGTTCTGATCCTTGATGTGATCACGGGAGGCAAAGCAATGTTGATTCTGTAAAATTACCAAATATATTTTGAGACAAAGTTCTTTAAAGTCATTCAATAACCGAAGAATATGGAAGTACGTTATTTGGAGTAAAAAGCATCTGTTGTTGGAGCTTAAAGCTACATAATTTACATGATAATAAATATTTGTTGACATGACATGGTTGGATTCAAATGGTCGATTTCATAAATTAATTTGAGTGTCAAACTAAGAGATAATCACCATATTTATAAGTAAACAGTCAAGCCAAGTCACCTTCATTTCTATAGAGCTTTATACATTACAAAGCAGCTTTACAGTGATAAACGGGAAAAAGCAATGTCAGTGTTGATGCAGTTTGGTTTTAAAAACTGTATAAAGTTAATCAACAGTCATATTTATATAATACTAATCATAAAAAACGTCTCGGTTACGTATGTAACCCTCGTTCCCTGAGTAGGGAACGGAGACGTTACGTCGGATGACGACGAATGGGGTTTCGCTTAGAAAGCCTGTCAGCTTCGAGTATTACAAAACGAGCCAATGGCAAAGAAATGCCATGGGTCTGCGGAATTTGCATAACGTAACTCCGCCCCACCTCGTGGGTATAAAAGGAGGACGCTGGCAACATGCAGTTATGTTTTATCGCTGAGGAGCCAAGACTGAACTCGGGCGATCCCCGCGAACAGCGGAAGTGGCAGGAAGACGTAACGTCTCCGTTCCCTACTCAGGGAACGAGGGTTACATACGTAACCGAGACGTTCCCTTTCGTTGTCACTCCGAGTTACGTCGGATGACGACGAATGGGGTTACCAGTCAAATCACGCCACCTTCACAGCTGTCTTCCAGCGCCCTGCGAAAAATCTGAGCCCTCGAGATCTTAGGACGAAGGACTCCTATTCAACACAGGAATACCAAGGTACACTGGGAAGCATATCCCAAGCTTTTAAGGGGAAATATGCAATTATCACCAACCCAGTGGGGGGGGGCATTTGAAAATACACATATGACCTGATAGTAACATATGGAGAAACTCTGAGGTGTCCAGCCGCAGGTGGAATATTTCAACCTCAGGGGTGGCAAGGTGGCTTGCCGAGGGAAAGACACATGCTCAAAGAGGCTTACAGTGGAAATACACGTGTGGGGGTAGCTCATGGGAGGTACCATGCACACGGAGGCACCTAGCCGACGCCCAGGCAATAGACACTGGCGCTAGCATCAGGGGTGCTGGAGGAACTCAGGGCTTTCGGCGAAGCTCACCTGAGCAGAATATCGCACGTATCCAGTCCGCGGAGTGGAATGGCGAGCAAGCGAAGACACCTGAGCGGGTCCGGAACTAGCTGTTTGAAGCGAGAACACGAGAGGACACTGGCTCCACTCGGAGATTATAGAATCTGGCGAATGTGTTCGGTGTCGCCCAGCCTGCAGCTCTGCAGATGTCTGCCAGCGAGGCGCCATGCGCCAGCGCCCAGGAGGATGCCACACTCCGGGTGGAGTGGGCGGTCACACCAAGGGGGCACGGTCGACCTTGCTGCTGGTAAGCCAAAGCAATGGTGTCCACGATCCAGTGAGACAACCTCTGCTTTGAGAGAGCCTTTCCCTTCAGCTTCCCACCATAACAGACAAAGAGCTGGTCTGAGGTCCTGAAACACTGCGTCCTGTCTACATAAGCGCGGAGAGCGCGTACTGGACAGAGCAGTGCCAAGGCTGGGTCTGCCTCCTCCGAGGGCAGCGCTTGCAGGTTCACCACCTGGTCCCGGAAGGGAGTGGTAGGAACCTTGGGCACATATCCAGGCCGGGGTCTCAGGATCACGTGAGAACCGGCCGGCCCGAACTCTAGGCACGCTTCGTCAACGGAGAATGCGTGCAGGTCCCCGACCCTCTTGAGAGAAGCCAATGCAATCAGGAGCGCTGTCTTCATTGACAGGAACTTAAGCTCCACTGATTGCAAAGGCTCAAAGGGAGCACTCCGCAGGGCACTTAGAACCACTGAGAGGTCCCAAGAGGGAACGAGAGGAGAGCGAGGAGGATTCAGTCTCCTCGCCCCCCTCAGGAACCTGACGATCAGGTCGTGCTTCCCTATGGACTTACCTTCCACTAAGTCGTGGTGAGCGGCGATAGCGGCAACATAAACTTTGAGGGTGGAGGGAGACAGCCTTCGCTCCAACCCATCTTGAAGGAAGGAAAGCACGAGACTGATCGAACAACTCCGGGGATCTTCTCGGCGAGAAGAGCACCAATTGACGAATAGGTTCCACTTCAACGCGTAGGCATGTCTCGTGGACGATGCTCTAGCGGAAGTGATGGTAGCCACCACCGCAGGTGGTAGGGTACTCAAACCTGTCTCGTCCCGTCGAGGAGCCACACGTGGAGGTTCCACAGATCGGGACGAGGGTGCCATAGAATGCCCCGTCCCTGAGAAAGGAGGTCCTTCCTCAGAGGAATTGGCCAAGGAGGGGCTGTCGCGAGGAGCACTAGTTCGGAGAACCAAGTCCGGGTGGGCCAGTACGGCGCAACCAGAAGGACTTGCTCCTCGTCCTCCCTGACCTTGCGCAGGAGCTGCGCAAGAAGGCTCACTGGGGGAAACGCATACTTGCGGCCCCGCGGCCAGCTGTGCGCCAGTGCATCCGTGCCGAGCGTGCCCTCGGTCAGAGAATAAAACTGGGCGCAATGGGATGAGTCGCGGGAGGCAAACAGATCTATCTGTGCGTCGCCAAACTGGTCCCAAATCAGCTGGACCGACTGGGGATGGAGTCGCCATTCTCCAGGGAGGGGCTGAAGCCGTGACAGCTCGTCGGCAGCACGGTTCAGGGCTCCGGGAATGTGAATAGCACGAAGGGACCTCAGATGCTTCTGACTCCATAGGAGGAGGTGGCGAGCGAGTTGCGACATACGGCGGGAGCGTAGACCACCTTGATGGTTGATGTACGCTACTGTGGCGGTATTGTCTGATCGGACTAGTACGTGTTGACCCATGAGCAGCGCTCGGAAGCGGTGCAGAGCAAGGCGTACTGCCAGCAACTCGAGGCAATTCACATGCCATAGGCGGCAGGGTCCTGTCCAGGAGCCTGCGGCAGCATGACCATTGCACATGGCGCCCCAGCCCGTGGTGGAGGCATCTGTTGACACAACAACATGCCTCGACGCTCGTTCCAGGGGGACACCAGCCCTGAGAAAACTGAGGTTCAACCACGGGGTGAAGGTCTGACGGCAGCTCGAAGTCACTGGAACTCGGAGCTTGCCTTGTTGCCATGCCCACCTCGGGACTCGGTCGCGAAGCCAAAGCTGAAGCGGTCTCATATGAAGCAATCCGAGCGGCGTGACCGCGGCTGCAGATGCCATATGCCCCAGGAGCCTCTGAAAATGTTTCAGTGGAACCGCTTTCTTGCCCTGTATTTGTCTCAGACAAGTCAGCAGTGACTGCGCGCGCTCGCTCGTAAGCTGCGCGGACATGGCGACCGAGTCGATGTCCATACCGAGAAAAGAGATCCTCTGCACGGGGCAAAGTTTGCTCTTCTCCCAGTTGACCCGAAGGCCCAGACGGGCTAAGTGCCGGAGCACAAGGTCCCTGTGTTCGCAAACCTGGTCTCGAGAGTGAGCTATAATCAGCCAGTCGTCGAGATAGTTCAGGATGCGAACCCCGTGAACCCGAAGGGGAACAAGGGCTGCCTCGACGACCTTCGTGAAGACGCGAGGGGACAGGGCCAGCCCGAACGGGAGAACCGCGTACTGATATGCCTGTCCCTCGAAAGCAAACCGGAGGAACGGTCTGTGACGAGGGAGAATGGAGACATGAAAGTAGGCGTCCTTCAGGTCGATCGCTGCAAACCAATCCTGGGGCCGCACACACTCGAAAATGCGTTTGGCGGTGAGCATTTTGAACGGCATCCTGTAAAGGGAGCGATTCAATACTCGCAGGTCCAGGATCGGTCGTAACCCACCGGTTTTCTTGGGGACAATGAAGTAAGGGCTGTAGAAGCCGGACCTCATCTCGGCTGGAGGGACAGTCTCGATTGCACCCTTCGCCAGCAGAGTGGCAATCTCTGCTCGCATGATCGGGGCGTTGCCACCGACCAAAGTGGAGCGGACTCCCCTGTATCGGGGAGGAGACCGTGCGAACTGAATCGCATAGCCGAACCGGATGGTGCGGGCGACCCAGCGGGACAGTTGGGGAAGCTCTAACCAGGCTTCCAGGAACTGTACCAGCGGGGTCATGCGGACCACCGGCGTCCCCCCTGGAGGGGCAGCGAAGCGGAGTAACTGGCCCGGACGTGGACGGCATAGCGATCCGGTGTGGGGGCGCAGTTAAGCTCCGCGCCCTGACAGAGGAGGCCAGGGAAGGACCAGCGTTCCACGGGGGCCTGCTCTGCCAGGGGTCTGGCGACAGAGTGGGACAGGGACGAAACGGCCCGTGGGCGGCACGCCGTGTCAACCGACTCTGGGACAGAGGGGGACGAGGAGAGCACGGCTGGTGGGCGGCGCTCTGGGTCGTCCGAGAACTCTGTGTGCTCAGGGATGAGAGGTTTGTTCCCTGACATCATCCCTGAGCAGCCCGTCTCAGGAGCGCCGCTTGACCCGGCGCTTGGCGGGGGGCGGGGCTGGAGAGGGCTGGGGCGCCTTCCTGCGGCTTCCTCCGCGCGTCGGCCCGGGTGGAGGCTGCTGCTTGGGCTTAGCGGGAGGGGCGGGAGCTTTAGGAGGGCGCCCTCGGCGGGAAGCAGGCTGAGGCGTCTGCCCGACCGACGACGAGGCAGCAGCGGGTCGGCGGGGCAGAATGTGTCTAATGGCCTCAGTCTGCTTCTGTGCAGTTGAAAACTGTTGGGCAAAATCTTCAACTGCGCCGCCGAAGAGGCCGGCCTGGGACAGGGGCGCATCGAGCAGACGAGTCCGCTCGGAATCCCGCATGTCAGCCAGGTTCAGCCACAGGTGTCTCTCCTGGACCACCGCGGTGGACATCACCAGACCCAGGGAGCGTGAGGCTACCTTCGTCGCCCGGAGAGCGAGGTCGGTTGCGGCACGCAGCTCATTGAAGAGCCCTGGGTCTGCCCTGCCCTCGTGCATGTTTCTGAGCATCTGGGCCTGGTAGACCTGCAGAGTGGCCATAGCATGCAGAGAGGTAGCCGCCTGTCCCGCCGCTCTGTAAGACTTCGCCACCAGGGTAGACGAAAATCTACAGGCCTTGGATGGGTGCTTAGGCTCGCCCCGAGAAGAAGCACTCTGAGGACACAGTTGCATCGCAACAGAGCGTTCAACCGGGGGAAGCCCAGTGTACCCACGGGCGGCCGCCTCATCGAGGGGAGGAAAGGCGGATGGGATCAGCGAGCGGTCCCGGGAAGACAGGGGGGTCTTCCAGGACTTCGAGATCTCATCATGCACGTCCGGGAAGAATGGTATTGGGGTTTGCCGTGGACCACGGGGGTCGGCAGCCTTACCCAAAAACCAATCGTCCAGCCGCGAGCGCTCGGGACAGGGTGGAGGCCTCCACTCTAAACCAATGCTCGCGGCTGCCCGGGAAAGCATGGCCGTCATTTCCGGATCCGAATCAGGCACAGCCGTATGCACACCGGAAGGTGGCAGCTGCGCTGAATCTTCACTTCCGGAAGAATCAAGCCCACCTTGTGATGCTGCTACAGACATGGCATCTTCCTCTGTAGCTTCAACCGAAACCCGCGGGGCACCCGAAGGTCCCGCGAGAATCGGAGGCTCACTAGCGGGCACCGTCACTGAGGAGGGGGGCTGGGGTCGCGGACACATAGTCGGCGCCTGGTTCCAGACCGTTACCCTCAGGTCACCCTGGCCACCAGCCGAAGTAGTACTCCTCGGGGGAGCACTAGATCGGGGTGTGGATGAGGGGACTCTCACTCTTGCGAGTTCACTGAGTCTCGACCTTAGTGACGCGATGGTCATGTTCCCGCAGAGAGAACATGACTCATCCACGAGCGCTGCTCTAGCGTGATCCATGCCCAAACACACCAAGCAGCGCTCGTGCCCATCAGAGTCAGACACATATCTGCCGCAACCAGAAGTGCACGGGCGAGGCATCTTTAAAAAGACGTGCCGCGTGCAAGCTCTTTTAGTGAGAGAGAAACACTCTGATGTCGAGGCGGCCGGGGAGACACGCACTCTCTGGCAAAATCACTGCACAGATCAGCAGGAAGCGCGCGCTCGCTGGAATCGCCCACAAACACCAACACCAGAGGAACTCGTTTGTAAAAAGCTGACGAATTCAGAGATGGCTTTAGGAGTGAAGAGGACTTCTTGGCTCCGAAGCGAAAACATAACTGCATGTTGCCAGCGTCCTCCTTTTATACCCACGAGGTGGGGCGGAGTTACGTTATGCAAATTCCGCAGACCCATGGCATTTCTTTGCCATTGGCTCGTTTTGTAATACTCGAAGCTGACAGGCTTTCTAAGCGAAACCCCATTCGTCGTCATCCGACGTAACTCGGAGTGACAACGAAAGGGAATGATAGTTACTACTTTAAAGCTATATTAGATGGGATCTCCTTCAAACAGTGTAAGAGGCTTTTTTAATTGATTTTTTTTAATGAACAATTAAAACATCAAACAAAATATAGTACAAGCAGAAGTTAGAACAAGTATTAACTTTACTACAAGTGACTCCATTCTACACATGATGTTTTTCAGTTTAAGGACTTGAAATAATCAGTAGTTTGACAAATTGTGGTTTCGAATCAGCTTTTCCAACACTGCACATTCAATTCAATTCAATTCAATTCAAATTTATTTGTATAGCGCTTTTCACAATACATATTGTTTCAAAGCAGCTTTGCAGAAAGTGCATATCAGAAATGTACATGGAAAAAATACATTGAGTTAATCATGTATTAATTTAGGGCATAACATATCGCCGACGTTGAGTCGTCTCTTCACAGGCGTCGAGTCGTCTCTTCACAGGCGTTGGGGCATCTTAAGTCTCTGTGAGAGGCTGGATACAAACAAACAATATCAGGAAGGCTATTCCAGAGTTTAGGAGCTAAATGTGAGAACGCCCTCCCTCCTTTAGTGGACTTAGATATCCTAGGAATGACCAGAAGCCCCGAATTTAGTGATATTAAAGAGCGCAATGGATTGTATGGCGATAGAAGGTCCATTAAATACAAAGGAGCTAGACCATTTAGGGCTTTATAGGTCAGCAGTAATACTTTGTAATTGATACGGAACTTAATAGGTAACCAGTGTAGAGATGATAAAATAGGTGTTATATGATCATATTTTCTTGATCTAGTAAGAACTCTAGCGGCTGCATTTTGCACTAACTGTAGCTTGTTTATTGAGGATGCAGGACAACCTGCTAATAAAGCATTACAGTAATCTAGTCTCGATGTCATGAATGCATGAACTAACTTTTCTGCATCAGAAACAGATAGCATGTTACGTAGCTTAGCAATGTTTCTAAGGTGGAAAAAGGCTGTTCTTGTAACATATGAAATATGATTTTCAAAAGACAATTTGCGGTCTAGTATAACACCCAGGTCTTTTACTGTAGTGGATAAAGTAACTGGACATCCTTCTAGATTAAAGTTGTACTGTAAGAGGTTTTGTTGGTAGTTTTTTGGACCAATAAGTAATACCTCCGTTTTATCTGAATTTAATTGCAGGAAATTTCACGTCATCCAGCATTTTATATCTTTGAGACACTCTGTCAATTTAAATAAGTCAGTGTTTTCATCTGGTCGGGATGAAATATATAATTGAGTGTCATCAGCATAACAGTGGAAATTAATTCCATGTTTTCTTATGATATTACCAAGTGGCAGCATATATGTTAAGAATAGCAGAGGGCCTAACACCGATCCTTGCGGCACTCCATAGTCTACTGACGTTATCTTCGATTTTTCCCCATTTAAACAGACAAAATGGTGACAGTCTGATAAGTACGCGCTAAACCAGCTTAATGCCTGTCCCTGAACACCAGTGTAGTTTTGTAGTCGATCCAAGAGTATTTTATGATCTATAGTGTCGAACGCAGCGCTAAGATCGAGTAGAACTAGTATTGAGATACAGTCTTGGTCTGAAGCTAAAAGTAAATCATTTGTAATTTTAACTAGCGCAGTTTCTGTGCTATGATGTGGTCTGAATCCTGACTGAAAATTTTCATAGATATCATTTTCTTGCAAGAAAGAGCACAGTTGAGCGTACATAACTTTTTCTAGTATTTTAGACATAAATGGAAGATTTGAGATGGGTCTGTAATTTGCTAGGTTATTTGGATCTAATTGCGGTTTCTTAATGAGAGGTTTTATAACTGCAAGCTTGAATATTCTTGGAACATGACCTAAAGATAAAGACGAGTTAATAATATTGAGAAGAGGCTCTTCCACGACAGGTAACACTTCTTTCAGGAGTTTAGTGGGTATTGGATCTATTAAACATGTTGTTGGTTTAGATGCAATGATAAGTTTATTTAGCTCTTCATGTCCTATAGTTGTAAAGCGGTGTAGTTGTTCTTGAGGGGTGATAATTGAGGCTGAATCATAAGACACCATAAAAGTTTGTACATTTACAATTGTGTTTCGGATGCTTTCTATTTTCTCAGTGAAGTAATTCATAAAATCATTACTACTACACTGTGACGGAATATTTTGCTCAGGTGATGTCTGTTTATTTGTTAGTCTAGCCACGGTGTTAAATAAAAACCTTGGATTATTTTGGTTATTTTCTATTAGTTTGCGGAGATGATCAGCCCTGGCTGCTTTTAGAGCCTTTTTATAACGTGACATACTGTCTTTCCACGCGATTCTAAAGACCTCTAAATTAGTTTGTTTCCATTTACGCTCTAAGTTACGAGTTTCTCTCTTGATAGCATGCGTAGCACTGTTGTACCATGGCGCTTTAGTTTTCTCTCTAACCTTTTTTAATCTAATTGGTGCAACAATGTCTAATGTACTAGAGAAAATAGTGCTCAAACTGCTAGTCATTTCCTTTAGTTCATCTGTTTGTTTGGGTTCACTTAGCAGCTGACATAGATCAGGTAAGCTATTTGAGAATCTATCTATAGTGCTTGGAAGGATTGTGAGATATATTTTTATATTTCTCTGTGAAGAATCACATGTGAGTCTCTTTAAGTCTTTTTTTTTCTACTCGATTCTTTCGTCTTGTTTTATCCAGTGTCCAGGTGAATCTATTAGCACTGTTCTTAGTCCAATGTGCCCTTTTCCTTCCAGCCATCCCATTATAACAACCCAATCCCTGGAGATCCATGTGAGCCGTCTTGTGCTGTGGTCATTTAGATCCAGCTAACCATCAGATTCGTCAGAGCTAAAATTAGCCCCTCATTCATGACCAGTCGTCTGGTGCGTCCCTGTGGGTGCTTGTCTGCAGAAACAGAGACAAAAATGAGCTCCTTTGTTTCCTTTCTCATCCAGAAAAACATGTTCAGCTTTTCTTACCACTCACCAGTATTTATAGACGTGTACGTTTTACAATGTTTTCTCTGAATTTTGATAAATCATATAAAAAAGAGCAGTGTTGATACTTGTTGATGCATGTTCGCCCATTTTCAAACGAGTATGGATTTCAGACCATGGATTTCAGACCAAAAAGATCATTTTAAACCCTACACATGAGGTATTCAATATATAAACCTATAGCCACCAATGGACATATTCAGGGATTTATCCCATTAATAACTGGCTTGTGATTCCATCTATTGGCCATATTGGCAGTCCATTCACTGCTCTCGAGACTACCAGTAAAGATATTAAAACCCTCCGTTTATTTCATAGGATTTACACGTCATGGAAGATGAGTGAGTTTGCTTTTGTGTGAAATGGGCATTTCCAGTAATCCTGCAGATTGTAGAATGAGTCAAACCCACAGGAAATAAAGTAAATAAACACCACCAATGCACTGTTTGATTGATTCTCTTTTCATTCTTGTTCCTTTTCTTTGATTCAAAATAACATTTATTAGTTTTAATGCTGCTTTTATTTAACTGGCTTACAGTCATCGTTTTGGGTCTCGCTGTAGATTAAGGCCTCCTCAGACCAATGCACACGTGGCTGTTATTAAAGCGTGCCCTTCTGAGTAACTCCAACCCAGATTGAGCCTTATTTTTAGTCAGAGGTGAAAAGTCCACGTTCAGAAAGTAAAAATCCTCCTCAGTATTTTGTTCCAATCACCTGGATTTGCTAATTAGCACAGTTCTTCAGCCAGGATATTCAGAACTAATCAGTAAATGAATCAGTTCATGGGTGGAATAAACGTATGCAGGACTTTTACTTTCTGACCCCTAGACTTTACACCTCTGTCTTTAGTTCATGTTTTTCAGTGCCTCGTAGCTTTGATCACTTTTAACAGTGCTGACCGTTTTACTGTCCTGGATTTCAATAATAATTACGTCTATTTTATGTCTCCTTGAAATTTCCAGGGTAATGCTATACAGTTAACTACAGTTGCTTTCTGTTGACACTTGACAAAGAATTTCCTTCATGCACTCTATAAAAGGACCAGGATTTAAAGGGATAGTTCACCCAAAAATGATAATTCTTTCAGTAATTACCCACCCTCATGTTGTTCCAACCCCGTAAGTGCTAACACTTTATTGTGATGCTTCTCAACAGATATTATACGGACTAAGTATTTTTGCAACAATTACTTACAGTTAGTAGAAAAGTGGACAATTGAAATAATGTGTTACCCCTCTTTCTTTTGACATACTGTATGTATGCATATTCATACAACAAAATATTCTGGGGGCCATGCAAATTTTGTGAAAATTATCAAAAATGCTGGTGCTGGCTGGCAACATTTAAAATGCAGACGGGAAAGAGTTAAGAGAAGGTGCACCGCCATCTTGCTCGGATGAAAAGTGACTTGAACGAACCTGATGTTGAAACTGCGACTTCCCAACTTGTAAATATGAACTTTCCAGGAGGACTTGAACACACCAATAATCTGCTGTTTCTTTAATGCAAATTTCATTCAAAACAAAAGGCTGGCAAAGGTTTCCTTTGGTTTTGTTTTGTTATTTCCATCCCATCTGCATAACATATCGTATGAGTTCTCTATCCACACACAGTCACACACAGTCCCTGCCGTCGGTCAGCGAAAACCGTGAGGATCTGCAGTGGAATGACTCACAATCATTTAGTATTCTGCACATGTGTCTGTGAACACTGGCCATCTGCAAAACCAGACTATAAAAAACCCACAAGGGCAAGGCTTTAATGGTGCTAAAAATAAAAGCCCTATCACATATGGTTTAGTGTCTCATACATATGGATTATGAGTAATGTGGTCCATGAAAGTAATACCAATTTTTACCCCATGCAATATGTATCTCCTGCAGATATACATCATGAGAAACTTGAATGGGATTTACACTACACTGTACAGTGGAGAAAAATACCAGTCAGACCAACTTTGAAATGAAGCAGCTACTAATAAATGCAGCTGATGAGAATATAAATCCATTTATAAAAGCAATCACTTTGTTTAATCTCACACGTCTAGATCAAGTTTCATGCCAAAGCATAGGAATAAAAAATTGAAGCCTATTATACCTATATCTTTCATTAGATTTGAATGCCTTTTTGGATCAATAAAGGTAATTTTGCCTTATAGACTCCAAGAAATCAAAATTTACTTCATTACCGCACATTACTAGTCTAGTGGTGAACAATTTATCAGTGCAGGATAATACACCAAAAATACTTGTTTTAGTTTAGTAAAATCTGAAACTTTGCGTTCCCTCTGAAATGGCGTTTCTTCTCTGCTGATGATGCTCGCTGGGTTGGGCAAAACTTTGTCAATCACTCTTTCACTCAGAAAGGATGCAGTAGTGAAATAAAGTTGGCCACAACCTCCGGTTCATGCAGACTTTAAGAACACAGCTAACAAAATATATTTTAAAGGCAAATTCTGGCTCTTCCAAGCTTTATAATGGGAGCGAATAGTAACTTAGATTTTAAAGAAACAAAATTGCATCCATCCAACATAAAACTGTGTTTTTGAAAAATATCCATATTTATAACTTTATAAACTATAATCACTGGCTTCCGGTAACGGCCATACACGAGTCGAGTTCTGGCGGAAGAGTTTTTTGATTATGGTTTATAAAGTTATAAATATGGATATTTTTCTTACAAAAACACACCGCTTCACTTCAGAAGGCCTTTATTAACCCAATGTAGTACTTTTATGATGGATGGATGCATGTTTTGCGGCTTCAAAATCTAGAGTACCATTGACTCCCATTATAAAGCTTGAAAGAACCAGGATATTTTTATAATATGATATGTATAATATTAAAATATTTTATTTTATTATAACTCCTATTGTGCTAGGCTGAAAGAAGAAAGTCAAAAACATGGCTTGACGGTGAGTAAATTATGGGATGATTTTCTTATTTTCATGTCCTTTCAAATAATAGCTCAGATCAGTGCAAAGAACTGTCTACTCAAAGAAGTGATTGAACATGGAAATCTGATCCTAAAATCGGCAAGAAATAAATGTGAGCCCCGTTGAACTCGAGCGAGACATTGATGCCCCACCCGGTTAAATGAGAGAATATGAGTAACTCGCAGCAGATAACCTGTGTGATGCAACACACCTTCATTTATCTTTCTAAGATCTGAATCTGCCCTACTTACATCTAAATAAAGCTCAGCCTCAGAGCAGTCACAATGCCCACCACCTATTTTTATCTCCCACTGGTCAGCTTGTTTTTAAGGTTGAAAGTGAAGCCTGTGAGAGATGGAGCACAAAGTCTCTGCTCTCATTTCTTCAGTCCATGTGTGTCGTTTCAATGTCAAGCAGTGTTGTGTCTCAGACTCAGGCATGACGGGGGAAATTCATATCAAACACGGGGTTGGGGAATGGATTTAATATGGTAAAATATGTTAAATCGAGTTGAATGTATGTAATGGACAATGGAGGAGTTGTTACTGCAAATTAAGACCATGACGTGAAACAGACCTGAAATGTTATATTTTGCAATATCAACCAAGTGATTGCACATTATGCTACTTATTACTAGCTTTTTGCCACATACGTAAATCATTGGACACAAAATATTCAGTTGATATATTTCTTTAACTCTCTTGAAATATAACAGTTCCTATAAGCAGCTTATAGCTAAGATCCACCTATAGTGAATAATTATATCCATTAAATCTAATCTTTGATCACCATAATTACATATTGAAACGTTTTTTCCTTGAAAAAAAAGTATCATCCCTTAAAATATCTTGACTGTAACTCGACACTCTTGCCTCATTTAGTATGCGTGGTTCTATGAATATGCAAATGAGCCCCGCCTCCACTCACTCACTCACTCAGAGATCCACTGGTTGACGAGCACACGTTGATCTGATTGGTTACAAGGTCGTTTGTGACGTCAGAAACACCAGCGATTTCACACCGTGTTTTTGAGACTGTCTTTGTTCACTGCAGTTTAAGCAGAAAATACTCAGCAATGCTGTCGACTTATGAATTTACACGTTTGTCTTAAATATTGTTTTGAGATAA
This sequence comes from Meda fulgida, assembly GCA_030578275.1. NCBI lineage: Eukaryota > Metazoa > Chordata > Actinopteri > Cypriniformes > Leuciscidae > Meda > Meda fulgida. The sequence continues at coordinate 2,685,977 of CM060620.1, read as the reverse complement.
AATTATTTTAAAATCTTTTTCTTTTTAAAGAAATAGGGGGAAACAATATATCTATTGCAAGAATTGCAATGCAAAAACATGGCAACAATATTACAGTAATATTAATATTGAAGTCTTGCAATTTTATTTTTAATGCAATCGATAATTGAGATGCATGATCAGTCGAGATGGGTGTTTTCAACTGCTTTACCCCACTTTGCTAAAACAATAAAGTGGCGTGCGTGACTTCAAACTGCAGTCTATATTTAGAACTAAAATCCCTGTGAAGGATATCAAATCAATCTGTGGATCAAAATAATCACACAGAAAGCATCAACATAATCACCCACCCAATTGGGTCCCTCTTTAAAAAAGAACAATCATAATCTGAACCAAGCAAGGATAAACATCCCGCTTCGACAGAGAGGGAGACTGGGGGAACGTGACAGAGCTGTTGTATGGTTGTGGTTTGCTATTGGTGGATCTCATGTGATTGACAGGTTGCCCCGCCCACATCATCAGAGAAGAGAAGAGATGAGTTGCAAAAAATAATGATGTGCACCGATAAATCGTTTATAATAAATTCTGCGATATTCTGAAAAATTCTCAATTTTGATTTCATGCCGAATTGTATGTAGGTTGTTTTCATAAACTTGCAAATATAAACTGTTTTACATATGATCGCTACAAACAAAACCAGAGTCAAATGCAGTTTCATTCTTGGTGTTTTTGCCTTCAGTAGATTGTAAAGTGGAAAATGAACAGATAGAAAAGTGTGGATGAGATCAGAAAGACCACAAGATGAGATTAAAGCTCTGGTGTCCACAAAGCTGTCAGCTGCGACACAAAGAAACTCATATTAAAAGGTGGAGCAGTGCCAGATGCACTGATCTCAGAGCAGACACATTGCAAAGTTTAAGTAAGCATTTTTCATAATGCTTTGTGTGCAGATGAACTCCTCTTCTCAAACTCGCATCTGGTTTGGGATGCAAACACTTTCAGATACAGTATCTAAGCAGTAATGCATGAGTGACCGAGTGTAAAAAAGCCCAGTGGCTTTCCACCTAATTCAGAAAAGTCAAAAATATGTGTTATAAGTCCTTGTAACAATGTTCAGGGAAGAAGGAGGCGGGAACCGGCGAAGAATCAAAATATAATTTATTTAAAATAAAACAAACAAACGAAAATACCGCCAGCAGCCCCTCGCGGACGACTGCTGGCTACCGAAAATAAATATAACTAAAGTAAAATACAAAAACAAAACACAACTAAAATACAGGCCTGTTCCTCTCTCGATCATCAACGTCGTCGCTCCTCCTTTATGCTTCCGCTCCTCCGTGAGAGATGCGAGACCGGTGTGCTTCACAGGTGTTGCTCATTAGCAATCGCACCACCGGCCTCGCGCCGTTCTCTCACGTCCCTCGGCCGTCCTGTTCGCCACATACCCCCATCGCCCCTCACAGGCCGGGGGGTACCCACGAGCCTGTGCCTACTCCCCCCCCGGCGGCGGCGATCCCTGGGGAGTATGGACAGACAAACCGAGGGAAACGGAGACGGAAGCATGAGGAGCGACAGATCGAGAGAGGGGAGAGAGGAAAAAAAAATTGGTCCGGTTCCCACAACGCGCTGCCATCTGGTCCCCCACCAGCTAGGCGATCTCCTCCGCGGTGCCTGGCGGTGACGCTGGGTAGCCCTCGGTGGACGGCTCGACGCTCCTCCGCCGCCCGGTGGACGGCGACGGCTCCTCGGGTGCCTTGGGCAGACGGCAGGAGTCCCCCGCTCCCTGCTCCTCCCCTTCACTGGTGGACGGCAGCAGGCTCCGGCCCACGGCGAGCGGCGGCGACTCCTCCTCTCCCTCCCGGATGGCAGCCGCCCCTCCAATACCCAGGCGGCCGGCAGCGAGCTCGACCGTCCCACCGGCAACTCACTCCAGCGCCCCGCCTCGAGCGTCCGTGGCCGCGAGTCCCCCGCTCCCTGCTCCTCCCCTCGCTCGGCGGATGGCAGCAGGCTCCGGCCCACGGCGAGCGGCGGCGACTCGCGCACCATGCTCGATGGCACCGCGGATTCCCCACACCGGCGAGGACTCTCTGACAGCGCGTTCCTCCCTCTTCCCGGGTTTCGGCACCAGTGTAACAATGTTCAGGGAAGAAGGAGGCGGGAACCGGCGAAGAATCAAAATATAATTTATTTAAAATAAAACAAACAAACGAAAATACCGCCAGCAGCCCCTCGCGGACGACTGCTGGCTACCGAAAATAAATATAACTAAAATAAAATACAAAAACAAAACACAACTAAAATACAGGCCTGTTCCTCTCTCGATCATCAACGTCGTCGCTCCTCCTTTATGCTTCCGCTCCTCCGTGAGAGATGCGAGACCGGTGTGCTTCACAGGTGTTGCTCATTAGCAATCGCACCACCGGCCTCGCGCCGTTCTCTCACGTCCCTCGGCCGTCCTGTTCGCCACAGTCCTCATGATGAGATTCTTGATTCGCCATGCTAACCTACCCTCACACTCGAGCCCTGGCCTTGCTGGAGAAAAATAATGTTGGTTTGACATTGTTCACCCAGGCCTCTCCGCAGGAGTTCGACTCGCGAGGAATGTGGACTCTGGTCCGACGTCAGATGGTTGCATAACGTGTCTGTATAAATATTGCAAGAGCTCCCTCCCCTCATTGTGTTTTTTCCTGAGCTATTATTACCCCAAGAATTGGATTATGTGACAGGGGAGGAAGAGTGATACGATTTTAGAAGTGAAAAGTGTCTGAAGGTGTGATCTGTCCCATAAACTGGGTTGTGAACAATCCGTAGCTTTAACATTATCTAGCCTACATGCTAGTGTGATTCTAAACGTTGACAATTTAGGGGAAACTTAACTTAACTTTTGATACATTATACAGGTTTTGTGGATTGCTTACTAGGTTTTGAGTTTAAGTTCAAATGATTTAAAGGTCACTCAGTAAAGGTGCACTTAAAGGAAGTTATCTGGCTTGTATTTGTTGTTTTTTCCACACCTGAAGACAAAAGAACTAAGAAGAGTCAGGTCTTTGATTAAAGAAATATATGATGAATAAAAATTATGACATATTCAATTTTAATTTGGGGTGTTTTCAGGGAAATGACATACTGATATGTATAACGATAAATAATAATAACATTAACCATCTTCTTTGGTTATACTTTACTTCAATGGTCCACTTTAGACTTTCTACTAACTATAAGTAGCTTTTTAAGGCTAGAGTTTTTGAAGTTAGTTTTTTTTTTTTTTTAGTTTTAAAACTTAGGGTTCGGAATAGTAGAATAAATTGACTTAGTTGCAAAGTTATAATCAGTAGAATATCTAAAGTGGACCACCGAAATGAAGTGTAAGCTAATATTTTTTTATAATAAAATGATTTTGATTTGGCCTGAAAAACATGCGCATTATGGAGTTAACGTCCAACGTTATTCTAGTTAGAAGTGTGATGAACTGCACTATAGATTGCACCAGTCGGGTTTCTGAAGTAAATAAAAAAAAAAAAAATCCATTTGTTTTAACGCTAACTTAAAGACATAACTTTATAACGATAACAGACCTACTCTGTCGAGGTTGTTAAAGCTATAAGCCTGCACTATTTCAACTTTTAGGTTTTAACAGAAGAATTGTCTGATTTTTGCTTCAACTCATAGTTTGTAATGTCGTGTTTCAGCTCGTTTCAGTTTGGTTTGGTTAAGACTTTTCGAAAGTCCCTACAGGAAAAATATTTGCTGAAAAAGTGTATAAGCACTGTTGCACTAGTCAAACAAACATTCTCAGTATGATCCCAGTCAAATGTTAAACAATCTGCCCGTGTTAAATCCGTGAAATTGCTCATATCGAGCACTGAACTCAACAGCCCTGAATCACCCATTGCATTAAGTTACAGACTCTAAAAAGCGGTGGTACGAACCTCAGGTACTAAATTACACAAGCACAGGTACTATCGGTGAGTACTCACACACTTCAAGCAATGACTGTAAGATTTTTTTATAGCCTCGGACATGAAAAATCTCTGTATGCACCAGTGAACAATTCTGAGATGCTCAAATAGCATGTGTGCACGCTTTATGGCTCTCTTCAGCTCAAGCTGAGGCTCCTTCTGTTAGAAAACAGAGCAAAGGCTGCTACGAATTAATGGACATGAAAAAAATAGCAATTTCACCATAAATGCATGGAAGTAAAGAAGAATGTTGCCACTACTTCCACATCTATTGTGAAATGTGTTGCTCTTGAGAGCATTGGACAGTCAGTGGTTCTGCAACAGAAGGCTGTGTATTTATTTTTAACTAATGCTCAAGTTTACTCTGTTGCATTGTAGTAGACACACGTCTACACTTCCAAACATTACGCCTGATGATATTCTCAGTTAAAACAAGACAAAACACGTATTTTATTGTTCTTTTGTGAAGTGTTTGCATACAAATAGGGAGTTTAAACAGACATTTGCCGCAGAAGACGTATGTGCATCTCTGAACATCTCTGTTTCAGGCCAAAAGAACGAGCACAATTAGTTTCAGTGTTATGTGGAAGTAGAACATATTCCTAATTTATCTGCAAGTCTATGTATATATTCCCGTGACTCTGGTATGACGCACATTCGCAGGAGAATTGAGCTCTGCTCACGCCTTTCTGTAAATCCAATTGAGAGATGGCGTTTTCCCAAAGATCTCTCTGACCTCTGCACAGCGCGATATTATGATTCACACCGTGATTACTGGCTCAAAGTGAGCTTAAGAACATGTGTGCATTTCCATCCGGATGTTTCTTCCACAATTAATATAATATATATATAAAAAAAGAGATTTTGTGGAAACAATTATTGTTACACTCTAAAAACACTGGGTTAAAAACAAGGTTGTTTTCAACCCAAGGGCTGGGTAAATATAGGACAGAACACGAGTTAATTTTACCCAGAAAATTGAGTTGTTTATTTAACCCAGCATAATGGGTTGATTCATTTTACATGAATTCATGTTTACACATTAACTTAAATCCTCTAAACTTAAAAAAAACCTCCACACAACGGTTTGCATGATAAAACATTCTTTTCAATCATATTTATACACTGTAAAACATGTTCTTGGTTTAACTTAAATTCAGTAACCTGATTAAAATTTAAGTTCATTGAAATTGAAAAATTGAGTTAATACAATGAAGGAGATTGATTTAATCATCAGAAACTCAACATATTATGTTATCTGAACCACATATAAATGATCTAAGTTGATTTGACAAAAGAAAAAAATGTGATTACAAATCATGAAAATATTTTTTACAGTGTACATATTGCCTACATTTAAGCTCGTTTAACAAATATTAGAAGTAAAATGTAAACATTTAAAAGTAATTCGAGTGTAGTCTCTGTTGTCTCGTTTCCTCCGTGCCGAAGCTTGTGTCGTGTTCAGTGGGAAACCTCTATCTCAGACCGCCGCTCTGCGTTTCACTCGAAGACGAAATACTGTGACTGACTCCATAAGCTGTCCATAAACAAACAGAGAACAGCTCTGAGGACATATTTTAACATCCTACGTATTTATATTCTGTATCTTTTTGAATAAAATCATTACATTTTATACAAGGGATCAGGCGTTTCCATCACGCGAATAGACCGACGCGACACTCGTTTAGGTGACTCACATCGCCCTGTATGTTGCTTTGCATAAAATACAAATAATATACAGCACAATAACTAATTTATTTACTAAATAAATAATTTATAGATAAAATAAAATGTACACAAACCTGTATTTTACCGAAGACATGCACCAATTTGACGGAGCTGCACTGCGCTCTCCTGAAGAGGTCGCAAAAGGCCAGCGAAAAATAACTCCACCCCTGGGTTGTTACGTCTGACCCAGCATGTGGATAACACAAAAACTACCCAAACACTGGGTTGTTACGTCTGACCCAGTATGTGGATAACACAAAAACTACCCAAACACTGGGTTGTTACGTCTGACCCAGTATGTGGATGACACAAAAACTACCCAAACACTGGGTTGTTACGTCTGACCCAGTATGTGGATAACACAAAAACTACCCAAACACTGGGTTGTTCCGTCTGACCCAGTATGTGGATAACACAAAAACTACCCAAACACTGGGTTGTTCCGTCTGACCCAGTATGTGGATAACACAAAAACTACCCAAACACTGGGTTGTTACGTCTGACCCAGTATGTGGATAACACAAAAACTACCCAAACACTTGGTTGTTACGTCTGACCCAGCATGTGGATAACACAAAAAGTCCCCAAAACTGGGTTGTTACGTCTGACCCAGTATGTGGATAACACAAAAACTACCCAAACACTGGGTTGTTACGTCTGACCCAGTATGTGGATAACACAAAAACTACCCAAACACTGGGTTGTTACGTCTGACCCAGTATGTGGATAACACAAAAACTACCCAAACACTGGGTTGTTACGTCTGACCCAGTATGTGGATAACACAAAAACACCCAAACACTGGGTTGTTACGTCTGACCCAGTATGTGGATAACACAAAACTACCCAAACACTGGGTTGTTACGTCTGACCCAGTATGTGGATAACACAAAACTACCCAAACACTGGGTTGTTACGTCTGACCAGAGGTGTAAAGTCCAGGTGTCAGAAAGTAAAAGTCCTGCATATGTTTATTCCACCCATGAACTTCTCCTGATTTCACTAATTAGTTCTGAATCTCCTGGCTGAAGAACTGTGCTAATTAGCAAATCTAGGTGGATTTCTACTTTCTGAACCTGGACTTTACACCATGACATATATGTCCCTATATCGCAAGTGATGCTGTTATATATGCTAAATATAAGACAATATATTGCTATCACATACATATCTCTAGATATGTTGATATAGGTTTATAACATATATTATTTGTGACATATATTAATAGAATGTATATGATTAAGAAGGTTCACCCTTGTCGAGTGGAAAGAAGAAACGGATAATGAAAGTTGGAGCATTGTTCCAATATCGCACATAAAAGACTGTATTATACATACATAAAATACATGGGCTAGTTTTATATGTCAATATATTAAATTGTTCCATTTTCTAATAGGTTTTATATATGGGCAGATATATGTAGGCTACATATATGGTTTCACTTTCTATGTGGATATATTTAATATATGTATATTTCATATGTGTACATACATTACATTTACATATGGGTCTGATAAAGGATCTGGTTTACACAAAAACTACACAAACACTGAAAAAATAACCCTAAAATAAATGACCCACAATGCTCAACATGGGATTTGGTAGAAATAAATAACCCAATATTTTTCAGTGTATAGTGTATCATGTATCTGTTCACCCCTCTTGCTCTCTGCAGGTTTCAGGTGTTGTCTTTTAATCGATAGACGTGTTACACTTGCGTCACAGGCTAAATAAGGACAGAACATTTGATCTCTGGGAGTCGTGAACCGATACCCTAAAGCATTCAGTTTCTCTGGGGTGTGAGATCCGTCATCCCGATATGATCTTTTGAAATAAAAAATTATTTGGATGTTCCACAAACAAGTTAATCATTCAGTGACTTTCCTTGCTTGGGATGAGTGATGTAACATTCATGCAAATATTAAAGTTACACATTTTGTTAAGCTTTGCATGAGGAACACTGAACAGACACAAAATTATTCCCATCCATGCAGCTCTCAAACCTCATCCTCCATTAATACACACAATAACTAATGACGTTTTGCATCAGAGGAAATGACCAACTCCAGAGCAAATTCAGTTGTTAAGAGGCTCTACTGACTTAATGGTGCTCTTGACAAATCTAATGCGAATGATTGCTAATATTATATCATGTGCTTCTCATGTATTTTGACCTTCCTGAGCTTCCATTCGTGCGTCAATCTTCTGCCATCTGCATCTTTCAAGATGGATGGCATCCAATGAGAAGTTAAAATAATAAAATGAAGGTCCAAAAGTTCAACGTCTTAGACTATCCATTGTAACATCAGCATCAGCATTGCAGATTCTCCATCACTTTAAAAGCGACTCGAAGAACCAGCGGTTTAGGTTTATTAATCACCCTCATGAGAAACAGGTGCACTTTAACACGCTTTTAAAACGAGTGCTTGATACAGAAATAATATACCTGTAAATGTATATCTAATGTATAATGTTTTCAAATACTTAGTATGTGTTTTCATTTCTTTGAAAAATAGTTAAAGAATACTGACAAGCGTTTATGGTAAACTAAAATCTACTTTGATGCCATTGCTATTGAAACTGTTGTGTATTTACATATATTGGTAATTACACATTTGTAATGATGAAGTTGCAATTAAGTACATTTAGAATGTATAAGCTTATTAAATGACACAACAGTTAAAAATATAATCAAGTACTTTACATGTGCTTTAGTATGTTAGTCAACATATCAAAATAAGTGTGCTTCTTTCACAAGAGCGATGCCAGTTAACACCACTGGGATCTGCTGGGACTGGGAAGTGATGCAGTGATGCAGTGATGCAGTGAAAGGTTCCTAAGGGAATGTGGTTATATCACCCATTACGTGTCTTTACGAGGAAATCAGATTTCAAGCTTTGAAATTCCTTGGCTCTGAAATGTAACACAAGGTCATATTCTCTCTGCTCCTCTTGTCAGTTCAGCGAATCATTAAACGAAGCTTATCAAACCATGTTGCTTTCCAACTTTTGGCTGGTTCTGTCTTTTAACCTGATACTCTATTAGCAGACAAACTGAAGATGCCTAATATTTATTAAAATATATACTTTTAAAGTCCTGCCTGTGGTGAAAATCAAGCTTTTAATGTTGTTTATATGTCTATATGGTGTTTTAATGTGTTTTAAGAAAAAACATATGTAAATTAATGTCAACACATTGCTGAGTATTTTCTCCTGCACACTCAGAAGTACACACAGAAGTGCACTCAGAAGTACACACAGAAGTACACACAGAAGCACACTCAGAAGTACACAGAGAAGTACACACAGAAGTGCACTCAGAAGTACACACAGAAGTACACACAGAAGCACACTCAGAAGTACACACAGAAGTACACACAGAAGTGCACTCAGAAGTACACACAGAAGTACACACAGAAGCACACTCAGAAGTACACACAGAAGTACACACAGAATGCACACTCAGAAGTGCACACAGAAGTACACACAGAAGTACACACAGAAGCACACAGAAGTACACACAGAAGTACACACAGAAGTACACACAGAAGTACACACAGAAGCACACAAAAGTACACACAGAAGTACAGACAGAAGTACACACAGAAGTACACACAGAAGTACACACAGAAGTACACACAGAAGTACACAGAAGTACACACAGAAGTACACACAGAAGTACACACAGAAGCACACAGAAGTACACACAGAGGTACACACAGAAGCACACAGAAGTACACACAGATGTACACACAGAGGTACACACAGAGGTACACACAGAAGTACACACAGAAGTACACACAGAGGTACACACAGAAGCACACAGAAGTACACACAGAAGTACACACAGAGGTACACACAGAAGCACACAGAAGTACACACAGAAGTACACACAGAAGTACACACAGAGGTACACACAGAAGTACACACAGAAGTACACACAGAAGCACACAGAAGTACACACAGAGGTACACACAGAAGTACACACAGAAGTACACACAGAAGTACACACAGAAGTACACACAGAAGTACACACAGAGGTACACACAGAAGTACACACAGAAGTACACACAGAAGTACACACAGAAGCACACAGAAGTACACACAGAGGTACACACAGAAGTACACACAGAGGTACACACAGAAGTACACACAGAAGTACACACAGAGGTACACACAGAGGTACACACAGAAGTACACACAGAGGTACACACAGAAGTACACACAGAAGTACACACAGAAGTACACACAGAAGTACACACAGAAGCACACAGAAGTACACACAGAGGTACACACAGAAATACACACAGAAGTACACACAGAAGTACACACAGAAGTACACACAGAAGTACACACAGAGGTACACACAGAAGTACACACAGAGGTACACACAGAAGCACACAGAAGTACACACAGAGGTACACACAGAAGCACACAGAAGTACACACAGAAGTACACACAGAAGCACACTCAGAAGTACACAGAATGCACACTCAGAAGTACACACAGAGGTACACACAGAAGTACACACAGAGGTACACACAGAAGTACACACAGAGGTACACACAGAAGTACACACAGAGGTACACACAGAAGTACACACAGAAGTACACACAGAGGTACACACAGAAGCACACAGAAGTACACACAGAAGTACACACAGAAGCACACTCAGAAGTACACAGAATGCACACTCAGAAGTACACACAGAGGTACACACAGAAGTACACACAGAGGTACACACAGAAGTACACACAGAGGTACACACAGAAGTACACACAGAGGTACACACAGAAGTACACACAGAAGTACACACAGAGGTACACACAGAAGCACACAGAAGTACACACAGAAGTACACACAGAAGCACACTCAGAAGTACACAGAATGCACACTCAGAAGTACACACAGAGGTACACACAGAAGTACACACAGAGGTACACACAGAAGTACACACAGAAGTACACACAGAAGCACACAGAAGTACACACAGAGGTACACACAGAAGCACACAGAAGTACACACAGAAGTACACACAGAGGTACACTCAGAAGTACACAGAATGCATAGCCATGCACACATGCGTTAAACAATCAAGTCCTGCTACCATTTACAACTGGAGATCTACTTCCTGTGTGAAATATAGTGTGTGTGAGACTCACATCAATTCTGTGTCAGTGTTTAAACATGCCGTTAAATATCTGAGACTAAAGGAGAATCATGAACATAGTCGTCTGCCGCTTTAAATGCTTGAGCTCTTTAAAGTATAGTGGATTCTGATTGGCTATCAATGTTTTTATTGTTCATCAGCTAGAAAAGAAATCGTTCCTCAAAGTGATTCCAACATTATCGTTCCTCCGTGCCGTTATCGTTATCGCTGTGGACTCTATTATTTTATATCTAGAAAGATTTTTGACCTATTATCGTTTTTGTTATATTGAGTGTGCACAAATTTTATACAAAGGTTAAAATTGAACTAATAGCCAAGGAAACAAACAAGCACATACTATAAACTTAAATAGGCCTATTGAACTGTCAGACAATCCAAAACATGTGAGATATGAGACAAGCTTACTTCAAATGTACACAAAAACAAATCCCAAACGCTTGCCTGCTAAATCCAGGATAATCCCGGAACTGACTAATCAGGTGAAGCAGAGACATTGGTTAATCATGTTCAATACAGCATTGATGGGACCACAGATGAAAACTATAATTAGTAATGTGCATGAACGTCACAAGATTGCTTGATCATTATAATTCCTCAAAGCATGCGTGACATGTCTCTGGGTTGTATGGCTTCATAAGTGTTGTGAGGGCCGGGTTTCTTCGCACATCACACTAATGGGATTCCAATTTTAGGAACATCATTTGGAAAATGTCAACGTTCAAGTTCAATTTCCCCTCCAACCCTCGCAGGATCCAATCCCTGACGCACGTCTTCAATTCAATCTCACCTGATGAGGCTCGTTTTTTAATCAGACAAATCCCAGCTCTTCCTTTATAGGGCTTGTTTGACCCAGAAACGAAACATTACTGGAGTACCGTTACATAACGTTTACTTGAGAGAAGTCGGAACTAGGTTAAACAGCCTAATTCATGCTAGACTGGAACCTGCGTGTATTATCAATCAAGAATTATTGTGAACTTGGTGTATATGTTATGCCATGCTGATATTGTCTTGTGAATCTTTCTAGCGATTTTAATAAATGTTGCTGTGGTGTACTGCAATGGTGCGCTGTTGTGGTTTGATATGTAAAGCAGAGAATATGTAGGAGGACGGTGTAAAACAGCAGGCAGCGTGAGTCACTGGAGAGAACAGGTGTAATCTAGTTCTTTCACAAGTCTTTATTCCTTATTTCACAATTACTTATTATTCCATTTTTATAAACAATTCACATCAATTTAACATTGCTAATCTTCGAAAGAACTAGTTAGGAGTACTATATTAAGTCCCAGCAAACACAGAACGTTCCCATAACATTCCCGTATGGTTCCCATTTGGTTATTTTTTTGGGAACCAAACAAGAACGTTCTAGGAACGTTCCCTGTAGGTTCTTTTTAGGTTCTATTTTTATAACCTTAAGGGAACGTTCTATTTACGTTAAGAAAACTTTCCTGGATCACCTATTGGGAACGTTCTGGAAACATTCTGGGAACCAAAAACTAACGTTCCTAGAACGTTCCCAGAACGTAAAATTGTTAGCTGGGGTGGTTTTTAGAATAAGAGAAACATATTGTAAATGAAACCTCTGATGAGAAGTTCAATTAAGTACCTATTCATCCTAATGGGTAAAAATCCCTTGTGTCTGACCTCATTAAACCAGAACACCTTAATGGTTTTCGGGTAGATCTATTCCAGAAGGGGTATATGTAAATGTCACTCTGTGTGTGTGCGCGCGCACGCGCGCGTGTGTGTGTGTGTGTGTAAAGCAACTATAAAGTCTACAGAACACTTCCTGAAGAGTTGTGTGTGTGTGTGTGTGTGTGTGTGTGTGTGTGTGTGTGTGTGTGTGTGTGTGTGTGTGTGTCGAATGAAGAGAAGGATTTGACTGTCCTCTAGTGGTCTGTGTTGATTACAACAGGCAGAGGTCTCAAGATCCATGCTATTTCTTTACTTCCCTCTTTCTTTAAAGGAATAGTTCACAAAAATAAAAATTATGTCATTAATTACTCACCCTCATGTCGTTACAAACCCGTAAGACTTTATTTCATCTTTGGAACACAAAGCTTTGAGAGATTTCTGTCCCTCCATTGACAGATACGCAACTACCACTTTCAAGCCCCAGAAAGGTAAATACATCATTAAAGCAAGCCATGTGACTCCAGTGGTTTAAATTACATTCTATGAAGCGACGCTAATGCTTTGTTTACACACACACACACACACACACACACACACACACACACACACACACACACACACACACACACACACACACACACACACACACACACACACACACACACACACACACACACACACACACAATTTACCACTTTATTTACAAAATACCAATCTCCAACGTTACAGCGTTCACGTAACAAAATCTGCTCTCGTCAACTCAACACACACAACACGCATGCGCGGTGGTGCTCTCCTGAACGCGCATGTTTAATCAAAATAACGTACCCTCCCTCTTCTCTTCTCTTCTCTTCTCTTCTCTTCTCTTCTTTATTTTTTTATATTTTATATATAAATATATGCTATGATATTTTTTTTTTAAGTTGGGTGTCCACCTCAGAGATAAATCACCATTTTTAAAATGACAAAATATGATATTAATAATACCATGTAATATTAATTATTGCTATACTTTAAAGCCATATTCAATTATTATAGAATATCATTCGAGCAGTGTAAGAAACTTTCAGAATATTTACTATTTAAATATCTTTTCCTGTATTTTATTTTAAATAAACATACAGTATATTACTGCCAAACACACATTTCTGGAACACTTCTTGCTAAATATCTGAGAATTATTATTATTTTATTATTAATATGACTATTTCTCAAACAATGAGTACTTTTAGCAACAGTCATTGTGATGTTCTACTGACATCTGCTGGGTTAAATGTTTACACACACATTTCTGAGGAACTCTCTCAGAACAGTCAAGAAAAAGACACAAACACACACACGCACACACACACGCACGCACGCACACACACACACACACACACACACACACACACACACACACACACACACACACACACACACACACACACACACACACACACACTCTTTCTTTCTTTCCCTTTTTTTCTTTCTTTCTTTCTATTATATAAGTATCTTCCCTTTCGCAGTTGAAATCCCACTGATGTTATAAAAGTTCATTAGTAACTTGATCACTTTCGACGTTTCATCGATTTTGAATACGTTTTGAAGAGACTGACACCTAGTGGTAGAGAACTGGAACATCCGCTCTGCTGAGTGAACTGGACATGACTGGACAGAACTGAGAAGAACTGAACCGAACAGAACAGAACAGAAGAGAACTGAACAGAACTGAGAAGAACAGAACAGAACAGAACAGAACAGAACAGAACAGAACAGAACAGAACAGAACAGAACTGAACTGAACTGAACAGCACAGAACTGAACAGAACTGAACAGAACTGAGAAGAACTGAACCGAACAGAACAGAACTGAACAGAACTGAACAGAACTGAACAGACCAGAACAGAACAGAACTGAACAGAACTGAACAGAACAGAACAGAACAGAACTGAACTGAACTGAACTGAACTGAACTGAACAGAACTGAACTGAACAGAACAGAACTGAACAGAACAGAACTGAACTGAACTGAACTGAACAGACCAGAACAGAACAGACCAGAACTGAACTGAACTGAACAGAACTGAACAGAACAGAACAGAACTGAACAGACCAGAACTGAACAAAACTGAACAGAACTGAACTGAACAGAACTGAACTGAACAGAACAGAACAGAACAGAACAGAACTGAACAGAACAGAAGAGAACTGAACAGAACTGAACTGAACAGAACTGAACAGAACTGAACAGAACAGAACAGAACTGAACAGAACTGAACAGAACTGAACAGAACAGAACTGAACAGACCAGAACTGAACAAAACTGAACAGAACTGAACTGAACAGAACTGAACTGAACAGAACAGAACAGAACAGAACAGAACTGAACAGAACAGAAGAGAACTGAACAGAACTGAACTGAACAGAACTGAACTGAACAGAACTGAACAGAACAGAACAGAACTGAACAGAACTGAACAGAACAGAACAGAACAGAACAGAACAGAACAGAACTGAACAGAACAGAACAGAACAGAACTGAACTGAACTGAACTGAACAGAACAGAACTGAACAGAACAGAACAGAACTGAACTGAACTGAACTGAACAGAACTGAACAGAACAGAACAGAACTGAACAGACCAGAACAGAACAGACCAGAACTGAACTGAACTGAACTGAACTGAACAGAACTGAACAGAACAGAACAGAACTGAACTGAACTGAACAGAACTGAACAGAACTGAACAGAACAGAACTGAACAGAACAGAACTGAACTGAACAGAACAGAACTGAACTGAACAGAACTGAACTGAACAGAACAGAACATAACAGAACTGAACAGAACAGAAGAGAACTGAACAGAACTGAACTGAACAGAACTGAACAGAACTGAACAGAACAGAACAGAACTGAACAGAACTGAACTGAACAGAACAGAACAGAACAGAACAGAACTGAACAGAACTGAACAGAACAGAACTGAACTGAACAGAACTGAACTGAACAGAACAGAACAGAACAGAACAGAACTGAACAGAACTGAACTGAACTGAACTGAACAGAACTGAACTGAACTGAACAGAACTGAACAGAACAGAACAGAACAGAACAGAACTGAACTGAACTGAACAGAACAGAACAGAACTGAACTGAACAGAACTGAACTGAACAGAACTGAACTGAACTGAACAGAACAGAACAGAACTGAACAGAACTGAACTGAACTGAACTGAACAGAACTGAACAGAACTGAACTGAACAGAACTGAACTGAACTGAACAGAACTGAACAGAACTGAACAGAACTGAACTGAACAGAACAGAACAGAACTGAACAGAACAGAAGAGAACTGAACAGAACTGAACTGAACAGAACTGAACAGAACTGAACAGAACAGAACTGAACTGAACTGAACTGAACAGAACAGAACAGAACAGAACAGAACTGAACTGAACAGAACTGAACTGAACTGAACAGAACAGAACAGAACTGAACTGAACTGAACTGAACTGAACTGAACTGAACAGAACAGAACAGAACAGAACTGAACAGAACTGAACTGAACTGAACTGAACAGAACTAAAAGTCCCCCTGTGGTGTAAATCAGGTTTTTAATGTTGTTTATATGTCGTAGCAGCAAACACACTGTAAAATTTTCATGCTAAATTTATGACACTGTCAGAAAATGCCAGATGATGTTTAGGAGCCACGGCCACAGAAATTGCCACGATTGGTCATCTTTCGTCTGGGACAGCCCAAAATCATACAATGTGTACGGGCCATTATACAACATTAGAAGTTACGCCCAGTCTAGGGTAAAGGAAACAGGAAACACACACACACACACACACACACACACACACACACACACACACACACACACACACACACACACACAGACACACACACACACACACACACACACACACACACACACACACACACACACACACACACACACACACACACACACACACACACACACACACACACACACACACACACACACAGAGGAATACATTTGTGAGACTATAAAAACTGCTCTCTTATAGTTTGTCCATAATTTGAACCACCACAAAAACAAATTTGGTGACACTGACATATCGACAATGTGAACACTCTCTCACACACGCACACACACGCACACACACACACACACACACACACACACACACACACACACACACACACACACACACACACACACACACAGGAATACATTTGTGAGACTATAAAAACTGCTCTCTTATAATTTGTCACATAAAATAGTTCAAAATGCGGAACCACCACAAAAAAAAATTGGTGACACTGACATATCTACAATGTGAACACTCTCTCTCTCTCACACACACACACACACGCACGCACGCGCGCACACACACACACACACACACACACACACACACACACACACACACACACACAGAGAGAGAGAGAGAGAGAGAGAGAGAGAGAGAGAGAGTTACTGCTTTATTTGCTCATTTGTTATGCTGTTCAGTTCATTGCATTTTGATGTCATGTATTTGTACTATATTTGTAACTGTACATATCTGTTCTGTTACAGTTAGTAACTGAAGTGTAAATTACATTTGTACAATTATATGAAAAAAGAAGATTGAAATAAATTATTAACTCTAAAAACTCAACTTTTATCTTTTTCAGGTTTGATTCTAATCATAATGTAACATTATTGAATTTTTTTTTGTTTCAGTACAAAAAATGCTAAACTTTGACAAAAAAGTATTTTTATTGTTATAATTGTGATTTCATAATATTTAGATATGAACCCAACTGGAAAACTTGTGAAAAGATATCTTTCAGTTAGTCAAATAGCATACCGTAATAGCATAATAGTGGAGCTCTATAGCCATCTAGTGGCTAAAATGATATTTTTTTACTTTTAAAACAACATTTTCCAAAATATGGGCAAAACTTTTACACTAAACCATGTAACATTATCCATGTTTTGCCCATAAATTAAATTTAGAAATGTGGGTCTTTAATAAAGTGAATTTTACCTAAAAAAGCTGTTTTTGTATAAAAACCTATTACATTTATTTATATATATTTAAAATATATCATAAATCCTCCAAAAACTGCACAAATGTGGAGTAAAAACATTAATAAACAGAGTCAAATTACATTTGTATGTATATATATATATATATATATATATATATATATATATATATATATATATATATATCATTCTGTTACAAAATTACATGTTATTGTCTGAGACCCCCACTAGTGTCACCCCAAATGAAGACCAACAAGTGCATCACAAATGCACACCCCATAAATACTCTCAACAGTCTTACTAATACACTAAGTAACAAAGTCAGGCAAATATAGCAAGTGAGCACAAGGCTAATGAAAGCAGTAATGAAGGGGCATTTTATACACGTCCAGGTGTCAGCTGCTGATCAATCAGACCGCAGGAACCAATCCGCAAGAACAAACACCTCCCACAACAGTATAAACACAGAAACAGACCAAAAGGGATGTAACAACAAACATCAGGCTCTTCCTGTCGGATCTACACGACTCCTTGTCCAAGCTCTTGTTCTATCCAGACTGGACTGTTATAATGGGATCCTTCCATCATCACTGTCAAACCTCTGCAACTGATCCAGATGCTGCAGCGTCTTTATCGAGTGGAAGAGACACACGACACACATCTCTCCTCATAAACCTGCACTGCTTCTTCAATGCGCTGATGTTCACAGAACAGCCACTGGCTCTGCTCCTCGACACCTAAACTCACGACTTCAGACGATGTGTCTCCAGAAGCTTGAGTTCTGCTAGTGAACGGTGTCTTGTGGTGCCATCATCCCAAAGAGCCACAAAATCACTTTCACAAGCCGTTATCTGGACTGGACTGGTGAAATGACCCGCCGAACTCAACCTGAGCTGATGAGTCTTTAGACATTTTCAAGAAACAGCTGAAGACATATTTTTCATCAACACTTGATCCATCAATAATACGAACACTTACCAGGGGAGAGCTGGGACAGTTGAAACACTTTTCAGAAAAACGTTGGTTTCTAAGATAAGGCTACAGATAGATTTTTTTTGTGTGTGTGTGATCAACAAATCACATATGTGTTCTCTTAGTATCATGTGTTATTCTGTACAAATATACAGAGGCAGACAGAGTACACAGCATCATTACTTGAGTAAAAGTAAATTTGCTAAACCCCTTGCTAAATTTTACTCAAGTACAAGTAAAAGTACTAGTCAGATGTCTACTTAAGTAAAAGTACTGAAGTACTTGTTTTTAAAAGTACTTGAGTATCAAGAGTACATTTTCTAAATATTGCATTACTACTGCCACAGTGCTTACATTTATGTACAGAAACGTCCTACTTGGAGTTATGAAAAATGTTAATACCTTGGAGAATGTAAAAGGAATTGAAAGTAAAATCAAGTCATATTCATCTTTTTACCATGTTGCTTTATTTAACATTTCAGAACATTTCAGAAAATTCAGAAAATTGAAATAGTGTGTCGAGGTGGGGCCACGGGCGGCACATTCCCGGGATGGACCCGCTGCGTCTTCATCCATGGTTTCGTCTCTTATCTAAATCTGAGCATGGAGTTGCCTTTGGCGGGAAGCTGAAGCTGATTGCTGTGTGCAAAAACTTGACGGCAGAAATATCCCAGCATTCATTTCGGCATTCGAGGAAGGAGCGGGAAGCAGAGAGAGGCAGGGCAATATTACCGGCGTTTTTTTCCCTGCCGCGTTGGCCAGTGATGTAGGCTACACAAACAACAGAAGCAGAATGAAAAGGAGACAGGCGTTGCTTTATTGTTATGAATATACATTGCATTGTAGTGTACAGTTGTAGAGTAATCCCTTGAGCTGAGGGTAGGCTTGGGCGATAAAGCCTGTCTGTTATCGTCAATAATTCTCGTTATGTTTGGGTTCTGCAGACGGGGGGTTCTGTGAGGGGGTATTATTATTGCGCAATACCAGCAAGAACATATCGTCTCAAACTGTCAGCAGCGCTCTGTGTGCTCGTCACATTGTGAGTTCATTCTTCCAAGAACAACTAGCACGAGTGTTCTCCCCAAGAACACAAGTCCGTTCTTTGCATTCTTGGTTTTGAGAACCACCCCCGATGTATCACTACATAACACCGCTAGCTAGCAACCACTCTTAGCAACGTAAACATATGTTTGTTCTCTTTGATATTGTTCATTGAAGCTTATTTAGTAACGTTAGTATTGTGAGATATTGAGTAAGCGATCAGGCCTGGCATTTTCAAAACACTGCTTCATGAAACTTCAAAACCTTTACGAATCTTTTGTTCCAAATCATTGGTTCGGAGCGTGTATCAAACTGCAAGAGTCACGTGATTTCAGTAAACGAGGCTTCATTACTTCATAACTGTTGAAACACTTTGAAATTTCAATGGCTCACCGTTGGGGGCGATGATCTTTGTCAACCCATGAATCACGAGGAGTCTGGAATAGACAAGTGTCTGTGGGTTACTCCACTTCACGTCATAACAACGCCCTTCACCGTGATTTATTTACGATACAGCACAGCCTCGAGTATCTTATTGCTTACTTAATATTTTATTAAACTGTATTAAAGTGACATTTTGCATTTTTTGCAAGTTACAAACTTTTATGCCGTTGGCGATGCTGAGAACAGCATTCAAACGTACCCAACTTGTTCTGTGTGACAGACAGGCCTCAGGATATGTAAAGAGCCTGAGCTGCGAGCTGTTTTGTTGTCGCCATTAACCAGTGCTTGTTATTATGCTGTCATTTTTCATGACTCTAGAGTGATTAGTCGCATGGCAATTAGCTTCAGGGGATTAACCCAACATTTTAACCAGAGATTTTAAGTGATAGGTACTGTATTTTTCATAAATGTCAGGTTAGGGAAAATTGTCATATGTATCACATATGCTCATATGGTAATGTTATACAATTTATTAAATTTACATTTATTTGTATAGGGCTTTTCACAATACATAATTTCAAAGCAGCTTTACAGAAAATGAAAGAGTCCACATTACAATTCAAAATGTTTTAGATCTGTTATCAGAGGTGACTGTCTAAGTAATGAATTTCAGAAATGTACACACACACACACACACACACACACACACACACACACACACACACACACACACACACACACACACACACACACACACACACACACACACACACACACACACACACACACACACACACACACACACACATATATACACAGTTAGCTAAAATTGTATTAATTTAAACAATTTCATTTAAAGGCAGAAACAATCAGCTCATTGAAATAATTAGGGGCCAAGCACCGAAGGTGCAGAGGCACCTATTGTATCTGTTCCGGTTCGTCTTCTTCTTCTTCTTCTTCTTCTTCTTCTTCTTCTTCCGACTGGGCGTCTATGGCTGCCCATAGAACCGTGTCCGGGAAAGTTGTTCCGGTTTGACATTCTGATAGAGGACAGTCCCAACAGTAATTGCACCAATTTTGGTGTCTCTAACTCATTCCCTCTAGCGCCACCACCTGTCCAAAGTTTCACTTTTATTATGCTAATAACTTTTGAACCGTTAGGCCTTATCAACAAAATTGTTTTTTCCTCTGATTCCTGAGCTCATAACAATTCGATTGCATCCTATGACGTCATTTTCCGTCATAAATATATGGCCGCCATTTTGAATTGTCCATAAAACCTACTTTTGCGAACTCGTCCTACACGGTTTGTCCGATTTTCATCAAAATTGCACCAGATCATCTCCAGGCAGTGCTGACACAAAGTTATGGAATTCAAGTTGATTCGTCAAACCGTTTTTGATAAACTAATTTGACGTAGCGCTTGAGAAAACAAACATAAGGCTGTATCTCCGCAACGCTTTATCGAATTCAGACCATTTTGAATTATGTGCTAAAATGCTGTATTTTCTGAACGCATGAACGAATTGTTACGAAACTCGGTATGGTTCATCAGTACGATGCCCAGAAGGAGCCTTAGAAGTTTCGAAACAGCGAAAGTTAAAAATTAAATTAAACAAAAGTTAAAATTAAATTTCCAAAAATGCTAATAACTTTTGAAAAAATATGCCTATTGTAATGCTGGTCTTAATAGATTCCTTGGGTCATGCCGAGAACATAGATACCAAGTTTGACGTATTTGGACGAACTTCCTGTCCGCCATCTTTATTTACTTTCAAAACCTTCTCTTTCGAACCTCTCCTAGATCATTCGTCCGTTTTTCACCAAAATCGCACCAGATCATCTCCACCGAGTGCTGACAAAAAGTTATGGAATTCAAGACGATTCGCTTAACACTTTTCGATAAACGCACAAACTAATTTACGTTGCGCTTGCAAAAACAGACGTAAGGCTGTATCTCCGCAACGCTTAATCGTATTCAGACCAAACTTGGTACATGTCATCACAAGCATGACTTGAGGCTACATGCTGCGTTTCAGCACAGCGCCACCTACTGGTCCGGAGATATGAAAAATATCTATTTTTTGCTTATAACATCTGAACAGTTTGTCCAAAAATCTGAAAATTGGTCTTGTTAGATTCAGGGCGACATGCCGAGTCAACTGATATCCAATTATACCATATCGGACATTTTGGCTGTCGGCCACTTTGAATTATGTGCAAAAATGCTGTATTGTTTTTTTAATTTTGTGCTAAAATGCTGTATTTTTTGAATATATGAACGAATTGTTACGAAACTCGGTATGGGTCATCAGTACGATGCCCTGAAGGAGCCTGAGAAGTTTCGAAACAGCGCCACCTAGTGGTAAAATTTAAATTTAAAATGCTTATAACTCTGGCTGTAGTTGACGTATTTTCACGAACGTCATATTATTAGTCTCCTGAATCCTTTCCGAGTCCAACGATACAAGACTTGCCAGGTTTCGGCATATGGTTTGTGCAGCGTTTTAATTTAGCGCTTAAAAAACATTTGCCGATATCTTCGAAACCGCTAGTCCGATCAAGACGAAACCACCGTCAGAAGTTTGAAAACATAGGTCGCTGTTTATATGCTTATGCCCAAATGCCAAAATATTGATAGCAGGGGGTCGTAAAATTCAACCAAAGTCACGTGTCAGTCATTTTTGATGAGTTTTTTCACATAAGTGTCTATAACTCCGAAGTGAATTGAGATATTTTCACCAAAATCGACACACATATGTATGGGCTCACTCTGAGGACACGTAAAAAAATTGTAGGATTTTACCTCTTGGTGGCGCTATAATAGAACAAAACGTAAAATTCCCATTGATTTCAATACAGTTTTGTGATGTAAAATGCTATACTTAACGAATGCATTGCTGTAACATTACGAAACACAGAAATTGCCACCAGCACCTTGCCCTGAAGGCACTGAAAAGATTTCGAGACAGCGCCACCTGTTGGTCAAAAATTCAAATTACATTTCCAAATATGCGAATAACTTTTGAATAAAACAGCCTATTGTAATGACACTGGTCTTAATAGATTCCTTGGGTCATGCCAAGAACATGGATTCCAATTTTGACGTATTTGGAGAAACTTCCTGTCCGCCATCTTGATTTTCATTGAATACCTACTTTTTCGAACTCCTTCAAGGCCGTTTGTCCGATTTTCACCAAAATCGAATCGTACCATCTCCAGACCGTGCCGACTAAAAGTTATGGATTTCGTGACGATAGACAAAACCGTTTTTGTATACCGCAGCAGCAAAGTTGAGGCATGCTGCCAAAATGACTACTCAGGCTTTATCTCTGCAATGCCTTGACATTTTTGCACCAAAGTTTGTATGTGTCATTGTCACCTCACTCTGACCACATCACATCGATTTCGTAACTGCGCCACCTATTGGTCGAAAGTGATAATCCATTAAATCATCTTAAAAGTTACTGTATATATTATTTTTTAGCCATTTGCCCAAACTTCTCTTAAAATGTCTTTAATTGCTCCTTGCTGCAGTTGGTCTGCCACTCCCGCCCATGATGGCATCTGTTGCCGCTTCTTGCGCTTGGCCCCGGTAATGGCTGCTTCCAGCTATATTTTATAACAATGTCTGTTGGACAAAACAATTGTTTTAATGTTACCTTTTCTATTGTTTCGTTTAAATTAACTGTTTTATGTTTATGATTGTTTTGCTGAACAAATTTCACAAAGTAGCCCATGATACACATACAGTGGAAAATGTTGTTGTTTTTGTCTAAATTGTATTTTTTGAATTTACTTTTTTTTTGTATTCTTCTCACATTGATCAACAATTTTCTTGGCATGGTCTTGGCTTGACACGATACTCATATCCTGAATGCCCACTTTAAATGATTGCCATCAGGAAGGAGGTATAGGGTCTTGATGTGGAGGTCTAATCGACTGAAAAAATCCTACTGCAATCAAAGCGTTAAATAGAGATAAAATATGTGAATTGCCATTGTGCCTTACATGTATTTAACTTCACTTATCCTCTATTTTGTTTTAATTTAGGCTATGTTGTATTGTATCTATCGACTGCCATTGTGTTTCTTATAATTTCACTTATTTCTGTTCGCTTTAATGTAGGCTATGTTGTTTTGTATTTACGGACTTTGCACGTTGTCCAAGACAAAATTCCCAGCGATGGGACAAATAAAGTATAAACTAACTAAACTAATATTATTGGTGTGTGTACAGTGGCCGAGAGTGCTCAACGCGCTGCAACTGAAGAAAACACATATAGAAAAACACCCTCACAGTAAGAAAATATATTTTTCAGTTTCACATGTGTGCTCCAAATAGCCTACTCACAACACAACCAAATACAGAAACGCGCTGCAAAAAGCACAGCCCACAACGGAAATGTTTCCAGGTGACCCAAATAAGTGACAACCCGGATGGGACGTGCTTATAGCTCGTTAGCATCCCTATACCCTACTCCCTTCAAAGGGCAGACGCCAGAGCCCTAGAAGTGGGCACTTTGTAGTGAGCACAGCACTGCCATCATGTAGCTGTTTGGAACGCACTTGGTGAAGGGAGCAACGAAAGACACGTCATTTCCTCATTATTTTCACCTGGGATGTTCCCATGACAACGCCGCACGGCGTCCATCAGCTGAATAGCTGTTTTTACGACAGAAATTTCCTATTATTGCTGTTAACATAACTGCTGCAAATAAAAAGTTTTTTAAATATGCGTTATATATCTGTGTGTGAGTGTCTCAACTTTAAAACTTGCCTTTGGACCCTGCATTACTTAACATTTCTTATGAAATTTATTTAAACATCATGACAAAATGTGTACAATGTAACTGATGTATAGATTAATATCTTACCCTCGTGGTATTTTTCTCTATCTTTTTTTTTTTCTATTTTTTTTTCAGCTAACTGAAAGCTCATTGTAAACTCATCTTTTCTCATTTGTATTCTGATGACATTGAACATATTGTTAATACATTTTGTATATTGTATACAATTTTATATGTCATAAACATGTAATCTCTGTAGCCTATGTTTTGCAAACACACACAAAAAGTTTTAAAATAAAATAAAATACAATAAGTACTTAAACATAAGCACATCCCAGCCGGATTCGTCACTTCTTGGGGTCACCTGGAAACATTTCCGTTGTGGTCTGTGCTTTTTGCAGCGCGTTTCTTTATTTGGTTGTGTTGTGAGTATTTGCAGCACACATGTGTTGTAAAACTAATGAAGATGTTTTCTTAATTTGCGGGTGTTTTTTCTGTTCGCATGTGTTTTCTTCAGTTGCAGTGCGTTGAGCTCTCTCGGCCACCGTATTAGGGTCAATAAACACTGGTTCCCATCATGTCCATCAAACGCATATAGCCTACTGTATCATGACAACATGCCCCACAAATACTGTAAACCGGACTGAAGAGGCGCGATAGAGAACTCCATCAGGAGTCATAAATGTGCTTTCTAACAAACATAAGTCTGGCCTACATGATGTTGTGAACTTTTTCTTCTAAAGTGTAGGAACTCAGAAGCGAAGACCAGGAGACTTGATTAACTCTTAAGAAGGTTTCTTTATTGAGAACACGAGCTGTTCGTTGCTGTAGTCTTCCAAGCTCATGTCTTAACCAAGTCTAACTAAGGGAAATGTTCCCTTGCAATTTATACATTTAGAGGGGGAGGAGTTTACACTGGGGTGGAGTCACTCTGAAACAAAGCATGCAAATGAAGTAGGAACACACCCTACTCTGAGGGCATTACCAATCCAACTGGATCAGCATAACTATTCAAATGCTGATAGTGGCCAGGAACTGTGGTTCCTAAGAGCCATCCCAGAGCCATTAAAGACAAAAGGTGAAAGTCTCCCCGTCAGCTAATCCAATCAACCTAACGATTCAACATCTAGGCTGAAAGGAGAGAAAAACAGGACTATCAGGAAAGGAGACTCAATAATCATCTAAAAATCAGTTTTATACCATTAGAGTGGAAACCTAAAATTAAACATTTGACAAATTTGTATTCCTTCAATGACATAAGAGACTTATCAATTTGGAAACAGATTACAAAATGTATGTTTGTTGAAAACCTAGGCCAGTCCTAGAGTCTGTTGAATCAATTACTATACAGATATTTCACACTACATTTTAAGAATAGTCTCAATCCAGCTCAATATAAACTCTTAACTGCATTCAATTATATTTTTAAATGATTATTTCAAATAAACGGGAGATCGGGACTAGTTGTTGGCTATTTGGTCACATTAAATAAGAAGGCTTAAAAATTCTGTCATTAATTACTCGCCCAAACCCACAAGCCTTTCGTTCATCTTCAGAACACAAATAAAGATCTTTTTGATTAAATCTGAGAGCTTTCTGTCCCTCCATTGACAGCTTCGCTACTACTTTGACACTTCAAAAAGTTAAAAAAGAGATCGTAAAACGTATTCATATGAATTGAGCGGTTTAGTCCACATTTTCTGAAGAGACTCGATCGTGTATATGATGAACGACTGAATTTCGGCTTTTAGATATTGTTCAGCGAACATAAACAGAAGCTCAACGTGCGAGAACATTTGGACTAAACCGCTCAATGGATTCGTTTTACAATCTCTTTAAGAACTTTTTGAAGAGTCAAAGTGGGAGTTGCGTAGCTGTCAATGGAGGAACAGAAATCACCCAGATTTAATGAAAAAGATGATAAAAAAACGATCGAAAGTCTTACGGGTTTAACGACGAGGGCGAGTCAGTGTTACTGCAGTCAGTGGAGACCGGGGACAGTTGCAACAGGGGATGGTTGCAACATGTCATTTTTCTCCAACCAGAAACAAGCTAGAGTAATGACACTCACACTGCATATGCTTAATTGGATGCCCCCCCCCCCCCACCCCTGCAGAGAAAAATCAAGGAGATTCCTGAGCTTCTCCGGGATTTATTGACGAAAAACTGTTTTTAGAATACTAAAGTATTTTTTTTTTCTTGAGCTTTGTTTTTGTTAAACTGTTGTCACTGTTTTTGTGATTCAGCTCAAACTTATATGGTTTAAATTAGTGATATGTTAACTTCAAGCTAGTATGATTAGCATGTATCAGGGTCAATTGTTTAGCTATGTGGTTTTATCATGGCTGACAGGAACGGGGACAGTTGCAACAGTCCCGTACAATGCATAAAACAGACCACATAGTAGTATTTTTCACTTTTATTCATAAGTTGTATATATATATATATATACACTACCGTTCAAAAGTTTGGTGTCAATTTTTTTTTAATTTTTTTTTACGAAATTAATACTTTTCTTCAGAAAGGACGCATCAAATTGATATAAAGTGACAGTAAAGACATTTATAATAATGGAAAATATTTATTTTTTAATGAAATGCTTTTCTCTTGAACTTTCAAAGAATCCTGAAAAAAATGAATCACTGTTTGCACAAAAATATGAAGCAGCACAACTGTTGTCAACTGTGATAATAATCATAAATGTTTCTTGAGCATCAGATCATCATATTAGAGTGATTTCTGAAGGATCATGTGACACTGAAGACTGGAGTAATGATGCTGAAAATTCAGCTTTGATCACAGGAATAAATTACATTTTAAAATATATTCACATAGAAAACAGCTGTTTTACATTGAAATAATATTTAACAATATTACTGGGTTTGTTTTGTATTTTTAATCAAATAAATGCAGCCTTGGTGAGCAGAAGAGACTTCTTTTAAAAACATAAAAAATCTTACCGACCCCAAACTTTTGAACGGTAGTGTGTATATATATATATATATATATATATATATATATATATATATATATATATATATATATATATATATATATATATATATATATATATATATATATATATATATATATAAATAATATTAAATGTAGTTTAAAAAAATATTTTACATGACAATAATCTAAATAAAAGTTAATTGCCTTACAAATTGTTCCATTCTTCCTATGTCTCTAAAAGCCTACTGTATTTCATATCAATATGACATCTGCACATAAGGCCTACTCATCTAGACAAATCAATAATTGTCATCTAATCAAAGCTGATGAATAAATAACACTGTAATATTATTATAACTTACATTTTTGATAATAATCATTTTGCTAACACTGACATATATTGTAATATATTGTATTTGTAACATGTAGCAACCATCCCCAAACAATGTTGCAACTGTCCCCGGGCCCGGACTCCTTACATTCAAATGCAAATTGTGAAAAATGTAGATTCTGTAATTATCTTGAAATGGTTTAGGCTATTAACATACAGATGTAAGTTTATTCTATAAACATTTGGTTTGTCTAATCCAAACCGTCTCTGAGTAACAGAGCCAAATGCGAAAGTGTTGCAACTGTCCCCGGTCTCCCCTAACTGTAAGTTTTAACTGCTAGTTTTCTCTGGCTTGTTGGTATCTAGTTCAAACTGGTTTTAACTAATATATATAAAATAACTAGATTTAACTATGCCAGTTGAGTGCTACTGTCATTAAAACAAAACATGAACATCCCAAATACAAGGAAACTCTCACATTCATATATTTTTCATTTAAAAAAGATATACTTTTTATAAAAATGTTACACATTAATTAAAGATGAACAATACTTCTACAGCAATTAATTAATCTTATGATATCAATATACATTAACTAATACACTTTTAAGATCATAATTTTTAAAATTAAAATTTTAAAATATTTCTTAATGCACTGTGAACTGACATGAACAAAAATGCATCACTCATTGTTAGTTTTTTAACAAATAAGAGCTTATTGTAAAATGTTACCAATAGATCATCATGGGTCTAAAATAAAAACAGACAAAAGACAATCTGGGTTGGAGCGTATAAGAGCACATTCATGTTTTGTTTTCATTTTGTATAAACTACTACAGGATATGAGACGTGTGATGTTGTATTGGCACGCCTCTAAATATGAAAATTCACAGAAACACGTTTTTTTTTTGAATTTGCATGACAAATTTCATGAATTGCATTTGTTTCTGTCCATCCTCAGACTGGCCGCTAGAGGCGCTGCGGGGCGACGAGTGAAGAAGGGAAAAAGGAAACAGCACAGAACAAATAAAAGTCCTTTCATTCGAGCTTTGCTATTTTCATGGTTTTTTTTCTACAGAAACGTGCTACTGATATAATCTTTATTTTCTGTAAATCAAGACATTTATATTTCCATGTCTGTGCATCCATGTAAAGCATTATGACAAAAACTGGCAAAAAATTATGGAAAAATGGAAGAAAAAAAAAACAACAACCTTGAAACAAGTAACTTGTGGGTCTAACAGAAGAGTCCATTCAGGCAACTGAAAAATAAGTTTGGTCATAAATGTAAAAAAAAAAAAAAAAAAAAAACTTTGCATGGACAAATTTACTATTGCATTGAAACCCACGGGTAAATGATTCTGCTTTTCTAACTCAAATGCCGGGCCAGCAGACGTGATATCAGTTTCATAAAGGCATTGTGTGAAATTAATGCATTTGCAAACTGAGAACCTGCCCTAGCATGATGGCGGATGAGTGTGTCCGTGGGGCAGACCGCAACATTTCTATAGCATCGAGACATCAGGAAGAGAAGAAGCAAATTCCCTGAAAACAATTTCTGAAGCTCTGTTTCTAGAAGAGAGAGAGAGAGAGAGAGGGGGGTGAGAGAGAAAGAGAGAGAAATGCCCCGGAAAGACCCACTCGTTTCGTCATTTTGAGACCCGAAGGGGAGGATTTCTTCATTCCCAGAAAATTTCTCCGCATGACCCGCATCATTTTGGGAGGAAACAAAGTGTCGCGCGCGTCTTTCCTCATTCACAAATGATACAATGTAACGGGCGCTTTGATCGCAATCATCCGGAGTTCGTGTTTGTGCGCGCGGTAAGATCGAACCCCAATTCTCTCTCAGATGTGATCTGAATGTGTCGTGCACTGCATGGATCTGGTGAATTTTTTTTTTTCTCTTTTTGCAGATCTGCTTTCGAAATAAAGTTTTGCAGCGAGTTAGTGTTGCAGTGAATTGTTGCATGTGTCCTGCAGTGTGTGTGCTCGGATCCAGCCGAGGCTTTTGCAGCAGATTTGTGGAGTTGAAATCAGACGGGTAGGGTAGAATCTGAAAACACAAAAAGCACACGCAGCAGCCATGTTTGCTGAATTTTCCAGTGAATTTTTGAGCCCGACTCTTCTCTGGCGATGGGAAGGAAAGCTCGTCTCGAGCTGCTCGCTCGCGCACTAAACAACTTCCCGCGCTGAACTTTGATGCAGGTGAAAGTGATGGAAGTGTGATTACTGAAAGACAGCTTTATTTTCGATGAAATCAGAGTGTAAATGTCGTTTTCGTTTTTGCAGCGAAATTAGCGCCCTCTGTCGGTAGATATTTTGAGAAATTAAGAAATTACAATTAATTTTGCTTGCAGGCATATTTATTTTTTTCTACATATTCGACACTTTTTATTATCTTTTTGAATTAGACTGATTCGTTCGTTTGTTGTTTCAGACAAACTTCTTCATGCTCTTTGCAATTCATTTTTTAAAAATATATTTTTTTGTTTTGGTAACGCAGCAAATTTTCTCAATGTGTTAAGAAAACAAAATATCTTTAAATGACAAGCCACTCTTTCCAGCTGGCATTTATCTGTGCACTCACATATTGATTTTTCTGTTTTCTTTTTGCACAGCCCAACTGCAAATATTGTAATGATCAGTGAGAGCTGACAGAGGGTGCAGAATGGACGGGATTTTTTTCCTGTGTCATGAACAGAAAGCAGTCAAATATAATGTTCACACGTGTTGGTGTAGGAATGATTTTTGCTAGTTACACGAGGGAAGTGAGAATATTTTTTAACTTCCTTTTAAATGCACTGAAAACGGCGTTTCAAGCAGCACTGCATGTAACAGTTAAAAGACAATTCTTAATAAAAAAAAAAAAAAAAAAAAAAATATATATATATATATATATATATATATATATATATATATATATATATTCAAGTATATTGTGAAAATGGAAGGAGAAAAAATTCATCTAGCTGTTTTTTTTCTGTTATTAAAATAGTCATTTTTGTTTGCTGTTTGCATGAAATAGCAATTTCCTGTTCTGGGCAGCACTCTTTTATTTTCTGTAATTTTCTGTCAGCGGCTGAAATTTGATGACAGGTCCTGTTTTTAATCTCATCTGTCTGAAGGGGAAAATATCAAAACGAAGATGTCAATGTACATTTTCAATACTTGTGCCTGAAAACAAAATGTATAAACGCGCCACTGATAATAATTTAACAGTCGCTGTAATCATTGACAGACTTGCTATTTAGATTGACAACCTTTTTGTATGTGGAAATATAGTTTTTATCAGTTTCATTTACTTGTACCGAATACATATGAGACAAATGCAGTATGCTTTATGACTAGCTGTTTTCATCATCTTATTTTAGAAAAGGGGCTTATTTTACTCATCCTCATGTCATTCCTGTATGGCTGACTGACTTCTGTGCGACACGAAACATGTTCTGAAAAATGCTGGGGTGCAAAACAGCTTTGGACCCCATTGACATTCATTATATGGACAAATAAATTACAAAAGAAAGTTAGTCATGCAGATTTGGAACACCATGAGGTTGATTAAATGACTGAATTTGTCATTTTTAGTTGAACTATTCCTTTGATGCAAATTCACAAAATGTCTAAAAAAAAAAAAGAAAGAAAAAGTAATTCATCTTTAGTGGCCTCCAAAAGTCTGAGAGCACTAGTGAAAATGCTTCTCTTTTTCATTTTTATAGTTTCATGCAACATTAATTCCAAATTCAGGCAAGTTTATTTCAAATGTTATTATCAGCATAACAATTTTAGAGAGGTTGAATTGGAATATGTAGATGAATTTGTGAATTTCTTAGTATTTGTTGTTTCGCCCTTTTCTATAATGACATTATGAACTCTAGTTTCTGCAAAACCATGTTACGTATCATTTCAGAATGATTTTGAGCAACTTCTGTTGCTGACCTTTTGTACAAACAAAGAGTCATGATTTTGTGCATGAATCATCAGGTTTTTATGGCTTACGTCACTGTGACCTAGAAATTTTTTGGACATTTTAAGAACCCTAAGTCTTAATTGTTAAGTTTACAACTGAAATTAAAATCCCAGTTTTTAATGTGTTCTTAGAACTTTGGAACCACATAAATTCCATTAGCTTTTTTTCCTTCTGCTTTCTTAAGGAAAACAACATCGCAACATAGATGTCAAAGTATGTTTTTTTATGATTTTATGCTGCGGTTTAATTCGAGCTGTAAATGGTTCAGTCGGAGGTATTATTCAGATCTATATTGGTGAATCAGGCCTGTTTAGATCAGGATTTTCTGCTCGAATACCAAACCCACACTCTGCCCTCCAACTGGTACTAATCTAAGAATAGAATTTTCATGGAAATTTTCAGAAGCCTGCCTTTCCCCCTTTTGTGTAATAAATTTAGGGATTTTCCATGCAAGGCGTCCGGGCTCTGTAATTTTCCACTGCATTTCAATGTCAGTTGATGTAACTTGGAACAAGTGGCTAATTTTTAACCCATTGACCCTTTTGTTTTCAGATCTTCCTCTTGTGTGGCTGAATTCAGGAGAGAGAGATCTAGAAGAGAGTGGTTGAGTCCTCGAGCTCTGCACCACAAGGTAAACGGCCTTTACTCAGGACGACTGCATCAAAGCGTGTGAGGTAGTTGACGTGGTCGGTCCGTTTTACTTGCAGTACTTTATGATGACTTCAGCTTTGAAGCTGCAAAAAAGACCACCGAAGAAGTATCGTAAAGCAGTCTCTCTTGTGTGGCGTGCTCTGAAGCCGTGCGATAATTTGGGTGTTTTTCACAGAAAGTTAAAGTCATATTTCCTTTCCTGCTGTTTTTAAATATCATTCCCCAATTGAACTGCTGCAATTTTCTGTTCTCAGTGCAAGTGATTTCTCAGTGATTTCTCAGCTTCGACGGAAGGTTATCAGTGAATACATTTTTTTTTTATAACTTTTTTTCTGTTCTTCACACAAAGCTATTGTTTGGTTCAAAGTACTTGAAATATGGGAAACCTTTTTTTTGGTTTGGTTCAATTTATTCAAAAATGCATAAAAATGCAATTCATTAACATAATGAATTTAATGCTGCTCTTTGATGTTTATTTTATTTTATTTCTGAATTAAAATAAATTTTAATAGGCCCCTCCACACCCCAGAAAATAAAAGATGTATGTTCTCATATCATAATGAAGAAAAGCCTCATTAAATGAAAGAAAATCTTTTAGTTTTGCATCATCACCGAAGATGCTGTAGCATTTGTAATTGTTTTTCTTTTATCCCGAATGGGGAGTCTAAGGCATCCCTATGATCCGTGAATAGGAAAATGATGCACACTTATAGACGTGGTCCTAAATAATGATCTGACCAACAGTCTCTAAGATGAACTCTACAAATTCTTATTGATGTAACTTTTGAACACTTTGTCTTAGAAATTACATTTTTATGAAAAATTACTGTAAATTCTTAGACATTTTTAGTTAATCTGATTATGCCTTTCATGCTGAGATCGATTAATGCCTTAAATCTAGACTCTTTACAGTACTCGCCGTTTGGAAATGTACTGTAATCTGTAATTTTTTTCACCACTGCTATTTAAAATGTTGTCAGATTCTTACCCAAAGTGACTCAGATGATCACTGGGCCAAGATACACTGAAATGACTGAACAAAATGTCAATATTCATTTTTGTTCAAAAGTTATGTTGATGTGAAGCTATAACCGTGTCGACCCAAATGCTATATCTTGGCAAAACTTTAATCTATTGAAATGAAATTTGGTGTACTTCATCAGCACATTGATCTGAGGGTATGTTCCAAATTTGGGAACAGCGCCACCTACAGGCTATGAGATTTGAACATTTTTGCTCATAACTTTTTGAAATGTTGATCAGAAAATCTTGTCTACGGGTTAGATCTTGATCTTGGTGTCTACAGGTTTCTTGGGTCGACCATTTTGAAACTTGATACATTTTTGCTTGTTACCAAAGTCCCTTTCAAGGAAAGTCTGTTCACTTGGCGACATATTTCAGAATGTTGTAAATGTATATTGAGGACAAATGTAGACATGCACGACTGTGTTAAGGTCAATTAAGACTCTTAAAATTATAATCTGATGATTTAATGACCATTTCCAATTTACTTTAAGGTTGTAAAATGTGGTGTGACTTTAATAATTCATGTAAAACGGGTTTTGTTTGAAAAATACATTTTAAAAATGTCTTTGAAAATAATGATTTTGGAAGTGTTCAACATGACACAGAGTGAATGACGCCAGTATATATTTTTGGTGAACTATTCCTTGAAATTCTTCATAAAATGAAGCAACTAAGCTATAAATTAACACAGATGCTGCATGCTGTGTTTTCCTTTAAATCCCTTAGAAACGCCATTGATGTCCTGCTTTTTCCCAAAAGCAATGAATACAAAATGACTCTCTGATGTTGCGGCTCTGTAGGATAATGCTAAGCCCAACTGCCTTTATGTAAATTTGGTCCTTATTTTTTATTCTGGTAATTATTAACGTTACATCACTCTGGGAACGTAGATTTCATAATGTGCTACATTGACTCCACACTGTTTGTTGGTCATAGCAAACTCTTCACTCTCTCTGCTAAACCGCCACAGTTCAGAGGACTCCGAGAGGACACAATTATGGATGTGTGAAGGAATTACGTTTTTTTTTTTTTGTCTGTATTGATTTGGAAAGGAAATGGCAAAAATTAGTTGAATGAGTTATATTTCTGTATACATTTTATATAATTTCTTTTGCTGAAATATTTAGCCCCCAAAAGTTGAATGTATTTTTTCTCTCCAATATACAATTTTTATTATATATATATATATATATATATATATATATATATATATATATATATATACCGTTCATATATACACTACCGTTCAAAAGTTTGGGGTCAATTTAAAAAAAATTTTTTTTTAAAGAAATTAATACTTTTCTTCAGAAAGGACGCATGAAATTGATATAAAGTGACAGTAAAGACATTTATAATAATGGAAAATATTTATTTTTTAATGAAATGCTTTTCTCTTGAACTTTCAAAGAATCCTGAAAAAAATGAATCACTGTTTGCACAAAAATATGAAGCAGCACAACTGTTGTCAACTGTGATAATAATCATAAATGTTTCTTGAGCATCAGATCATCATATTAGAGTGATTTCTGAAGGATCATGTGACACTGAAGACTGGAGTAATGATGCTGAAAATTCAGCTTTGATCACAGGAATAAATTACATTTTAAAATATATTCACATAGAAAACAGCTGTTTTACATTGAAATAATATTTAACAATATTACTGGGTTTGTTTTGTATTTTTACTCAAATAAATGCAGCCTTGGTGAGCAGAAGAGACTTCTTTTAAAAACATAAAAAATCTTACCGACCCCAAACTTTTGAACGGCAGTGTATATAAACACTTTATTACATATATATATATATACAAATTTGTAATTAAAACAACATTGCAAAAGAGACTATTTAAAAAAAAAAAAAAAAAGAATATGTCTGTCATTAGTCTGGAGTTATGGTGTTATATTTTTATTTTATTCGTAACTTGCTCCAGTGACTCCTCACACACACTAAATGTCTGAACATACGTAAAGCTAAGCGATCTCACGACGGTCTGACACCTCCTGCTTAAACCCAAAGCCTGAAAGATCACTTTCATGATGTTGATTCTCAGTGCAGAAACAGTCCAAGCCTTCTGCAACGTGGGACATTCCTCGTCTGCCCAACCTGGCCCCAGGACAAAGTGTCACCTAATATACATTAATTCATTTAATTATTCTTAATTTATGTTGGTAGAAACTTGTGACATCCTTTCTTCTGTGGAACATAACAAATATACTATCAAAGTCCTTGGAGTCCAAAACCACCCTTTTATTGTATAGACCAAAAAAAAAAAACATTTGGCCATTTTCCAGTGAAATCATATTCCGTGTTACACAGAAGAAAGGAACGCAGACCGGTTTGGAGCCACACGGGGCTGAGAAAATGACAGGAATTTCAGTTTTGAGTTAACAATCCCTTTAAGCCATGTTAATTATTTGACAGAATTATTTTAATATTTAACCTTTTAACGGCCACCCCGTTTTGAACATCTGAATTTAAAATTGGTGGTAATATTTCCAATCATAAATGCATTGGAATACAGAGCTAAGGCTGCTCTCTTTATAAAGACACTCAGATTATTGATTAAGTTTACTGTAAAGCAAATTCACTGAACTAAACACTTATTTTAAATAAAATGTATATTTTACAAAATAATATGGACTAAATTTGCTAGAAAATCAAAGCCACGTGTCTAACCAAGTTGTGTTAAAAAATATGAAGTTGATATCACGGGAAAATGGCCAATTTCAGAAACAGTTTTCACAGGATTAATCTAAGCGTTTAATCTTTCGAATAATACATCTTTTAGGGTGAGATTACTTTAAGCAATAAAAGCATGCCAGGTGTCTTGCCAGTAATCTATATTGTTTTTACATTTTTGTTGTTTTTCATTTGTCTTTATTTATAACTTTATAACATTAAAGGATTAGTTTACCTCAAAATGAAAATTTTGAAAGAAATTTTGAGAATGAAAAAGAAAGAGACATGAACATCTTGGATGGCATTGGGGTGAGTAAATTATCAGGAAAAATTCATTTTGAGGTGAACTAATCCTTTAACAAGTTATATTGTATTGTGTATAATATGTATATTTTCTCATCATTTGGTATGTCCTGGTTTTGCTTTGAATGGCAGCTCTCTCTCAAACTGACATGGACTCTGCGATGGTTCACAGCGGATGATCCATATTATCCCAGCATGATTTATGAAATTTCCAAAGAGCATCTTATGTGCTTGAGTGGAAGCAAGAAAACCTGACCTTTCGCACAAACACGGTCAGTGTCGCAAATGGGCTTGCATTTGGTTAGTGACTTAGACGTACTCTAGAGTCTAAAAGAAATAATTCACCAAAAACGAATTCACTCATTCTTATGTTCTGTGGAATACAAAAGAGGGTATTTTTTTCAGCTATTTGTTTCCCATTCAATGAGAATCAATAGGTTGCAGGACTTTCAAGCTCTAAAACTACATCATTTGTAATATTTCACTAAATATAATGTCTGTCATTTTGCAATGTTGCATTTTTAGCTTGAAAATGAACATAAGCGTTGGTGATTGGATCGGCGTCGGTCGGTCATAGTCTCAAATATATTGGTGATCAGAATCACTTTTAACACATCGTCGGCTACTGTTGTTGTTAATAGCAGTGCATTTACATCAGAATCGCTGCTCTGTGGAATATGTTTTTGTCCTTTACATTTTCGGTTGCACTTTATTTGACAGTTCTGTTCCCCATGTACATATTCTAGCAATTACAATAATGGGTAATAACTACACTAACCCTGAACCTATCCTTAAACCTAACCTTGACCCATGTAGTTACCTTATATTGCCAGTACTCTCTTAGGGAAGGACACTGTAAGTACACATACTGTAAATAAAGAACAAGCACATTTTTCATGTTGAATTAGTCTGTGTACATGTTATTTCTTGGTGGACTGAGTTGCCGTAGGCTTCTTCATGGCCTCTTTTGGTGTGGGTCTTTTTGCCCGCATGCTTTGGAGGATAGCCAGTTCTGGGCAGATTTATAATAATTGTGCTTCTTTTCCTTTTTATCATCCTTGGCGCTTGCAAAATCCCATGCACTTACGCTCCAATCGCCCTCGAATTTTGGATTAAAATTTAGCATGAAGCGCCACTTGCTTGTTTTTTTAAATTTAGTCTTAGTCGTAGTGCTGTCAAATGTACTTTTCAGTTTTTATCATATTTAGTCAAGCTTGTACTGCTGTGTTTTGTTGCATGAAGCCGGTTTCAGTTGCTAGCTGTTATCAACATGATAACTTGCGCTACACGGTTTATCTGGGTTAGAGATTGCTAACCAGAACTGTGACCGATATCTGATGTGCATTGGCTGTAGTGTAGAAACCGTGTGTTTTTAAAACGCAGTGGCTTGTTAGGAAGACGTGTATAGTGTGTGCTGTGTTTCGGCTGAACCTGATCTACACCAGATTTGAATGGTTTTGTCAACTCGGTTCATTCAACAACATTTTAGTCTAGTTTTGGTCAATGAAAACACATTTTTCCTCATGCTGCATTATTGTTGAATTGATAATCATGATTTTATGGCTGAAATTTATCATAGGCTGAACTTTATTTTATTATATTATTAATTTATTATTATATTTATTATAACTGTTGTCATTTGAGTATTTATTTTTTTACATTTCATCATCATTTTTGCACTTTTACCTATAAGTACAAGAATGTAAATTCGAACGCATGGTTTATTTGACGTCATCTAGTTCCCTGATTTATTTTATGCTGTTAAATTAACACACTTTCTACATTATGAAAACAGGTAAAATTTTATTAAATTAATTTATAAAACAGCGGAATTCATGTAGTAATTCCAAATTATTTGAATGTTTTTCTGTTAAAGCCGCAGGAAAAAAGACTGTATTGTGTATTGTCAGCAACCACGATTGCAGAGAGTCGAGATTCATGTTTGGATTTATTACAGTTCATCACTGAAAGCTTTCACGGCAGATTTAGC
This sequence comes from Meda fulgida, assembly GCA_030578275.1. Lineage (NCBI taxonomy): Eukaryota > Metazoa > Chordata > Actinopteri > Cypriniformes > Leuciscidae > Meda > Meda fulgida. The sequence continues at coordinate 2,647,413 of CM060620.1, read as the reverse complement.
CGTAAACTAACAGCGCAATAGTCTCGTGACAGAACACTTTTATTGAACCAGATTATCTCGATCACGAACTCCAGCGCACATGTTTGTCAGTGTTTTCAGATCATCAGGATAGAGAGTGTGTGTGTGTGTGTGCTGTGTTGCCAAATTGCAAAGACAAAGTAAAACACCGGTCAGAAAACGTATCCATTTAAGAGAAAATCTCTGATTGGGGATTTAAACTCTTGACATAATGAAAGTCTCCTCTAGTTTCTATTTTTAACTACATTTTATTCTCGTCTTTTTTACGATATTGCATTGATATAGTCACAGTTATTCTTTAATGACATTGGTGTTTCGTCTTAGTCATGGGAAAAAGCTTGAAGACAAATATTTTTTTGTCATTGTTTTCGTTAAATACAGAAATTTATGATGGCTCTTAGAAGAAAAGGTTCTATGTAGAACCTTAAATGGTTCTTTTAGGTGCTTCATATATAGACACTTTTAGGGGTTTCCTTCATGGGATCAGTTTCTTGGTTTAGTTTTATTAATTTTGTTTTAGTTTTATGATTTAAACCATTCATAAACGCATCACTAGAAAAATGTTAAATAAGCATTAAATATGCTTGAATAAATATGCACTATTATTACAACAATATTGTTATATCCAATCGCGTAAAACGATAACATGTTGATGACGCATAAGAATAGATCATGTAACCCTTATTTGTAGTGTATGGCAGTGTTTCAGTCTTCATCGGGTAAATAAGGTTATAAAAATAACACCCACTTCTCTGATCTCTGAGAAAGACTCGGGCGATTACATCTCTGGGTGAAAAATAATAAAACATCCAACAAAACGAAAAGGTGGAGAATGTAATATGTATACAGTCGTTTTAAAAATGTATAATTCATATAGGCTACTATAATGATAAGCAAACCTAATATGAATTAAAATCTATGCAAGTAAAAAAAACACAACACACAAAATTGTAGGTATGTAATATTTTTATATAAATGTATTGGTGTGTGTCTTTATTTATGTATATATATATATATATGTATGTATGTATATGTAAATTACTACACACACATACACACACACACACACACACACACACACACACACACACACAAATATATATATATATATATATATATATATATATATATATATACACATGCATGCATATCCCTCCATCCCAGACCAGGTTCAGTCTTTTCATCTCCTGCTTGTTTTGCAATTTTGATTTCCATCAAAAATTTAAATAGGGCTCAGCACTGGCCTGTGTGCTGCCCTGAATTTCTAATTTTAGTCTATTCTTTCAGGATTTATTTTTTGTATAATTCAAGAGCGCTTTTCAATATCTCCCAGTTATTAAATTTTAATTCGGAGATCATTAGCATATAAATTGAAAAGGCTTTTTTTTAGGTGCCCACTCTTTCAGATGAAATTTAAGAGGCAATATTTCTTTTTTCACCACTTCCATTTAAATGTAAAATAGTGAAAAGAAAAAAAAACAAATAAACAAAAAAGGAAATTATTCATTTTTTCCCCCCACATTATTCATTTTTATGAAAGTGGTACAGGCATGCCAGGGTTTTTCATGATGGGAACGTGTCAGTGTATTCTGGTTCAGGGAAACTAGGGCTGTCAGCCTAATCTCTCCCAGTCATCTCCTGAAATAGCCTGAGAGTAATAAATTCTCATTAGGTGACAGTGTTGAAATTCTCTTACCACAGTTTGGAGTTGGTTTTCTAAATGAATTGGTGAAAGAGCGCACCTGTGCACACTAATAATGCCTCCTGGCTCTTTTGTGAAGGACATGCAATTAAGAGGTGCTATCTGATACGATAGTGTGTATTGGATTTTTTTTTTTTTTTTTTTTTTGAAGAAAAGTAAATTTAAAAATGATTACTTTGTGTTTGATTTGTATTTGTTTTAAATTTTTGCATTTTAGTCATGACAGTAACGTTTCAGTCGAGGCATGTTAATTTGGTGTTACTTATTTATTTACCTTTTATTGCATATTTAGATTTTTCCTTCTATTGTCAATAAAAGGTCTGTAGCACGCTACTGAGAATCCAGCTTAGGCTGGAACCACGTTTCAAAAACCAAGTAAGACCAGCTAGTGGCTGGTTTGCTTTTAGAAACCAACTAATATGATCCAAAACACAGCTACTAGCATGGTTTGTTTTCCAGTGTTGTTGTTATTATAAATGTTGTAATTAGTGGTGATATTAGTGTGTATATGTGTTTTTTTTTAATAATTGGCATCAGCCAATATGTTTTCTGTTTGTCCAATAAGTGTTGGAAGAGGGACTTTTAGGCTATGTTTACACGGAAACGATCGGAAGAGAAAACGCGAAAGTGGCGTTGCGTTATCACTTTTTATTCTGCGTTTAGACGAGCGTTATGGGGGGGAAATCTGCGTGCATATGGTGACGCAAAAGTGTGTGAAATTCGATGTAGTGTGCACTCCAGGCGCTAGGTGGCGATGTGAAGCACTGACACACAACAACACAATTATCTGAGAATATTTCGTACAACTGCTGAAAAGACTCTGTTTATCAGAGCTGCTAGGGCAACATGAAGGTCCGATGTATGGAAATAATCCGACATGTTGGTTGTTATGTTCCTGTACTGGCGCATGCCTGTGACGTAAACGCGTACGCGACGAGAGCCACCGTGAGCAGATTTGCGTTTTTACCGTTTAGACGGGAACGCGACGGTGGAGCGATTTTAAGCTTTCCACTCTGGAGGGTGGTTTCACTTTTTTTGCGTTTTTAAGCTCCAAAAACGCCGTCGCCGTGTAAATAAAAGGCACATCTGATAAAATATTTTTACGTTTTCACCCGGGAGCGTTTTCGTGTAAACAGGGCCTTATTTTGAGAGTGCAACAGTTTAATGGTTAATGCAATGCATATTTTTTTCAAGTAGTGCAATTCAACAGGCTTTTTGTTTCAAAATATTTGGCATTATTTTACTGCCATAGTTGTAGACCTGAAAAAAAAGCTGGTTGTAAAATAATTAAATTCTAAGATCCATTATGTCTTCCCCTTCACACTAGCAAGCAATTTTATCAGCTGATGATGTTGATGAGCCAAAAATAGTGATTTATGCATAACTCAATTTCATGGTTTGTGATATTTAGCATTTTTTTTTTCCTTTTGAGAAGGAACTGCCTCTTTCCTCAAAGAAAACCCATCTGGTAGATATAGATGGAGCTGTAGTTTCTCTAGATTGCAGACACATGTATCAAGTTGGTTTTATTTCTCTGCAGAGAGTTCTGGGTAATGCATATACAGTTGTAGTTCTCTGAAACATAAATCTCTGCTATTCTTGACTGTTATGAATGTCTCCCACACAGAAGGGAAATATTGTATGCTTCAAAACAGTTCCTCTGCATTACAAAATTCCGTGTTAAATTAGATTATGCTACTGTATAGAGTTTCTGAATTTGTTTTGATTGCTTCTAGTTTTTCTCTAATCTTGTTCTTATTGTATTTTAATAGTTTACAAGACATGGATTACCCCAAATTCACATTTGGGCACTTAAAGAGGACCTATTATGCTTTTTAACATGTACTTCTTTCTTTAGTGTGTAATGTTGCCGTTTGAGCATGAAAAACTCTGCAAAGCTCCAGTTCTTCTCTATATCAGTGTCAGTGTTACTCCCGGAGCGCCTCCATTGTAGTCTTTAGTTTCTTCCGGGAATGAACACATCACAATATTCCTCATTTAAATAATGAATGCGCAAAATAAAGGGGCGGGGCCTGGTTGAGTTAGTTAGTAGTGTGTTAAACGTGGTAATGGTATGGGGTGGGACATTTCCCAAACACACTCGAAGCGCTCGACCAATCAAAACACTACTCCAGCCGACCAATCAGAGCACATTGTGCTTTTCAGAAGGAGGGGCTTCATAGAGACAGGAAGTAAACAGAGCGTTACTGACAGACTAAGAGAGGAGCCGCAACAATGAAGAATATGGGGAAAAAGGTTAAGCATTAGTGAGCATTCAAGCATGAAAACCTTTCTGTGGTAGAGCTCCCCCCCCCCCAAAAAAAAAAAAAAATCAAGACTTTGAAAATGTGCATATTAGTTCCCCCTTTAAATGTCATGTTTGTTTTTTACAGTTTCCTTTGCTCTTGCTGAGCAGTCGTGGAGTCATGAGTTGTCAGGAGGTTCCTAACCCCAGCCAGGAGCCGAAGGACACAGCTGTGGTCCCGACTGAGGCAGGAGCCACGCAAGCGGTCCCGACAACCTCCCCGAAGCTTCCCTCAGTCACCGTAAAGACCGAGGTGGCGTCCACCGCCGAGTCTGTGGCCAGTAACGGCAAAGCGAGTGACGGGAACATACCGGCTGAGATCTGTGTGGTTTTGGGGAGCTCTCGCAACTCGCAAACACAAGGTATGAAATAGTTTTTAGTCATGAGACATTCTACAAAAGGGTGCCATGTGTATCCCTCATATATACACACACTACTTGTCAAAAGTTTGGAATTAAGTTGTAATAATATTTTACAATACAAAACTGTATTTTTATCAGTACATGCAACCTTGGTAAGCAGAAGAGACTTCTTTCAAAAACCTTTAAAAAAATCTTAGTTGTTTCAAACTTTTGACCAGTAGTGTAGGTGTAAATGTGACTTTATCAGTGAAAAGGTTATGCAAACTTGAATCTCCACCTTCTTTATTACTTTATATTCTGTTTTATGTTTGTCAGGAATGATGTCATGATTGATGATTGACAGATTTTTGTGTGGTAAAAACCCTGTGGTGAAAATCAAGCTTTTAAAGTTTTCTATATGTCTATGTGGTGTTTTTAATATGCTTTAAGACAAACCGTCCTTTGGATGAGACGTTAAACCGAGGTCCTGACTCTCTGGGGTCATTAAAAATCCCATGGCACTTGGGAACCTCTAAAGACTAGGGTTGTAACCCCGGTGTCCTGACAAAATTCCCTCCATTGGCCTTTACCAATCATGGCCTCCTAATAATCCCCATCCACTGAATTGGCTCTATCACTCTCTCTCCTCTCTACCTATATCTGGTGTGTGGTGAGCGCACTGGCACCGTTGTACTGTGACTGTGGATGCTGCAAACTGGTGGTGTTTGAGGAGAGACATGATTGTAAAGCGCTTTGGGTGTACAGTAGAATTCCTCCATTCATTCATTCATTCAAATAATGTGTAAGTTCATAAGTCGACAGCATTGCTGAGTATTTTCTGCTTAAAACTGCAGTGAACAAAGACAGTCTCAAAAAACAGCTTGAAATAGCTGGTGTTTCTGACGTCACAAACTACCTTGTAATCAATCAGATCAACGTGTGCTCGTCAACCAGTGGATCTCTGAGTGAGTGAGTGGAGGCGGGGCTCATTTGCATATTCATAGAACCGCGTATACTAAATAAATACATTCAAGCATGAGTAGATTTTTTTTTTCAAGGAAAAAATCCTTTAAATATGTAATTATGGTGATCAAAAATGAGTTTTAAGGGATACAATTTTTGACTACAGGGAACTTTACATTCTTTATTAAAGTGTCATGAAGCACTAGCCTGGTTAAAAACCAGACCATTCTCAGTTGTAACTGAGTTATGGTCTGGCAAAGCGCCATAGACAAATGATTTCCAGAGGGGCGTCATCAACGGACGTCGCGGGTAGACCTAAAACCAATCAGAGCGCTGAAGGAGATGACGTATGCAGAGCGGCGGAGAAACATCTCTGAGTGTTGTTCTTTGCTCGGTTTTTAACAAAAAGGAAACGTTCAAATCGCTTAAAACAGACGCGATGGCTGATTCGAACGAGTGATGTTCGACGGCGGCATCCATCTTTGTAATTTAGGCTACAAAATCTGCTTCAAAATCCCAGCGCTGTCGTCATCGTGTAAAGCCCGCCCCAACGTTTCTGATTGGTGCCTCGATTTCGACGGACTGGAAATGGGCTTGAATGAGCTCTTTGCCAGACTAACTTTCAGAGCAAATCTAAATTTGCCGGAAGTTGTCTGGGTTTTCCCAGGCTAATGAAGCACTACATTTTCTGAGATATTAAAGGATTAGTTCACCTCAAAATTAATATTTCCTGATAATGTACTCACCCCAATGCCATCCAAGATGTTCATGTCTTTCTTTCTTCAGTGGAAATGAAATCAAGTTTTTTGAGGAAAACGTTTCAGGATTTTTCTCCACACAATGGACTTCAACGGTAACCAAATTGTTGAAGTCCAAATCAATGCAGTTTCAGAGGCTCTGCACGATCCCAGCTGAGGAATAGGGTCTAATCTAGACCGAAACTATCTGTAATTTTCTAAAAAAATAAATAAACATGTATATACTTTTTAACCACAATGTTTGGTCTTGTGCTGGTCTGCGACGCGCCAGGCATTACGTCATCACGTTGGAAAGGTCACGCTGGACGTAGGCGGACGTAGGTACCGCCCCATTGTTTACAAGCGTGGAGAAGGAGGGTCGTTCAAATTTAATTGTATGTTGAATGACATATTTATGTCTTTGTCAGTTTATTGTTTATTTCATGTGCGTATCCTGGATGTTTAAAACAATGGGGCGGTACTTCCACCTACGTCCAGGGTGACCTTTCCAACGTGATGACGTAATGCCTGGCGCGTCGCAGACCAGCACAAGACCAACAATTGTGGTTGAAAGGTAATTTTAAAAAAAAGTAAAACGTTTTTGTGTGTGTGTGTGTGTGTGTGTGTGTGTGAAAATGACAGATAGTTTCGGTCTAGATTAGACCCTATTCCTCAGCTGGGATCGTGCAGAGCCTCTGAAACTACATTGATTTGGACTTCAACAGTTTGGTTACCGTTGAAATCCATTGTGTGGAGAAAAATCCTGAAATGTTTTCCTCAAAAAAAAAAAAAAAGACATGAACATCTTGGATGGCATTGGGGTGAGTAAATTATCAGGAAAGTTTCACTTTGAGGACTTTTTCAGTGGTGTCAAAATAAGGCACTTGCAAAACAGGAACACTTATCGACTGATGTGATCATTAATAAATGCCAAAAATCGGCCATGGCAATAAATATTGGTTGACCACTAGTCACCGTGATTTTATATAGTGAGCAAATCAGAACTGAGAAGTGGATATTTGCAGAAATATCTGAATGAAATCTGTTTATTTCTCTCTCCAAGGAACACAGCTTGTGTTAAAGTGTAAGCCGTGTGACCGGCCTGAAGGTGTAATACACCTTACTAACACTTGAAACACATTTGTCTGATATTTCCGTTCTCTCTCTTACAGGCTCTTACATCTGTGGAGTATGTGGCAAGAAGTACAAATACTACAACTGCTTTCAGACGCATGTCCGAGCTCACACAGGTGCCGTCCTAATTTAATAATTTGATTTAGGATAGTTGTAATCATGAACTGATTCATTCTCAGAACTGCAAATGAAGTTTGCAATAAACACACAACTCTTCTTTCTATCATAATGATGGTTTCTCACAACAGCAAACATCTCACAAACAAATGACTCTTTTGAGCCGGTTAATAATTATATCGAGTAATTTTCTTCCACACACATATTGTTTTGCTTCGGAAGACATTGATTCATCCACTGGGGTCGTATGGATCACCGTCACAATCGATTTGTGTGTTGTTTTTTTAAGCGTCAACTGAGCGGCTGCCATTCAATGGCATTATATGGGCTCTAAGAGATGCATTATTTTCCTAAAAATATCAATTTCTAAAGAAAGAAAGTCATATACAGGTGAAACTCGACAAATATGAATATCTTGCAAAAGTTCATGTATTTCAGTACTTCAAATTAAAAGGTGAAACTAATATATTTAGTATATATAACTATATACATGCATGATTATACTCTTCAGAGGGCCGACATTTCTGTATTTAAAATCCTTTTTTAAATATTGATTTCATGTAATATTCTAATTTTCTGAGATTATGAATTTGGGATTTTCATAAGCTGTAAGCCATAATCATCAAAATTGTAACTTTTGCACGATATTCAGATTTTTCGAGTTTCACCTGTACATTAGGGATGACATGAGGGTTAGTAAATGAGAGACATGACATGAGAGATTTTTCAATTTTGGGTGAAATATCCTTTTAACAGAAGCATGAATTTCTTTCAAGAACATCAGAATGTCTTTTCAAAAAAAGTGTGGAAAAGTGTGGTTAGGATCAGTTATTGGGTGGTGAATGCATCTTCAAAAGTACTGAAATGGAAAGGGATCATTAATGAACTGAAGACTGACTCGCAACCAGAATCATACAATTCCTTATTACATAACCAGTTTATATATCTTTCTGTATTTTGTGTGGTTTTATTTAGAGGCCGAGGGTACGGCCTCAGGAGAAGGAGCATCTCTGGCAGTCAATAGTGAGTTGCACATTTTATTATTCGTGGGACAGATTTTTGAGCAATTGTCCTGGATATTTCTAAATTAAGTGAATAAAACTTTGTGAAAGAGAGAGTTCTGTCCCAACATCTTGTCACACAATGATATCTAAAGTTTCTATTCATAGAAATCTTTGTTTTTTTTTTCTAATCCAGGTTCTTTCCGTTATACATGTGACGTATGTGGGAAAAAATACAAGTACTACAGCTGTTTTCAGGAGCACCGAGACCTCCATGCTGTTGATGGTGAGCTGTGTTCCCTCTTTTCATTGGTAATATATAGTTCTTGGTTTACTATACTATGTCAGTAAGCACACGGATGCTGTCACAGCTGTTTGAAATGTCTCAGTATTCAGTTGATCTATGTATGGGTAATTTGGTTTTTACATTGTAAAACCTATTGAGAAATGTCTGTTAAAAAGGACAGAGTTGTAGTAAAAAAAAAATAGACCTAGAACAAAACGAGACACTTTAGGAATAAAATATTCTTTTTAATAAAAAAATGAATTATTTTTTTTATTATTTTTTTGTGGAAATAAACTTTCCACAAAAACGATAACAATTACTTATTTTGTAATCACAAATCCCATGTTTTTTGTTGGTTTAACTATTATATAAAATATACCACAAACTATAGACAAAATATTACCCTGTTGCTGCTTTGCCCCCCCCCCCCCCCTTGTAACTAGGAACCAATATTTGGTTAGATATTGAGTATTGTATTTAGACATGACACACAATTTTTGACATTGACAACATTTGAAGTTTTGCTAAATTCTAAATTTATATTGCATTTTAAAAATGGCAAACCTCATAAAATGCAGAAAAAATAAAACGGCTTAATGTATTTAGTTTCATCTCCAACATACTACATTTTGGTTGACGGTGAACATTTTCTGAAGGTTGAGTACTGATTATTGCCCAAGTGTTTTGGGTCCTATTTTGGACTATATTTGTGGAAAATGTCTCAATTTAAAGGGGAAAATATGAAGAGAACTTATTTTTTTTAATTTTTTTTTCATTCCTAATTAACAGTAACAAACTTTGTTGATCTTGATCCTACAAAACATTTTTTCCCCATAAAAGCTCATGGTAAATATGTATAAACATCTTGACATTAATTGCTGATCATAAATTCTTTCTTTTAATATTTTCTTTCACTAATGAAGCGAGGGCTGTAACTCCAGTGGCAATAAAACCGCTGACATTTTCATGAAAGATGAATTGTGACCCATGCTGGCAAAATGAGTGGGAATGCACACGGGATAATGTCGAGCTACAGGCAAAACAAGTGAAATGTGTCAATTTTGGTCGAATTTGAGGATTTCACAAATATGAGTTCATTAAGCCCTCGTCTAGCGATCCCAATGCTCCAAATGGCAATTAAACATCTAAAATTATCTTTATTTGTATGTTTTCTGAGGGAAGTACCTTTCCTTTGTTTTAAAGGGTTGATATACTGCCCTTTTCACAAGATGTAAAGTAAATCTCTGATGTCCCCAGAGTGTGTATGTGAAGTTTTAGCACAAAATACCCCACAGATATATTTATATAGCATGTTAAAGTTGTCACTTTTTGAAGGTGAGCAACAACGCACTGTTTTTGTGTCTGTCCTTTTAAATGCAAATGAGCTGCTGCTCCCGGCACAGGGGGCGGAGCTTCAATAGCTGGTGTCCTTTTACCTCACACAGACATGCACTGAAAATTTCCAAAACTTTTAGCCTTTTACGTTCAAACCTCAGTCAGACAAAGATTCAAGACAAAGACTCAAGATTAAGTGACAACATGTAGAAGCAACATGACATTTCTGAATGGTTAATTGATGAATTTATGTATCTTATGTGTAGTTATCTTCTAGTCATGGATTAGCATATTCTGTCTTGATAATCTATAAATCGTGTTCCGGGGGCGGGGTTTATGTCAATTTTAGGGTTGGTGATGTCATTAACCCTGGAGGAATGTTGTGTAGTCCCTACCAGCCGTTTGTTGTAGTCCATAAAAAGCTATTTCTTTTAAAGAAAATCTCTCCCTTTGTGTTGAACTTTGCAGATGCTGTTTATGCTCAAACAGCAACATTACACACTAACTAAAGTTAGAAAAGTGAAATCATAATCAACCACCGCTTTACTAATCCACTCATTTTTTTTTCTCTGATCGCTTCTCGACAGCAGTGGCTTCTTCTCAGTGACTTCTCGATGGCATGAGTCTTAACCAGTGTAATGATTTTCAAACCCAAGCTGATGTAAACAAAACCAGCTTGTTATTAACAATAATGCCTTCGGTGATTAAACCTAACACCCGGTAGTGCATTGTCATATTGGTGAACCTCATCTCAACAAGTGAAACATTATCCTGGATCAACTTCTTTAGGGGCTTTTGCACCAGAGGAACATTTTCATAGTTCCTAGAACTATTGGCGAAAGTTCCCGGATTTCGGCGCGTTCTCACCGCTGGAGTTAGGAACTATTTTACTTCTAGGAACTCCTTTTGGAGGAACTAATTTAGCTTCTACTTCAGAGTCGGTCTAAACCAGGGTTATAGGAACTATCCGTGACTTTAGTATGCGCTGATTGGCCGAATGCACTCCAAACACCACCACCCGCCATTTTTAAAATGGCTGTATAAACACAGATTATAGCCTATATATATTTACTTCAGAAACTAACTCTACAAACATGGAAAACAATGATAGATGGGCCTTTCAAACTTTACGCTGAGGAGAAAATACAACGCATCTTTGAGGGGACCAAGAGAATCATGATTATGTATTTCTGCTCAGCAACACTGAGCATCAACCTCACGGCATACGCTACTAACTTTTCATTACTGTCTAGTTTTATCTAATAACGTATAAGACAGGACTGTTTACAAACTAATGAACATGGAGAATGTGAGCACGGTTTGTTTGCTCAGGCTCTGCCGTTCTCAGCGGCGTCAAAATAAGTCACAACAACAAGCGAGGCTTACGTCACTTCTACATCAGTGTTATTCATTCAACTATCATTTCCCTCTGGTTTTAGGGATATCTTATGTGTAGGGTTTGGACTAAATTTACGGACAGGAATGTTGTTCCAGAATTAATAAAATATGTTGCACTTGGCAAAATCACGGTGACTTTGTGATATCTTGGAAGCGTCCATCCTCTGAAAAGTAAATTTCCTCATTAAGCTTTTAATTGAATATTTCATTTATATATGCCTGTTTTGTAATGGATATGGTAGTGAGAGTGCTCAGTCGGTCTGCGAATCTTCTCGGAGCAATTGACATGGAACATTTTGCTCAAATTATTAATGACTACTTCAGTGATAATGAGCCAAAACAAGATGATTGTGGACATTAATGTAGCATATCTTGAACAATGGTTGGGCATGGACACAATATGAAACTGTCATGACTGTATTAAAAAGGACTTTGCTAGCTGTTTTGATGATCACTAGTAATCTGGCCACACATCCATGATTGATATTGATATTTTGTTGCATACTTTTTCTCCATGGGTAGAAACCAGTGACACGCTTCTCAATCTGACTGCTTGGATAACAATGTTAAATGTTCATCACATAATTATTTTCATATTATTTTCAATTTGGTGTTATTACCAGTGATTTGAAGGTATGTTTGCTTGGTGATTTTTGTTTTGGTACCTTCAGAAAACTTTAACTAGATTTTTCTCAAAACTGACTTTGCTGACTCTATCGATTTCAAACAGGTGTAGCTCATTCATTTTTTTAGTCAGATTCTAACAAATATACATAATTTTGAAGGTTTTTTTTTAATGGAGAATGTGAAAATAACAAATTAATCTGCTCATTCTGACTCTTTTTGCCAGCACGGGTCACAATTTTCTAAGATGGTGTTTGAGATGCTATTGATGCATTATCCTCTTCATTAAAGTCTCATCTTCCTCTGCTCTTGTTCTCTGTAAACACTGTTTCACTATTTGGGATGTCAAGATACTAGTTTTTAACATTGGTAACACCTATGTCAAGAAATTATTGATAAGACTATCATTGGGTGAAGATCTTATGCACTTTTATGTCATCCTTAGAGATCTTATACACATGTATGAGTCCGCTAAAAGGTGAAAAGGCTTACATACACTAACTTTGCATCCTCTTTTTGTTGTGTCGTTCAGATCCATATGACCATGTGATACCCGTAGAAGACCTAAAAGAGGAGACTGAATCATTCCAGAAAATGGGACCAAGTAAGAGTGCTCAAATCTCTGTGACTCCTACATGTCGGTCATTTTGATGCTGCGTCAGTAGCTGATATTATAAACTCAATCCAGGAGTGATGACTTCTGATGACCAAATACACTGCAAAAATCGGATAAGTTAAGAAAACACGATTCAGCTTCAAAGTTTGCTCAGCTTATGGAAAAATTGTTTCAATTTATACACTGTAAAAAAATAATTGTTGGTTACTTAGTTAACCTGGTCGCCATAATTTGAGTTCATTGAAATGATAAACGTTTAAATTGCAGTTTGTTTGATGGATTTTTTTATAGTGTAGAATCATGGAAATTAATTTTCATATACCGTTTAAGCCCCAGTGTCTATATAACCAGTAGAGACGCGCGGGTGGCGGGTGGTTGTACCAATCAAATGAAAAATATATGTATACATTGTTAAATATTGTTGTGCGGTGGAATTTCATCGCATTTCGGAATGAATAGAGTCGACGTTTCTTTAATATCGAGGCTCTATAGTTTATTATATGATTGTTAGGCCTGTTGATGGTGCATTCAAAATGAACGGGACTCTTCAGAACAGGCTCGTCCTAGTCGTCACCCTGACACGACAGTGCGTAGAGATAAAATTAGCCTACAATGTAAATTACTTGTTATTTTATTTGAGCTTTCTATCTATTTGCTAAAAAATAAAGTGAAATAGGCTTGCATTAGTAGGCTAAATAGTTTAAAATAGGCTGAAAATATTTAACTAATATGCAAATTCAAGTTTCACCCGAAACATTTAGATTTAACATTTAGATTCAACATTTAGATTCAACATTTAGATTTAACATTTAGATTCAACATTTAGATTTAACATTTAGATTTAACATTTAGATTTAACATTTAGATTTAACATTTAGATTTAACATTTAGATTTAACATTTAGATTCAACATTTAGATTTAACATTTAGATTTAGATTTAACATTTAGATTTAGATTTAACATTTAACATTTACATTTAGATTTAACATTTAGATTTAACATTTAGATTTAACATTTAGATTTAACATTTAGATTCAACATTTAGATTCAACATTTAGATTCAACATTTAGATTTAACATTTAGATTTAACATTTAGATTTAACATTTAGATTTAACATTTAGATTTAACATTTAGATTTAACATTTAGATTTAGATTTAACATTTAGATTCAACATTTAGATTTAACATTTAGATTTAGATTTAACATTTAGATTTAGATTTAACATTTAGATTTAGATTTAACATTTAGATTCAACATTTAGATTCAACATTTAGATTTAACATTTAGATTTAGATTTAACATTTACATTTAGATTTAACATTTAGATTTAGATTTAACATTTAACATTTACATTTAGATTTAACATTTAGATTTAACATTTAGATTTAACATTTAGATTTAACATTTAGATTTAGATTTAACATTTACATTTAGATTTAACATTTAGATTTAACATTTAGATTTAGATTTAACATTTAGGTGTAACATTTAATATTTAGATTTTAACTATGTGTGCTAAATGTGCTAAAAAGTGACCGTCAAAAATTCATACCAGTTTTTTAAACATAGTTTGAAGCTAAATGTGACAAAATGTTGCTGTTATTTTCAGCGCGAGCCGCTTTACAACCGGCGGCCCATACAATAGCAGCATGTTGAAATTATGTGCCAAAATGTGTTTTCTATTAGGCGACAATGAAAATATTGTACAGTAGCCTATCAGATAAGGTCAGGTTTGCCGAAGTGCGTTTAATTTAGGCTGTTTATTTATTTTTGTCCCTGCGCGCCGATCGGAGACGGAGTTCACTGCTGATATTCTGAGAGCTTTCTAGTCTCGCGGCTGTCATCAGCGCTTCAGCAGCGCCTTGTACCGCCCAATTAGCGGATGGCGGGCGGGTGCGGTTTTGAAAATTGGTCAAAAACGTTGGTGCGGACGGATGATGAGTTTTGTGATGCGGTTGCGGATGAAATAATAGCCCATCCGCGCATCTCTAATATCTGGTCAAAACACCTTTTTGTGCATATCAATGTTGTTGTTTTTTGAGTGACGTATGAAAGTTTGTTTGCAAAATAAATTATTAGTTAGTAGCCAAATGTTACATCACGACCATGAAAACATCAGGATTCTGAGTGAAACGCCTTTTGGAACAAGAACAAATGTGGGCGGGGCTTGATTTTGTCTGTGGGGAATTGATTGGATGGTCGTGGTTTGCTATTGGTGGATTTAATGTGAGTGACAGGTTGCCCCGCCCTCATCATCAGAGAAGAGATGATGTCGCTGAAAGAGGGAGGGAAGTTATTCTTATTGAAGATTATGAGGCACATGAAAAATAATAATGATGTGCACGGATAAATCATTTATAATAAATACTGCAATATTCTATAAAAATAAGAATGGTCAATTATGGTTTCATGGGGACTTTAATGCATAAGCTGCTGAATGATGCTGCGTTGAAGTGACTGATCTGTCTGGTTTATGAATTTAACCCCAGTTCCCTGAAAGAAGTAATGATATGCTGCAGAATGATTCGAGTAGCTCCTTCAGCTGAAAAGCTGATGAATATGACACTGATCCCTCAGTTATATGTGCATATTGGCGGAGCTTAAGCACAATCAGCCATTAAATTGCTGTGGTTTTATTCAGGTTGACAGAAGTCATCACTCCTGGGAGGAGTTTCCACCGCATCAGTTCCTACACACAGGGAACCGGGTTACATTTTAAACCCAAACCTTCTATTTGTGATTTATAAGATTGATTTTGTTTCCGAAGTGATAAAATATTCTGCAATCAAGAAAATGAATGTAGGATTATGGTTGTGAAATTGCAGCTTAAAGCAGTGGCTCTCAACCTTTTTGACTCCAAGGCCCCACATCATCCACAACAATATTTTAAGGCCCGACACGGCTACTTTCTGTAAATTAAATTCCATGATTGGAGAAGCATTAAGGGCTGAATGCTTTTCAAGGTTCACACTCTTTTTAATCAATGAATTTACGACTTTTCTAGTCGTATGTGATTTATGGATAATGATTGTCCAAAAATATGTTACTCACAATTTCTATATCCGATAAAGTATTTTAGAGCTTGGGATAAATATAAAACTGTATATTCAATATAAAAATGCGCATGAAGTTTTAAGATTTTATTAAATGCATGTCTTTTCCAGGTCATTTAAAAAATCACACTTTTAAAACTAGAGTAAAGTTTGAGGACAAACTTTGATGTTGGCTTAACAAAGCCTGGTCTGAAAGTTTAAAATAACTTTGAACAGCTTGAAGTCTGAAGGTTTTACTCTGAGAAAAATCAGCATGTTGTTAGCATGATTAGCATGTTGCTAGCATGATTTAAAACAGTGTTTCCCAATCTTGCTCCTGAAGGACCCCCAACACTGCACGTTTTCTTTGTCTCCCTAATCAAACACACCTGAATCAACTCATCAGCTCATTATCACATATATCCCCATGTGATAATAATAAGCTGATGAGTTGAATAAGGTGTGTTTGATTAGGGAGACAAAGAAAACGTGCAGTGTTGTGGGTCCTTCAGGAGCAGGATTGGGAAACACTGATTTAACACATTGCTAACATGTTTAACATTTTTTGTTAACCTGATTCACAGGTTGTTAACATGATTAACATTTTGCTAGATTGTTGCTAGCATTATTTATTAACATGTTGCTGGTGTGATTTAGCATGTTAACATGAATTAGCATGTTACTAGCATAATTATAATTTTGTTAGCATTATTTAACACTTTGCTAGCATATTTTAACACATTGTTAGCACATTTGAACATGTTACCATTATTAGCATGTTACTTGCTTGTTTTAACACGTTGATAAGTTTTATCATGTTGTTAACCTGATCAGCAGGTAGTTAACATGATTAGCATGTTGCTAGAATGTTGCTACCATGATTTAACATATTGTTAGCATGATTCAGCACATCAGCATGTTTTATCATATTGATAGCATGATTTAGCACATTGCTAGCATGAATTTGCATGAATTAGTATGTTGTTGATAATGATAATATAGTGTTTAAATTTGGGCTCAAACCAACATAATCAGGCTACCGCACATATCCAGGTTTTCCAAGACAACCCTGGTTCTTCAAATAAACTTGTTTTTGTTGTCTTAGCTTATTTTAATGCTTGTTTTTAATGATTTGTTGAGGTCTGCCTCGTTGAGAACCACTGGTTTAAAGGACTAGTGCACCAAAAAATAATATTTCTGTCATTATCTCACCCTCATGTCATTGCAAAGCTGAATACAGTTCTATTTGTTATTTGAATGCGATTTTGTTTTTTCTCCAATGGGTTCCAATGTAGATTTGGACCCTATTGACTTTCATAGTATGGACAAACACAGTTGAAACATTCTTCTTCAGAAAGTAAGTCATACATGTTTGGATTGACATGAGGGTGAGTAAATGATGACAGATTATCATGGTTTAAGTGGAAAGTTTGTGGTAAAGCGTCTTTGGCTGATCACTACATGTTAACTAATCACTGTATTTTGTGTCCTGAAGAAACCGGAAGCTACACGTGTGAGTATTGTGGGAAACAGTACAAATACTTCAACCCCTATCAGGAGCATGTGGCTCTTCACGCTCCGATGAGTAAGTCCTCACTTCATTGCCAGTGTTTTGTGATGTTTATCTGCGAATGGATGAAATAGGGCTGTGTAGACCTTATAGATTAGACACTCGCTGTAAATTATCTATAGCTCTAATCATGAAATATGGAGATTGTGGACGCTTGTTCACGAAACTACTAGGAAACGTTATAACCAAGATCATAATTTCCTGTTGTAAAAATACCCAATCTGTCTGCAATGAACCTCAAATTGTTACTGCAAAGTCTTTCCTGTTATCTTCGTCCTTCGTCTCTCCTCTCATCTTTCTCTCAGTCCTGCATTGAGGAGAGTTTGTCATTGAAAGCTATTTAAAGTATGGTGAAAATATAGAAATGGGTCAGAGAGACTGTAGTGATGCTACCAGAATTAAATTTCAATTTGTTGAAATTTGAAAGAGTCATGGTTTTGCAGGGAGATACGAATTGTTGATTGGTAAACCATGTTCTTTTTATCATCAATAATTGATAAATGCCTGTGATTTATTGTCAATGAAACCTGTTTGGTGATTAATCTTATGCATAGGAAACATTTCAGACTCTCTATTATTGGCATAGTCATTGCCAGGAATGTATAAATATGGGAATTAATCACTTTTCTGTGATGTATTTACTTCGCCCATCAGCATTTATCAAATAAGTTTCCACTTATCACTCTCAAATACGTTTTGTTGTAATGAGTTTGTTGTTTGTCACTTTCATGAATAAGGTACCATTTTTTGGGGCTGAAGTAAACAGAATGATTTTAAACCATTCAGCAGCATTTTGATTTTTAATCCAATCATTATAAAATTATATAATCTTAAATAGAAATATAGGTACTGGATGTACGTTTAATGACAAGATTTCTTGACTCATGATTAAGTTGCTATGGAAGCTTTTTTCCGCCTCAGAATAAAACATTTTAAAAGATAATTGCGACTTTTTAATCTCACAATTCTGACTTTATTTCTCAGAATTGTGAGATATAAAGTCTGATTTGAGAGATGTAAATTTGCAATTGCGAGTTATAAAGTCAGATTTCTGAGATTAAAAAGTCACAATTACCTTTTTTAAATCATGTGCTGATGTCAACCAATAGCGTTTTTTTCTAAACTGCCAAAATAATTCTCAATTATCATTCCCATTTCCAGTTAAAACATCTGGATATCTTAATATTTACCTCAGAAGAAAAATTGCACACATTTGATTTCTGATACTTTATGAACTCGAAAACATATTTTGTCTTCCCCTTTTAGTGATTTTTCTCCCCTTTTGAAGCCAAAATATGTCATTTATGTGATTCGTGCAGAATGAGTTTTGACGTGGGTGTTTGGGGGAATCGGTCCATAAAAACAAACAAACAATTCATTTGTAAACAACCCGACCTACGAGCTTTATCATTTGATGAGACATTATACATCCATTTATATGTCAGCCTTTTGTGAAATGACTTTTGCAGACACGGGGCATTTCTCTGCATTTGGAAGCAAATTTCGAGAATCGGGGGGCGGTTCACTGTAGTCGTAAAGAGTTAGGGAAATGATTCACTGATGGTTTAAATAATCTATAATATAAGGGAAATATATAAATATATATATGTGTATAGACATTAATAATGTATGATTGGGCTTCAGTTCATAATTCAGAATGAGTTCGATAAGACATAGTCCTGTTTATTATTACTGTGTGTGTAAGAACAAATGTGGGCGGGGCTTGATTTTGTCTGTGGGGAATTGATTGGATGGTTGTGGTTTTCTATTGGTGGATCTCATGTGAGTGACAGGTTGCCCCGCCCTCGTCCTCAGAGAAGAGAAGAGATGCTGCAAGAGGGAGGGAAGTTATTCTGATTCGAGATTACCATTGCGATTAATTTCATGGTGAATTGAAGAGTCCATATCAGTATTGATTAAAAATAAGAAATCGTTGATCCACGTTGTGTAAGCGCTAGGGGTGTAACGATATGTCATGGTTCAATACATCACGATACTGAACTCACGATACGATATTATTGCGATACGCCAAAACATATGGTAAAAGGTTAACAAACAATGTACTGTTGATTAAAATGCTAAATTTGGTATTACATTGTGTGTGTAAATGAATAGGCTTGGACTTGGTGCTGGAAACCCAATGCACAGGACAATAGAGACACCAGAATAAAAATATCCATAATTCTGAAGCTGAAAATACAGAATTATTTTAGACGAATAAGCTTGCACTCTTTCACTGAATATACGTATTAAATAATGTAGGCCACTTTTTACTGACTGACTATTATCACTGTCCATGATAAATATTTTTGTATTGCGATATATTATGACACGATATAGTGTTACACCCCTAGTAAATGCTAATTAAACATCACTGTGCAAATCTCAATGGCATTTGCATCTTTGTTCATGGGTACTCAGTTCTGGACATCGAACTTTATTCGTTTCTCTGAGACAGACACCTGAGGAGCAATTGTCATGTGACTTCATCGCTCTAGAGCTGTAGGAAATGTATCTGATGGCAGCACAAGAACACAGACTTGCAAAACCTTCGACTATCATGAAATGTGAAAGGCAACAGACACGAAAAAAAATCAATTTCAGTTTTGTAGGAGCCCTCCATAAATCAAGCACTGGTAAAACATCTAGTATATTATAATGAAATCTTTTGAGATTTACAATTTGCTTGCCAAAAAAAAAAGAAAAGTTATTGATCAACTTACAATTCCCATAAATCAAAGACAAATTGCTTTAGTTCCCTATTCATGGAAAGTGCCTCTTTTATTTTGAGCAATGCACTAAGGACGACAAAATGAGCATTTAGGTATTTCTCAACTTTGATGTGTATTACTTAAGCTACTTTTTTTTTTGCACTGCAGAAGGAACTTATGGCCTTAAAATGGAAGGGAAAATGTCTAGCCAGTCAGGCCAGTCCAGCCGTGCAGACATCAACAATTCCCAGAACTCCAGTGGTAAGTGACATTGAAATCTTTGAAATCTTTCACCTTTGGTATTTGAATCTCGTAAAGTGTTTGCACTTTGCTCACAGTGATATTTTACTGTCATAATCTGCAGGTCTGCAGTGTCTCTCTCTTGGCTGCTCTCCACAATCACATTGTTTTCCCTGTAAATTAAGCTTATCTTTTGCGGCTTCATGCATGTATAGATGCTTTTACTGGAAAATGAGTTTGATCCTTTTATTCACTATAATGTCTCTTAAAGGGCACATCATATTCAACACTTTTTCTTTTTCTCATGTTTGTCAAGGTTGATTGCTTCAAAACAGCCAAATTACATTTTCAAAGTACATTTTTCAATAATTTTCTGCCTCTTAAAATTGAACAGGCTGTTTTCTATGCTACATTTCAATTATTTCTATATCTACAGTATATGACCCCTGTTATGATTGGGTAACCTTTTTTCACTTGTGAATTATGTAACATCATTTGCCTACCGGTTGTGGGTTTGCTGCGCTGTCCAATATAATTTGTGCTCCACTATTCATTTGCCAGGGCTGTATTGCATTGCAGCAGATTCATAAAACAAACTGCTTTGCCATTAAAATCAGACTAAAAGATCAGAAGACAGCACACCATTTGGCAGACTTGTCTAATATTTTCAACTGGAGCTACATCGCTACGAACTAGAAAATGAAATTATATAAACATGAGCTTCAACTGTTCAAACACGAGTGTCAAAGAAAATGGGTTTGATCAAAGCTGGAATAGCCTCCAGTACATCGCAGCATTTTATCACATGAGTGATAAACCGTAGAGGATAATGTACACCAACCCGCGACACAAAAATAAGAGTCACTCCCGCTTAATATCCGCGTTTAGACAAAATAAAAAAAAGTGTATGTTTAATGCATCAGGCTTTTATGACTCGTATTGTATCATATAGTGAGAATATGCAACTCAAACTCAGGGAAAAAACACCCTGAATTTATTTAGTCTCAAACAGAGACTGTGAGAACAGTTAAATCAGTGAGATCTTAATAACAGTATAGCTGATACTTGCATAAACATTTCAAAACACAACGCAACGCAATACAATGATTGAGAGGTGAAGAAATAAACCTTCCTATAAAGCCTGATGATCATATTTGAGACTCTTTTTTGGCCTTGAGGCCTTTCATTTTGAGATTTTCTATAAACAAATGTAATGTATTGATAATCAAGGAAACCTAAGTTACTACATATTGAAATATTACTGGCAATACGTTATTCTTATTACATTTACTTTATACAAATAAGTGAAGATTTCACAGCAAAAAGACATGAACCACAAGCTGAATTTGGACGTTTTTAAAATTAGACTGTACTTTAACTTGCTAAAAGGTATGATTTATCGATCAAACAACAGAACATGTAGTAGATTACTGGAATAACCATGTTTAATCATGTTGATAATTTAGATTCCTTAATGTCCTAATAATTTTTGGGCCATGGTATTAATATTGAAACATTTTCCTACAAAGTGTTGCACTTTGCATGGAAGTGTACTCATCATAAAAAAAATGAATTATTTGTCTTCCAGATACTCCAAACAGCCGGACCTATGCTTCCCTCCCCAGCCCTCAGAGTATGTATTGTGGAAATCAGTTTTACCTTTTTCATTTTCACTTGATATCACTCATTTCATGCTCCATATAGTCCATTTTTTGTTTTTGTAAATCACGACTGACCTCGCTCATGCTCATTTGCATGGCTTTCAAACCTTGCAGGTTTCTTAAGCTTTAAGTAAAAACCTTTTTCCTGAATGCCTGATGCTGACCTAAATGTGTTAGCTGTATGTAGTGCTCTGATGTGAGGCTCTGTTATGAGAACATTTCTGTGTTCTGAGAGAAACTGGACGTTTCGTTCTAGAAACCTACACGTGTGTGGCCTGTGGAATTCAGTTCCAGTTCTACAACAACCTCCTGGAGCACATGCAGTCCCATGCTGGTGAGTGAGCCCAGAAAATGAAAAACATTTTCAGCTTTGAGCTCATCCAAATTTGGACTCGCTCTTTTTTTTTTTTTTTTTTTTTTTTTTTAACGTTATTTCTTTGCACTTGGGTAACGGTTCAATGCAAAGGGCACAATTTTACAGACTGTATAATGTGTGCACTGCATATTGAGTTTGTTTCCATCATGTGCTTTTACATCTGTAAACTATCTTAACATCTATACTCATCACTTATTCATAGGCGTGCATGAATTTGCGCCTGCGCAACTCCATAAAAACTCCATTTTTTTTTCTCTCTTCATTCATTTGTTCAAGCTCACACTCCCGACATTGCCATTTTGTTTAACACTGTCATCACAAAATATTTCACCCAAATAAAATTCATCATTTACACACTGTTGTGTCATACCAAACTTCTATGATGTTTTCTTCAGCGGAACACAGAGGATATATTATCATATATTAAAGAATGTTTCAGCTGTTTTTGTTATTATGAAAGTTAATGGACCCCTACAATTTTCAAGCCAAACAGACATGTCTGCCTTTATTTATAAATCAAAGCACTGGTCATCACAAACGCACACATACACCGACAAATATGGCAGCCTCAAATGTCAGCTAACGTCAAACCTGGTTCTCGCACATCACATGGCACACAAGGTTTTTTTTTTTCACCATATTTGATTGTATGCATGCATTGATCAAGGATTTGATTTGGGAGTGAAAAAAGCTTACATTTCTGTTTAAAAATCTGTTAAAAAAAAGTGATTGTGTCACTTCAGAAGACTATGTGGATCAATTTCACACTACCTTTTATTTTGATTTCGGAGATGAACGTTCAGTCAAATTGACTTATAATATGGACAAAAACAGCTGAAACAATTTTCAAAATATCTTCTTTTGTGTTCAACAGAAGAAAAGAAAAGAATAAGTTTGGAACGACATGAGGGTGAGTAAATGATGACAACATTTTCATTTCTAGGTGAAAATTGTGTTTCCAGGCCAGGAAAAGTCGTGGAAATTTCTGCAGTGAAAAGAAAGAATATGTGGTTTATAACTAAAATATTTAGCAGTCTTAAGATGGTTATTTGCACATTCAGTTTCTTTAAAATTAATTGGTTTCAAACTAAAATCTATGGAAAATCTATGAAATATGTTGGTTCATTTTTTAATACACAGGTCAAATATGCAGATTTTCTGACAATATCAATTCTTTGTGGACCTTGATCAATTAATCATTCTAATTTCTGATTTGTAAGTTGTTTTCAACTCAGTGTATTTCTCTTGTTGGTTTTCATTGAATACCTTCGCTTTTTCCAAGAATGAGTACATAACGTGTTGTCTTTATTCCTTTTATTCCCCTTTTAGCTGATAATGAGAACCATGTTAAAGATGATTCTCCGAAGCCTTCCCAAGCGCCTGTGGCCACACAGGAGCAGATGTGGAAATCTCCTCAGCCGGCACAACAGAGGAACCACGTACCACCATCTTTTCGTGAGTTATTTCTTACCACCACTACCAGAATCCATTCGCACTCATTTCATTCAGGAAAATGTTTCAGTAAAAAGTGTTGATATTAAAGTTAGTTTGTTCTAAATTAAAGGTGCAGTAAGCAATTTCTGAGAAACGTTGTGGAAAGCAGATCGGACCAAGCACCAAAACACACTATTGGCCAATCAGCAGTCGGGGGCGTGTCCACTCATGATGATGGACGAGAGAGAGTGGGACAATCAGCAGTACAGGGCGTATCCACTCATGATGGGGGAGGAGAGAGAGTGAGCCAATCAGCACTAGGGGGCGTGTCCAAGCATAATGGGGGAGGAGAGAAATTGAGCCAATCAGCAGTAGTGGGCGTGCCCACTCATGATGGGGGAAGAGAGAGTGAGCCAATTATAAGATGGGGGTGTGTCCACTCATGGTTGGGGAGGAAAGAGAGAGAGCCAATCAGTAGTAGGGGGCGTGTCCACTCATGATGATGGATGAGAGAGAGAGCCAATCAGCACTAGGGGGCGTGTCCAAGCATAATGGGGAAGGAGAGAAATTGAGCCAATCAGCAGTAGGGGTTGTGCCCACTCATGATGGGGGAGGAGAGAGAGAGAGCAAATCAGCAGTAGGGGGCGTGTCCACTCATGGTTGGGGAGGAGAGAGTGAGCCAATCTGCAGACGGGGGTGTGTCCACTCATGATGGGGGATGAGAGAGAGTGAGCCAATCAGCTGTAGGGAGCATGTCCACTCTTGATGGGGGAGGAGAGAGTGAGCCAATCAGCAGTAAGGGGTGTGTCCACTCATGAGGGGGGAGGAGAAGGAGCCAATCAGCAGTAGGGGGTGCGTCAACTCATGATGGGAGAGGAGAGAGAGAGCCAATCAGCAGTAGGGGGCATGTCCACTCATGATGGGGGAGGAGAGAGAGAGTGAGCCAACCAGTAGTAGGGGCCTTGTCCACTCATGATGGAGGAGAGATAGAGAGCTAATCAGCAGTAGGGGGCGTATCCACTCATGATGGGGGAGGAGAGAGAGTGAGCCAATCAGCTGTAGGGGGCATGTCCACACATGATGCTGGAAGAGAGAGAGTGAGCAAGCGGGAGATTTGAAGAAAGACTGTAGAAAGAGAGATGGTTGAGAGACATTACAAAAGAGAAAAGGTCTGATCAAATCACTGGAAAGGAAGGGTTATGAACAGGCAAGCTTTAGGAACCGCGTTAATGTATAAGAAAAGCTTTCCAGCGCTTGAGACCTAACTAGGAAGGCCTGTAAAAAGATGCTGAGGTTGCATTATGTCTGCTCTGTACCGAACCAAGATATGCTGTTGTTGCAATGTTAGCTATAGTAACATCACAGTTTTGAATGTCATTAGCTGGGTTTCCATTCAAACGTGAAGTGAATCTTTTCAAAGTTTGCAAAAAACCCAAATGCGAATTAGGGTGTTTCCATCAAGTTGTTCAAGCGGATGATGGTGGTTTTGGTAACCTAGTAACCAACAGTAAATTAAACACCATCAATGGATACAGTAGTGATGTGTCGTTCGACTCTGAGCCGGATTCTTTAAGTGAACGTGAGAGTCGGTTTCTGTCTGAATAATATGATTATCCTTTAGCTACACTGCTC
Source organism: Meda fulgida (assembly GCA_030578275.1). Lineage (NCBI taxonomy): Eukaryota > Metazoa > Chordata > Actinopteri > Cypriniformes > Leuciscidae > Meda > Meda fulgida. The sequence continues at coordinate 2,622,176 of CM060620.1, read as the reverse complement.
AGCCATATGTCAAGTAGTCACAAGATGAATGTTATTTTGATGTGTATGTGCATGCGATCGCATGTGATGATATTTCCCTGACGCTCTCGATTCGTCTCACGCACATACACTTGGCTACTGATTAACATAACACACACTACAGTCACTGCATGGAGTGCGTGTGGTCGAGCAGTTTGGTGAAAAGATCATCCTTAATATCGGGTCAAAAAACTAGATGAGTAACAAACGCAGATGAAGTAGAATTTGGATACAACAAATTCTACATTCTGCCTTTATGTTGTCTATTAAATTGCAAGGTAAAAACTATCATATTGAGCAGGGACTAACAACCTTATAGGTCTAAATGTGTTCTGTTTTATTTGTGATTTGCTTGGAATGGTTTTATTTAGAATAGTTCAATATAAATAAAATGTTCAATACACGTGTAACAGTGTTTGATGGATTTACATTAGCCTATACTTTTTTTCCCCCCTCTTAAAAAAGTTTTTTTTTTTCCTTTCAACCCATTAGTCATGTGGGTTTATTGTTCGCTACTTCAGAATTTATTCAGCAAATGCATTTCCATCTCCCATTATTCACATGAACTCTTTTTCGCACAAGTCAAAAACCACCTCAAGCTAGCATAAAGACTTAAATAAAAATGAATGAAGGGACCCCCCCCCCCCAATCACTCATTTCTGATGCAATACTTCAAAATCTGCATAAAAAAGGGGATGGAAACATAGCTATTGTTTGTCTGGAACTGCTGGCGGTTAATACTGAACTCTTGCTTGTATAAACTTATACTAGTACTATATACTTAATTTTTTGCTTTGCTTCAGCTATTATAAAAAGACATCCAATCTTGCATTGTGTGTTTGTGCATTTGGGGGGCGGAGCAATGAAGGGAAAGGTGTGGTTGTTTTGGTTTGTATCAAATATCAACAGTGTTTCTCAGAAATTGCTTACTGCAAATTTAATGTAGGTGTCCTTTTTGATTTTCTACGTTTATTGAAAAATCTGAGGTGACTCAAATCTTAAAGTGTGTGTTGTGGATTAATCTATCTACAGATTTATAAAATGCCATATATGTCCTTCCCAGGTATCTTGTGGCACTCTTGTATGTGCCCCAGCAATCTTTTACTGTACTTTTGTTTTTTTATTTGATGGATTGCAACTGTTGCTGTTATGTATGGATTTTTTGTAAGGTCAGTTAACTTGTAGAAATAACATAAACTAATTAAATTGTCTTGTTCTGCTTTTGCAGAGAACAGATTACTCCCAGAAAAGGAGAGACAACAAGTGGCTGAACGCCTACTGAGAGTAATGTGCGTAGACCTTGGCCTTCTTGGCGTACTCAGCAGCAAAGACTTCCTAAAACTTGCGCAGACGCTGGTGGACACAGGTTCACGTAATGGGGCCTACTCCATTCGTGAAGCCCTTGGAGATATGAGCTCGCTGGCATTAAAACAGCTCCCCCGTATGTACAATCAGGTCAAAGTGAAAGTCACCTGCGCCCTGGGTTCCAACTCTTCCTTGGGTATTGCAGTGACCTGCCATTCTCAGACTATAGGACCAGACTCCTGCTATTTGCTAACAGCGTATCAAGTAGAGGGTGTGCGACTCCGACGCTATGTGCTAGGACTCAAGGAGGCCTCTTTAAGGGAGAGTCCTGAGCAGATACACCACTGGGTCCAGAATGTTCTGTCGGAGTTTGTCATGTCAGAAATCCGCACGGTCTACGTAACAGAGCCACGCTTGTCTTCGCTGGCCTTTTGCGGTCGCACCGGAGTTGGCCTTCGCTGCGCAGGTTGCTCTCTAACAGCCACGGTTCAGGCTGTTGTCGGTCGTCGCAGCCTGCAAGCACGAGGGCTCCATGAACTAGGTGAGCTTCTGGCTACGTGCCGCGACATTGCTGCAACGACCAGCTTCAGTAATGAAGGGAAAGCTGGGGAAGAGTCTACTGCTCCGCCCTGTTGGGATTCAGTCGCGGAGGCTTTGATCAAGGTTCACGAGAACTTCGAGGCCACTTGCGAAGCGTACGGCCGTTCGAAGAGCACAGTGCCGCTCTTGCAAGGCCTGAACAAGCACCTTCTTGGCACACTTGCATGTTTGCTTACGCCGCTAAGACAGGCAGCGCAGGAGCTGAGTGTGGAACGCTCCCCAACGATCCAGCACGTCCTTCCCGTCTACCTCCGTCTTGAAAAACTTTTCACCTCTAAAGCCGGTGAAGTGGGTTCTGGCAGTAAGCTTTGCCACTACTTCCTAGAAGCCCTGAAGGAGAACTTCAAAGTGGAACGTATCCATCAAGTTGCAATGATCCTGGATCCACAACTGAAGCTGCGGCCAGTCCCTGCGTATCAGCACGAGGATATTATCTCAAGGGTGTGTGACATGGCTGCTAATATGAGGGAAGCGGGAAGCGGTGGTTCTGGAGGTACATCTGTGGATGAGCGGGATAGCGAAGGGCTGTCAGCACCCAAGCGTGGCCGTCTGGACTGTGGATTAGAGAGGCCGTCGTGTGATGCTGAAGAGCCACAGGTACGAAAAGAGTTGTTCCAGTACCTCGGCGAGCCACTGTTTAGTGGAACAGGTGATCTGCTGCAGTACTGGAGTTCGGTCATGGACAGATACCCCAGGCTGTCGCGGTTAGCGCTGTGGTTGTTGGCTGTACCGGCTGTAGCTGTGCATGGGGAGTGCGTGAGCATCTGCGAGCAGACCTTAGCCATGAAGAAAAAGCAGCAGGTCTCTGCAGAGGAGATGAACAAGCTGGTCTTCCTCAAGAGTAATTTTGCTTGAGACGGCTCAGGGCTTTCAGCTAATGGCACCATAGACTGTTTGAAATGGAGACTTTTTGAAGCAGATGTACCGTCACTTCTCTTTACCCCTTCCGAAAATCCTCATTTACTGTAAGTGTCTATCAATGTGGCACATGATAGAGATTTACAAAGGAAACGTACATTGACAATTAATTCTCAAACACCCCTTCAGTCCATAGCTTGGCTTTGGCAAGGACAACAGAGAAACTCGATGAAAATACAGTCTGCCCGTGGACACGGATGTGAACTTGTGTTTTCGATGTTTCAGTTCAACTACCACTTAAAATTGTGATGTTTTTAACAGTATGTGGTTCATCTATCCTATTTTTTCTTTCTGTGAACCCATCTGAAATAGAGTTAATAGATTATTCAAATTACTTTCAACTTTCCATCTAGAGAAGGAAAAAACGGGGTACTTAGAAAAAGCCATTTTTTTTTGCAACTACGCCTTTATGAAAACCACAAACACTCTTTGCTGTGACAGCTGAACAATACCTCTCTTTAGCAGTTTATCAGTGGGCAGGTCAAGCTGTAGAGGTGTAAGTCTTGTCTTAGGCAGGCCCTGATTCAATAATCTCAGTTAACCGGTTTGAGTGTGTTAAGCTCTTGTTCAGACTCAAGAGTTTTAGCCCAGCGGAACTCAAATTTATACTTGGGTCACACATAAGTAAACTGTTTTGCAATTATTTATTTGAATTCTTTGTCAGTTCTCACTATAACGTTGCAATAAATGTTACGTAGCAGAAGTTATACTCTTAAGCTGACTTTGATGCCTTGCACCTTTGTAGCAACCTTTTTCCCCATTACAGCTCACTGGGATCATTTTCTTCTACAATACAGTCTGCAATACCTGAAACGGCCACTTAAACCCCAAGATTGGATTTCCAAAAATATTGGGTTATGGAAGTGTATGGGAATGATCTGATGTTGTGTAAAGTTCTGGTCCAGTTGATCTGATTATCTTTTTTTTTCTTTTTCTTTTTTTTCCTGATCTTTTTTTCTGAAAAAGTGGGAATAGGGCTATGAAATGCAGAAACTGTCTGTCTCTCACTGTCTCAGTACGAACCTCGCTGAACAGAAGCAGCTGATTGCATTATTGTTTGAATGCATTTTAAGAGGATAAAGCTAAACAAATATTTCATTATTTATGCACTGGATTTCTCTTATTATTTTCCTCATTTATCTTCAGCAGGTAATTAGATTAGAGATAACATTAACTAGAGAAAACTTTTCCTAGATTAGGACCAAAGTATTGTTTAAAAGTAGTTTTCCATTGTGAATAATTGCCGTTTCCAAACAAATTTGTAGAGTTATCTCATAAAACTCATGCTTCCTCATAACTGTTTCGCCCTCATAAATTTCCACTGCCTTTGAACAACTGTTTATTTCAAAATTGTTCTAGTCAACGAACAGAAGTAACAATTTTCACTTCCATGATAAAATAAATGATCTTCAAGAGTATTTTGCAGTAGTTTTTCCAAGGAAAGGTGTGATTTAGTATTATATAGTTTGTCTTGTTAATGCCTTGAACATCTTTATGTGATTATACAGATATGCATGCAGACAATATAAGAGTTTTTATCTTTAATAAAGTGGCAGAGATCTACAGACGTATAGTCTACGTTCACACAACAGCAGAATACAGTTGTCAGTCCTGTTTTGAGTGCTATATCTGGTTCCGGTCATTCACCGATCGGTTATAAAAGAGTGAGAACCGCATTCTGTTTCAAAAGGGATTAACTCAGATTTTCAGGAGTCATAGCCAAATTAAGAGTTCAGTTATGTGTGCTAAAGGAACAAAACAGCAGTCAAGTAGTTGTCAATCACACTGAAATGGGTTTAGCATGAGGTGTGCGCTTGGGCCTGTTGACCTCTCAGGTTATGTATAATGGTATTGTGTGGTGGGACAGAGAGGGACTAAAGTCTACAAGGGGGAAAAACAGGACTGAAGAGTTTTTGACCACATATATGAATCGTTTCAAGTAAATACAAAATCTTGAAGATATTTGCATGCCTAAATGGGGACTGACTTCGGTTACCTGTCGTTATGCTATGTTGTTGTAGGTACAAAACTATTTGAAAAGTCCCACCAAATATGGTTGTTAATCCCAAACACTTGATGTACATACCCCAACATTTTGGAATTGATTGAGATAACCATAGCAAACACTCGTTGATTGTGAACAAGAAACATGTATAACAAGAGTTTAAACTATTTGGTGTCCGCTATGTTTGACCAAAGATTAGCGACCAAAGACGCATTATATTGTGCAATTTTAACTAAACCACCATTGACAAAGGCACTTGGCGTTTTCTTAATACTCGTGAAGCTGCTGGTTTTAAATGGCATGCTTTTTTTTAGGTTTATTTTGCCATAGAGAGAGAGACTTGACAAAATGTGCAAATGAGTCCAAACATGTACCTCTTTACCTGTTATTTTCTTGTAGAGACTGTTACTCTTTTAATTGCGCCATTGGCAAGTTGTTGGTTTCTGTTTTTTGCATACCATTTGGATTTAATGGTAATGCTGTTGTCAATACCTGAGATTTTTCAGAAGTCAAGCCAGTTGTAGAGTGGATTGTTACCGCTTTTCAGATGAAGTCAGAGGTGACAACTGAAATTTCTTGCTTCTGACCTCAATGTGAATCACAGGACACATTACACCACAAGATGGTGCCATGACCCAACATGAATATTTCATGTTCACATGCCAAAAAAATCATAAACACTAAATCAGAGGTCTTCAAACCTGTTCTGGGGATCCACTGTCCTGCAGTTTCGCTCCAACCCTAACCAAACACACCTGAACCAGCTAATTAAGCTCTTCAGGATCATTGAAAATCACAAGTGGAAGCAGGTTGGATATAGGTAGTGTTTAAATCCACTTTTCTATGCCCTTGCCTCACTCACTTCCGCCCATCTTGTTCACTTGGATGCTACTCATTTTATCTTGCAATCGTGATGCATTGTGGTCTATGGATCTGCCTGAAATCTTTTTTTTTTTTTTTTGGATCTGCCTGAAATGTACAAATGAGTAGACTCACCCCCTTTTTTTTAAATCAAGGGGTCAATGGTCTGTCCAAATAAACTTCCCTCATCCACTTGACAAAGTTGAACGCACTTCAAAATGGCGGCATTGGAAGTGCATAGGGAAGTTAATGAGTGTATGTCCAAAAGTGTAGTTAAACGCAGCAATAAACATCACAGGGCAGTGGGTCGCCAGGAGCAAGGTTGAAGACCTCAGCACTAAATGCTAGGGTTAACTTTAAAACGACAAGTGGAAACAAACAATCAAGGAATCTTTGTATATTGCATTAGGCTATAAACTTAATGTTTTTCTATGCTCGTCTGTCTCCGCCATCTTTGAAGTATCTTTTTAATAAGACTGAGATAATTGATCTAGGTTGACTGATGTCAGAATTTGAGCGTCGTTCAAGTCATTATTTTCAAAGTAGGAGTCTGGCAGTCTGGCTCCAACACAAAGCACTCAACAAGGGAATAACAACCGTATTTAGCTCCAATGTGTTCGTAGCCATTGTGTGAACCCAATCGTAGGGCCTGAATTGCTTAAAGTTAGCATGGAACAGAATTTGCAATGGTCATTTCTTTTTTACTGTGACTATCTGAGTGAAACCGCTTCTGGAACAGGGTTAAAAAAAAAAAGGCCAGGGCTTGATTTTGTCAATGGGGAATTGATTGGATGGTTTGTGGTTTGCTATTGGTGGATCTCATGTGAGTGACAGGTTGCCCCGCCCTTGGGCCAGTAAACATGTTATCAGAGAAGAAATGTCGCTGCAAGAGGGAGGGGAAGTTACGATGGTTACGAGGAACATGAATTAAAAAAAAAATATGACGTGTGGAATTTTTTTATAAAACACTGCAATATTCCATAAAAAAGAAATGATTTAATGGTGACTTTAAGAATTTAGTTCATACAAAACCGAGCAGGGACGCATGTTGATCAGACTTGGTATCTCACATAACCCAAAATACAGATGATGATACTGGCTAGCATGTGCAGATATGTTCATATGTAAATTATTTTGATAAACCTGGCCCAGAAATATAAACAGCTGCTTTTGAATAGTCGTCTTTCTCTGTCGCCACAAGAGGGCAGAAGTGTCTCAGAAATCTGTCTTTGCAAAGAGTCTCCAAACATCTTACCTCTGTTTTCTAATCAAACATTTCAACTATTTTGATAAACTCAGTCTATGGATATGTTGGACTTCATGAAGGTTTTTTTTTTTTTTTTCTGTCTTTTTTCCTTTTCTTTCCTGGACGAATGTGTGCATTTCCGGGGAAACATGAAAACTGTTAAAATGCTCTTGAGCAGCAGTCAAGTTTGTGTTGACAAATACTAATCTCTGAAAGTATAAAACACTGTTTAAATCACAACTATTTATGGATGTACAACTATTATTAGTATCACTCATTGTTTGTCTGAGATGTTTTTTTTTTTTTTTTTTCATTGTAGTCCAGCCTACATTTGTCTTTGACAGGCATTTTTCTGATTTGGTGTATTGAGTTGTTTCAGCTGTAGGTCTAATTTATACTTTTTTAACAACACTATTTTTCTAAACATGACTGATAGAGTTTTCTCTCCTTATCAACTGTCAGTAGTACACTGCGCTGTTCTCAGAATCTATCTACTCCTGTAGTATGTGCTGTGTGAATAAAATATTCTCAAACAAGCCAAAAAAAAAAAAAGTTTAGTCTTTGTTTTAGATGGTCACTCTATATATTTCATTAGTTCACCCAAAAATGAAAATGATCCCATAATTTACTCACCCTCAAGCCATGTATATGAGTTTCTTCTTTTAGCCAAACACAATCAGAGATATAATAAAAACACATCCTGGCTCTTCCAAGCTCTATAATTGGAGTGATTTTGCAAGAAAAGTATCCATATTTATATCTTTATTAGTACTATAACTATAATCACTGGATTCCAGTAACGGCCATACACGAGTCGAGTTCTGGCGGAGGAGTGACTTCTGACCTGACATATTGACGAACGTAGAAGTGCATAAAATCGACCTATTATTCATTTTAAACCAAAAACTTGATGTTGATTAATGAAAGTTCATGTCCATGCTATGTACCAACTACCCCAAAATCTACCAAGTAATTGCTAGTATTTTTATTAATTTATTTTTTTACATTTGAAGGTATTTTACGTGGGCGTCGTGTGTTCTCAATTAATTTTTAATGAGAGAAAGCAGCAGAATGGGGTCGTCGTCGCTATTTCGCAAGATTCTTGCCAATATGTCATGCACAGCTTCTAGTGGTGCACACTCCAAAAGTATAGATATGCATTCCTATCGTAAAAGAAAAAAAAAAGTCGTCCAATATTAAATGTTAGACTATATTTACATCTTACCTCAGACTCTTTCAACTGAAGCGTCGTGCAGGAATTCATGCACTTTTGTCTGTAGAGGCGCCTGGTATGAGGTGCCCTCAGCGATCTTGTCCATGACTTGGAGGCTACCGTCGAGAGGCCATAGGTTGAGGCTCCACAACTCTGGTTGGGGATGCCAGATTGACCCTTCACTTGGGAAAGGAGGTCCCTTCTCAGAGGGATTGGCCATGGTGCTGCAGACAGCAGCTGGACCATTCCCGGGAACCACGGCGGCTGCACGACTTGAAGCATTGGAGTGCGGTTCCTGAGATGCCCTTCGTCTTTAGGATTGACAGGAGGATCTGATGGTTAACTGTGTCAAAGGCAGCAGACAGATCCAGCAGGATGGGAACTGAGAATTTGGAAGCTGCTCTTGCCAGTCTCAGTTGAGTCTCCGCTTTTGAAACCAGACTGGTTGTTCAGTGTGAGAAAGGCAGATATTTAGTTTGTTCAAGTGTTTTATCAATGAATGGAAGCAGGGACATTGGTCTGTAATTGTCCAATTGTGATGTATTTAGAGTGGGCGCAAAGGGGGCCACCTGTGGGCCAATGCGTCCTTTTTCTTCGAGAAGAATATTGGGCAGTGGGTATTCTCTTTTGACGTGAAGAGATCCACTTCCACCTGGCTGAAAATGCTTCAAATCATGCAGACCGCCAGGGGGTGGTCCGTTCCGGGACCGAATATCTGCTCCTGTGTTCATGTAGCCCAGCACATACAAAGCTTGTATTGAGCAGAGATTGTCCTGTGCTCACAGGAGGCGGTGGCGGCGTGCCAATCTGTTCAAAAGACGGGTTTGTATTGTGGCAAGAGTTTCTTCTACATGTTCAGTCATACTAAAGTTCCTTTGTCTTGTAGGGCTCTACATCAGTCACATCCGTGACGTCAGTGGGCCAGGATGGCTGGAATGCAGTGACACCTCCATTAGAAAATCCTGCACGAATGCATCACAAAACGGCAGGAAGAAGGGCTACATGCTCTTCTACATTAAGAGGTAGATACTAGTGCTCAAATAATGTTGCCGGCTCAGTTTTGAGTGCTGTTTTTGTAGTTGAGCAGCAGCTGGTTTTGAAGTGGAAAGGAAACACATCTAAAGCTTAGCGAAGATCCTTCTTTGGCTTCTCCGGCTGCCAACCTTTGGACTTTTCAGTCAATTTAGCGTCTGGCTGAACTTCTCCTGGCTCCTGTTAACGGGTGTACAATTCTACATTGTCTTCCTTGTGGCTTTCTTCACTGGAGAGACGCATTCATCTACATGTGGTTCATCACGTCACCCTCGGAATAGCAGGCTGTGCCTCTTCCATACGCACTTAATTACAGTTTTTCTCAGTCACTTTGGTACATTTCTCGAATCATCCTCGACATTTGCAAAACACTAAGTGCATTTCTCAAAACAATGCGTACAAATAGCAAAACACCATGGATTACCTGCAAAAGCCAGTCTCTTTCTCAAAATCCTTAGTTCATCTCTCAAAAGTCAATATCTGTCAATGAACATGTCAGTGCCATCAGAATGACAAGTCCTTGTGTCGTTGTGTACGGATAAGACCTCTGGAGGGATGTTCTGATGTAAACTATGGCTAAAGTTTTGATGACAACTATTGTAAATTGTAGGTTATACATTAGTGTATGTGGGAGTTTGATTGCAAGAGACTGGACTATTCAACAGAGACCCATTATAATACATTTTGATCAACATGACATAAGCAAATGATAATGTAGGAAACCGCAGAGAATTGTACATCATCATTTCCATGGATGTACAAAGCATTTGCAACTTGTTGAAAGAAATGAGAAACTGCTTTTCTGATGTGCACAAGTGACACGATGATGTGAAGATTGAACAGGTCGTTTTGAGAATTTCAATTCTGATCTGGGAAATGTACCAAAGCGACTGAGAAAAACTGTAAAAATATAAGAGATAAAAAAATCAAATATGAAATATCAAATGACTTTTGCATTGGTTTTGATTGAGGTGACTGCATAGTGCTTCATCATCACTAGACGTTCGCTTCAGGAGAGCAGTCAGTCGGTTGCAGATGTCAAAGCTTAATCAGTAGAAATGAGAAGTGCATGGTGTTAAAACCAGCTCATGGAAGAGTTTGCTTCAGAAAGTGCTGTCCCGGTCAAAGAGGAGCATGTGGGACAAAACAAATATTGAATGTTAATTGAATAAATGTGGTAAAGTGAATAATAGCATCAAACTGTTAATTGTTAAGATGGTAACTTTGACAGCCCTGATAAAACTGATAATAAATAAAATATTAAATGCATACAAAATAGAGTTCAAGTAAGAGTGTAAATATGTCAAATCCAATATATTTTTGAGAGGTTTAAATAGCTTTAGCTGTAGATTTAACTCTGTTTATTGCGTCGTGCAACTTACTGTATATGTTCCCATTCACGAGTATTACATCCTAATAGATTAAATTAATTTTAAATGTTTTACTTTTCTGCTTTTAAAGTCTATGTTGATTTTTTTCTAAAATATTGCATGCATTTTCTAAGAATCATGTATTTGGCATATATTTGAACTACAGTTCTTGGCACAAAGCACCGGTATTAGATGTTTTGCACTTTAACACGTAAATTATTTTGAATCTAACATAAGGCTGTCACTGCATATTTACAATTAGGCTAACCGTTTTAAAATGAGATGATTTTAACATTATTTATTGAAGTAAATCGAGTATACACTAGGTGGCAGTGCAATATTTGCTTTGCACTTTAAGCTGCTGTATTTCACAGAAAACCACTCTGATGACCTATCAGACATGTGTTTCAGTTTTAGCTGTCTCGCTGTTTGTTGAAAACAGGAAACGACTAGCTGTCTTTATTGGTCCTCTCTCTCAGCCAGTCAGTTCTTGCAGAAGTGATCCAGAAGAGTGTGACAATCATGTCAACAGGTAGAACATTTCCATCAACAGACCTGTATAATACAGAACGTGTCTGGTTAATGGTGTTGTTTAGATCTTCTCTGCTTTATCAATATAAAAGGAAGTTTTCCAGAAAGGAGGCCGACAGGTTTGGCTTCCACTGATGTAACATCCCTGATTTATAACACTATTATCCTCACGTGTGTGGAATTGATCAGCCGCTTCTTCAGATGCTGGATTCTGTCCTGTCTCTGTTTTATATTGAATCAACAGAACTGGATCAAATTTATGTGAAAGTGGGTTTCTGGCCAAGAGCCAACCACAATTTGATTTTTAACACGCCAATTAGGGGCAAATAAATCTACAATAATACAAAGATGAACAAACAAAACAGACACACAAAAGAATATGGTGCAGTGAGTGGGTCTACAGAAAACTGAAGCAATCTAAAGTAATAATTACCAGCTGATTATTTCACGAAGCGGGATTCAGTTTTAAGCTTTACTTTGAAAACATTTGAAGCCACAAACCTGGCTTATATAATAATCTTTTTAAAACATATTCTGTGCACCTTGAATCCCAGAAATTGCATTGTTGTCAGGCAAACTGATTTGGAGCTTGTTTGCGCAACATGTCTTTTGTCACGATACCTAATCAATCACATCATGGAGGTCCAGCGGTCCTGTTGTGACGTCTTTAACACACTGTCTATGGCACGCTCGACCACTTTCAGCTATGAAGAGCTGTTTGGATCAAACCTCTGACCTCACAGACAACAGCAACACTGCTAATGTTATTCCAATAAGCTCCTTCATTCAAGGTCCGTTTGGAGAAAGTGTTATTTCCAATGATTGAACAGTTTGTGTCTGTTGACCAGATGGAGTTCTTGTGTTTGGATTTTAAAGGGGCCATGAACTGCATTTTTTTCTAACCGTGTAAATCATGACATATGAAATAATAGTCTGTTTTTTTTTATTATTGTTTTTTTATGGAACAGTTCATCAAACCTTTAGATAAAATATATCTTAAAAATGTTTGCAAATGTGTTTTTTGTTGACTCTCATCTTTGATAGGCTCAGTAGAAGGAAATTACTAGATGGTGTGCAACAGGTTTTTCAGCTTTGAGGTTTTAGAAAAATACAAATGACGTTAGTAGAATTTTTACATAAAAACTGTCATAATGTTGTCACGTAAACAGCAATTAAAAATGTCTTGTGCTGATGTAATCATCTCTGTATTACATAATAAAAACCAGGAAGTAAATGATTAGTTTTTGCAGCTTGGTTTCAATAAAAGCTGTTTTTTGGATTAACAAGGAAGTTTTGAGTTCTTACAGTATATAACTAATAGTATGTTATTACAATGTTATTACAATGACATCTTATATGTAAAAAGAAATGATTGATTTCTCAATTCATGGCCAAAATATGACCAAAAAATGCTTACGATGCAAGTGAATCCATTTTGTGTCATTTTACGATCCTGTTCCCACACGATTTCCTTTACTCTGTCCACTCTCCAGATATACATACATTCATTTATATATATGATAGACAGACAGACAGAGACAAATAGAGATATTTCTGCATCTCAGACATTCAGACTTTATTGTAATTGTATAAATGTAATACTCAATTCTGACATTGAGAGATATAAAGTCACTCAATCATGCAAATCATGCAATGAAATATAATGAACTATTTGCAATATATGTTCCTTGCTTGGTCAAAATAAATAGATAATCGGCCATTAATGAAAAAATGGGGAGGGTGGGATGTGTTATTGGTCTTTTTATTTAAAATAATTAAATAAATGAAGGGTTGAAAGGGATTTAAGCATACGGGGAAAAGGAAACAAGAGCGGTAAGAGTTCCAGGTGTGTTGTAGTTGTGAAGTAGGCCTGATCAATTTGAACTGTTTGCAAATATTATTTAATTCTAAAATATGCACACATTCACTCTGATTTGTCTAATATGTCAAAAAATACGTCAAAATCTCGCCTCATCACATTCAGTTATGAATCACATGGATCATGTAAATGATAGCATATTTTCAATTCAAAATGGTGAAATTTCATGAAAAACAAACAGTTGGGTAGTTTGCATCATTGGATATTACTGTCAGTCACTGAACATTTCTATCGTAAAACAGTTGTCAAATATATGTTTTTACATCGTACCCGAAATTAAGCCTCTGATCTGATTGGTCATCTCGATCATCTTGACATCTTGTTCCTCGATGTCTCTGGTGGTTACGACCCTGAATGAAAGTACTTTAAATGAAATTGCATTGCAAATTGTATCAAACATTTAAGGCCAAATGTGACCAAATTGTACTTTTCACAGCACTTCAGATTCGAGGATACTCTTGACTCTTTCTCCTGATGTGGGTTTATATTGAATGGCAGAATTGCTTTTAATAAGATCCAACTAGGAACTTTATTGCATTAAACCTGTGGTCTCTGGGAATTTGTGTACATTTTATAGTCATTTTAGTGCCAACTTGACAGAAACGTTGAACCCGCATTGTGTCATCAGACAGAGGTTAAAGACAGATTTCCTAATGTGGTTCAGATATTTATTTATTGATATTATCTGACTCCTATTGAGATGATGTATAGTTGACTGAAAGCGTTGTTTGGTCTGTACTGTACTGAGACGGTTGTTTAGCCAGAGGCTGATGCTGTAAACGTCTCAGCCTTGATAATTCATCAGCGCAGGGTTTTATAGTAGCACATCACTGTAACTGCTTAACACAAACCATCTAATGAGGCCTAACCACCTCCATATGGACCCGAGAAGGCACGAGGAGAGGCTGTTTTACATCATGCTCACTGCGACTAGAATTACTGCTTTTAGTAATGCTTCACAACAGGATCTAAAGTGATCACGCAGTGTGGGGAACTGGACGAGTACAATTTATGTCTCAATTTGAATTGAAAGGTAGCGAACAAAATTGTAATTCAAAGCTTAAGCCGGAAGTGTAATTAAAATAAAAGTTTAAATATGAATTGTCCATGTTTACATTCAAACATGTTTTGTGTCTGAGATAAATATAGATATTGTAGTTTATCCCCCCCCAATTTATGTATATTTCATTAGATTATTGATACTAGTTTAATATTTTCTTAATTTATTTTTTATGCTTTAATGTTAGTAATCCTACACGTGTGGTTAAAGCATAACCATTTATTTTATTTATTTACAGAGACTTTTTTGTCGAGCATTTTTAGATAAGCTATTCTGTTAGACTTTATTATTAGGCTTCCTTTTCACAGTGTAATTCATGTAAATGTATGTTTACAACAATGATGAACTTAAAACAGAAAACATTTTCTTTTGCGTTTTTCGTGTGCAGACGACAACACTGTCAAAACGATCCTCGTTCACACGGATCCGTGAAACAACTAAAAGCGCTGTGTTCTGCTGCCAGGCCAGTAGTTGGCGATGTCACTTTGTAAAGAAACACTACATCCCTATAGATTGAACACGTAATACACACGACGTCACCGGTTTCCCAAATGAGGGATGTGTAGTTTACACAGATGATAACGGTATCGTTTTCAAAAACTTTTCAAAATTTTGTGTTTTCAGGCCCTCAAAGCGCCGTTGTCGTGTAATGAATGTCGTGTTTTCCAGTTTTAGTTGAAGATGGTGTTGTGTAAACGGCCACTAATGTTAATTAAAGAAATAGTTCACTTAAAAATAAATGTTCTGTCATCTTATACTCACCCTCAAGTTGTTTAAAATCTGTATGCATTTCTTTCTTCTGCTGAACACAAAAGAAGATATTTTGAAGAATGTCAGTAACCAAACAGTTGTTGGACCCCATCGACTTCCATAGTATTTTTTTCCCTACTATAGAAGTCAATGGGGTCCAACAACTGTCTGTTTACCAGTGTTACCATATTCTATTACATATTTTTGTACTACAAAACATTAATAGTACACTTCTGCACAGCACTGTTATTTACTGATTAGTTAATTCTGAACACAGCCACATTTCCAATTATAAAAGGGTGGGCACACTTACGCAGTTAGTGTATTTTATTATTATTATTATTATTTTCAATTAAATGTGCAAAAGTTTTCATGTTTTCATTTTTTACATCACAAAACCCAGCTGTTTTAACAGGGGGTGTAGACCTTTTATATCCAGTGTATTTACAATGAAATAAAAAAAGGTGTGTGTGTGTGTGTGTGTGTGTGTGTGTGTGTGTGTGTGTGTGTGTGTGTGTGTGTGTGTGTAATAAATAACTATATTGTAACGCTTTCTCCAAAAAAACTGTCTTGATGGAAAAACAGAGTGCTTGTCAATCTTTAAATCAGAATGCTCTGGAGAAATATGTGCAATAATAAAAATATATATATTTTAAAAAATCAGTTGTGTAACTGTGTTGAGATTTCTTTAGAATTGAATTGCATTTCCATCTTTTCCTATAATTCCAATGCAATTTGACCATCCTGTGGGTGCATGGCACATTGTATTTAAATTCTCATGTAAACTCAGCCTGTCACAGTCAGTGCAGTTACGAAGCTCAAGACTAATCAGCTGAGGATCTTGGCTGGATCTGTGGATGACTTCATGCTCAGAGAACACCATGAGAGCAACAGAACTGGTTTGGCATCACCTCTGTCTTGTTTTAGAGATTGAGAGAATGGTGGGACAGCAACTGCTCATGCTTGTGTCTCTAACCAACAGCAGTTGCTCCGTCAGGGTGACCAGTGGAGTCTGAATGACAATGTGTTATACTTCCTCCCTGAGACACATTCAGCTCAAGTTATACGTTTAGCGAGCGTAAAGTCCCCTGTGGTGAAAGTAAAGTTTTAATATTGTTTATATTTGAATGTGGTGTTATTATGCTCTAAAGTAAATGTCTTTCACAATCATTTTATACCTTAAAACTCATCTTTGATCACCAAAATGACATATTAAAACATTTTTTCCTTGAAAAAAATTCATGCCTTAAAATAGCTTGAATGTAATTTGACATCCTTGCCTAATTTAGTATACGCGGTTCTATGAATATGCAAATGAGCCCTGCCATTTAAAACCATGTAAATATGAGGGAAATAATGTATTTATGTGACAAAATTATTTGGCAAAAAAGGCAAACTGCAGATTTTATTTTACTATTATACAAAAAAAAAAATCATAGAAAAACAAAACGTTTACTACAAGAGAACCATTTAATATATATTGTTGGTTTTATTGTTTTTGCATGTGTTCATAATTTCTTTGTATGACGGCCAAAAACTATGTCTGCACAATTTAGTATGTTTCATCACAATAAAACAATTTACTCAAAGCACAGCTATGCAATATTTCTTTTTACGACATCTTTAACAACCTTTCTTACATATGTAGGGTATGGGTAATTAACACATGGTTACCGAAGTGATCTGCATGTGGATTTTTCTACTAAACATCACTTTTGGCCACTACTGTACATCATTAATCATATTTGCAAGTTTTCTAATCAGGCACAATACTGAGTGTCAACTAATAAACCTTATAGACGGGCTCATTTGTCTGGTGAACCCGATTTTTCATGACAAATATAATAGGCCTATATAAATACCTCTATGATATATAAATCTAGTACACCTATTTACATTTCATGTCAAGACATGCACATTAAATATTTCTCTAATACCACAGCTGAGGAAGTGCTGGTTAAGTTGACATCTTTCTTCTTTCTTATCTTCTGCTGTAATGTATGTTTTTCCTCTTTTTGGAACGTTGTGAACTATTGAAGCAAATGGGAAATGGGAAAAATCATATTTGATGACTATGAAGATTTCTGTTCCTAGCCCCGGAAGAATGAAAAGCCATGATAAGATGAACATGGGCTTTCAAAATTTGTCCCAGGGATGCACCGAAATGAAAATTCTTGGTATATTTGCTTAAAAATATACAGATATCCTGCATATTATCTTTATTTTCCTCATAATGAATGGGTGTTATTGAAGTACGGTTCCCAGTATTTGCCTCAAGAGCAGCTCACTGCAGCCTGTAGGCCAGTGATGTACAGGATTACTTCCACGCTTTGGGGATTTTGGTGGATTTTGTGTACCGGATGTAGCTTTGTTTGGAACTATTTTTGATGGTGGAGCAAAACAGACAGAGAAAGTGGCAATATCATGCCTGAAATATAAGATGCTCAGTATAGACAAATTGTTAATTGAACATTTGCAATCATGTGGTTTTTCTGAATCTCATCACGGCCTTGATCCGAATCACAACCATGATGGTATTTGGGAAAAAGAGCACTTTTACCCGGTTGTTATTGCTTCTAATGTAACACTATGTGGTTGAAGCATAAACTACAAGTTACTTGCTAATTTATGGGAATTTTGCATGAATGAATCTGATGCGTTGATGCGTATCAATGTACCCATGGTTATATTATCAGTGATTAAATATTTAATGAAATTTCAAAGTGCATCAATGTTTTTAATAAATCAAACTAGATTTTTATGCATTTTCTGAAGGAAATGTAAAGTAATGCTTAGTGCACAATGCTATGGCCTGGTTGACGGGGCTCAAGGGTAAAATAGGAACAACGGCATAATTAATAATCCTAAATGTAGCTTTACTCTAAGAAACTTGCGGCTTTTCAAAGCAAAGGAACAGAATGAGCACTACTACTTTGTAAAATGTCTTAAGTATCATGTAAAGTTTTTTTCATATTTCGGGAACAATGCTTAAAGACAAACTTAAATAATCCTGGCCATAAATAAAACCCTTGAGTACTAGAAACATTATAGTGAGTTTGAAGGAATAAATGTTAATAATGGGAATTATAATAATAGCATTAATCGCAAGATTCTACTGTTCATTTGATTGCTCTTAAAACCAAATGCAAATAGACTTTATTGTGAGGTTTCCATTATAATTGTTTACAATTATTGCAATATCTACCAAAAGAGGGCTGTGCATTTAGCTTGTTTTTTTAGAATGCATTAATGGATTATATGCCAGTGTGTTTTTCCTTCTCTACTCCAGGCAATCAGAAATCAGCCTAGAGATTGACGTTTGGAGGATTATCATGTTATTGTCTTTCAAACATCATGCCCTGAATCTTCCATGGCCGCGTGTTGTTAGCACAGGTTACCCGTTGATGCTGAACTGGAATAAGATGTGCAACTCTGTTTATGGTCCGTAACAAGATTATTTTCCCAAATCAGTGTAAAATAGCAACACATACATAATTTTGCACAAATGGGTGTGCATTCTATTTTTGTAAGGCCCTAGACGGATTACACAACACATTGTGATGAATAAATCTGTAATCTTTATATATATATATATATAGTAACAGATACTTGTTTTTTTTTATAAGATTTTTATAGGCCAGAAAGGTGCACATGCTCTTGCATGCACAGGTGAGGAGTAATGTTTCTAAATTTGATGAACAATTTAATGTGGCTCTTGATAATGTAGCTATAGCAGATTAGTCTGGAATGATCTGAAGGATGCCATCGCAGTTGAGCAACAGCACATACTCACAGCCTTCAATACACCATCAATCTCTTCCTTCCCAGCATTAAGAAAGCCTACACTAAACCTACACTACACCATGTGTTAACATAAGCAAACGTGACACAAAAACGCAATTGTTATCATGGCATTTTATCTTGTTTGTGAACTCTTGTCTTCCACAGGATTCGTACCCGAGTACAACTCTGTATCAGCTGAGCTCCCGAGCAAGCTTAATATGGTGGAAAAGCCAAGCATATGGAGCTGGTTAAGTGATGCAAACTCCAAAATGTATTCATTTATAAATCATGCACTGTTGTAAAAAGTGTTTTGAGGTCATAACATAGCCTAATTGTGCAACGAGCCCCGTGAAAATACGTTTTTACTAATCCATAATCTGCCCTGTAATCATAATTGTGTATGATGAAAACGATTAAAAGTCCTTGCTGTTTTACTGCCTCTAGTGTTCATGTCTGTTGGAAACTGCAGTGATATGTACGTATTGGTACGTATTTTGCGTTTTGTAAAAATGTTGCCACATGTAGGCCTGGGCTACGTTTTCCAATGAGCCTGGGTTGTTCCTTATTGTTCACACCAAGAATGGTAATTAAAGATAACTATAATGATGACTATATCCACACCAACACACAAAAACGTTCTGTTTATCATGCTGCAGTTTTGTCGTCTGACATTAAAGCTTGAGCTCTTTAAAGCAGGATGGATTCTGATTGGCTGTCAATTTTTGTTGTTTATCAGCTGCAAAAACATCTTTTAGTGATTCAAACAAGATCGTTCCTCTGTGCCGTTATAGTTATAGTGGTGTGGACTTTGCTATTTTTGCTATGCACATTTTTTTTTTTTTCAAATTTTCAGTTTGGAAGTTTCAAAGTCGCCTTCTGATTGGTTGAATTTTGCAGGATTTTCTTTAACAATCCACTGGAAACAAAGCTGTTGTGATGCTAAACCCCGTTACGGAAGAAGAAAGCCGTCATGTTTAAAGCTGAGGCAATGAGCGCTAATCAGGATCAACTAAACGCTGGAATTTCAGAAGTATGTGAACTACAAAAACACGAACTTGTGAAAACGGTGACCTCATGCGCATGCGTATTACGCGTCATTCAGTATATTAGCGCGTGTGTTCCTATACAAAGGGACATCGCCATCTACTGGCCTGACGGAAGAATACAGCGTTTTTAATCGTATTTGCGGATCCTTGTGAACGTGGATCGTTTTGACTACGTTGTCATCAGTAAGTGAAAAGTGTTTCAGTTTTTAGTACATCGTTGTCGGGTAAAAGCACCCCAAAATTCATACGAATTAGCAACAAATTCAGCAAAACATAAAACATACTCAAACTTGAAATAATTTACCCACCTACATTTCATTCAAAACGGTTTTCTGTAGAACTCAAAGTTAAATATTTAGCATATGTTAAGTGAATAATAATAATAAGACGTAATATAGCACAAGTCATAGACACTACTAGTTTGTGTCAATTTAGGGGGCTTTAGTACTTTTTAAAGTATGGGAAAGCATAGTTTGAACATCAGAATTGGGTAATAATCATTGGCCTGTCCAACTAGAACCTAGTCAAGGGTTATCAGTCTTACTTTACAGATCTACTCTTTTTATGTAACTGACATGAAAAAGTTGTGTGCAGTTCTGAAGAAAAAAATGACCACCAACCAGTATTCAACCAACCACAGCACTGTTTAGAGTTTACACAATGATATAGGACAAATGACGCCACACTGCCATTGAATACATAGGCCTGGTTTCACAGCAGGGTTTAGATTAAGCCAGGATTAGGCCTTAGTTAGAGACACGCCTGATCTTGAGTCAAAACTATGGCACTGACATATTTTAAGATATCTCAGAGCAAGTTAAAACCACTCAAACATGCATTTTAGTCTGGGACTACAGACTTAAGCCTTGTCTGTGAAACCGGGCAATAATGCTACATTCAGTGACTCAGAAAACACAACACAGAGCCATTTAAGTATGAACATTGCCTTTGTAAATAGTCTTTCATCTTTTATAGTAAATAGTCTTTACCTCTTCATTTCTTAGAAGAGGTCATAACATGTTCAGAAAATATACATGTTCAGTTTAATAACTTGACTGAATCATGAACAGCCACAACAGCAAACGTGAATAGATTTGAAAATGTTTTACTTTAAAAAACATTATAAAATGCACAACAGATCAGTAAGTTCACGGTATAATCAGATCTGTTAAAAAAAATGTTTGTCTTGTTTTCCAGTTAAGAATATCTGAATGTCCTTAAAAAAAGCAAAATAATAAATCTTGAATTAGTTTTTTTTCTTTCTTACCAGATTGTAAGCATAAACCTTTTCTCATAAAACCTTTGATATTGTGCTGAATATCATATTTTAAACATGTTTAGCCGTTAAAATACTGATTGAGGACATTATTATTATTTGTTTGCAGTGTGAACGTTTAATGACATTTTTGATTTTGAGCAACACTCTAAAAAAATGTTTGGGTCAAATATGGACAAACCCAGCCATTGGGTTAAATTTAATTAATGAATGATTTTTTTTGGTAGGTTATTTTTAAATTAAAATTTTAACCCAATGGTTGGGTTTGTCCACATTTGACCCAGATTTGGGTTAAAACAACCCAGCATTTCTTATCATTTTTAGAGTGAATTATGAAGTATTACCCCCAACTTTGCGACATGGAGTTTAGTGGAGCGGAAGCGTCCTCAGATGAGCTGACCGCTGAGACCAATGCCATTCTTCTGTTCTGTCTGGACAAAGGAAAAAAAGAAAGAAAGAAGTGGTCTCACCACTGCAATGTGACAAAACTGAGACAAATATTTAACATTGGTTTGGCCCTGTTTAATGGTAGGTAGCAATTTTCTGCTGTCTGCGTGTTGGTTTACACCAAACAAACAGAGAACAAAAGCTCTTGTGGCATTCCTCCCCAGCTCTGTCTCCACGCTCCACACAGATGGTCTGCCATACAAAGGTGGACCACCTCAAAGAACTGAGGAAATCAACTCGCCAACAATTTATGCAGAATAGCGCAAATTCCCAGTCTTTGTCCTTCTCCTTCCCTTTCTCACCGTCATATTTGTTCCTCTTTTAGAGGGGTGCGTGCAAACGTGGAGTTTTCTCTCGCACAGTAAATTAAGTCGTCACAACTTACAATGCATTCACATGATAATGGGTTACACTTTATTTTAAGGTGTCATTGTTAGTGTAGTACTGAGTAATAATAATTAACAACATGCACTGACTTTAGGATTGAGGGTTAGTTGATGCAATTATGCATAATTAATACGGTAAGTACATGTAACAGGACACTGTAAAATAAAGTGTTACCCTGAGACATTATCAAGTACATGTGCTTAAGGAGTAAGCTTGTTATTATTTTATTGCAATTATTAAAATGAACCTAATTTATATAATTGCAAATCATTTTATGTATAAAAATCTATTAAAACAAATGTTTCCACTATAGCCTGCCTCGGTGTCATAATTTTACATTAACACTTTACAATAATGTCACATTATTGTAAAGCATTAACAATGAACAAAAAATGTGTTACTTTGTTTAATAATCTTTGTTAATGTTATTTAAAATGTTATTTGCAATTTCTTGCGTTATAGTAACTAATGTAGCTAGTTATCTAAGATGGAACCAAATTGTAGTGTATTACCGAATATCATATTTCTAATTTAAGTCGTGTATTTTGGTTCATTTTGATTCCAGGTATAATAACATTGTCAGGCAACACACACTAAAATAAAATTACTTCACGTGGTAAATGGTTTGATTAAATTCAGAAATATTATGACTTATTCAGCCTGACCATATTAGACCAAATAAGTTCATATCAGTTTTTGGTAACACTTTATTTTACAGTGTCTTTGTTACATATGTTACATATACTTACAATAAATTATGCATAATTACATGCAACTAACCCTAAACCAAACCCTAATCCTACCCTAAGCACATGTAGTTGCTTATTATTACTCAGTACATGAAAAAGACCGGCTTTGGACAGACGACCTTCTCTGTGAAGAGCTCTAAACTCTGGAGCTCATACCATCTGACATCAAGACTACCTGACTTTAAAGCGTTTACTTCCAGGCTTAAAACTGGTAAAAAACAAATCAAAAGTGTACTCATTTTTAATAAATAGGTACGAGTTGTTTATGATATGCATGTTTATATATAATGTTTATATTTTTAAAATTGAAGTAGTGAAGTATGTAAATTCTATTGTGTATAAAAGCCCAGCAGGGACAGGAGCTGAAAATTAGAATTTGTAATAAACTTTATATGCAGCACTTCAGTGACCAGCTTTGTTTTGACACTTTGTTTGTTTGCATTGTCCCTGTCAAATAAATACATATATAATTATACTGAAACAATGACACCTTAAAATAAAGTGTAACCCAGGTTTTTTTACAGGGCTGTACAGGTGATCCAGTGCGACTCTTTTGTACCGCAAAAACTTTCAAATGAATGAAATTGTTTGAATTGTAGCCACTAGAGGGACACACACACACACGCGCGCGCGCGCACACACACACACACGCACGCACGCACGCCCGCACGCCCGCACACACACCCCTTCCCAACTCTGGAAACACTATCCAACACTCTTGGAGGAGCATGTGTGTAAATGCTCCTGCCGTCAGTGCTTTACCTGTGACTTCAGCACATCACGAGAGGAGGATCGCAAGGAGAGAAACTCATGTAGGACCGAAACATGGGCTGGTCTGCTTCCATCACACTCTTAAAAGACTGAAGGATCCCCACCAGAGCTCACAGCATATATGAGCTGAGATCCGCGATGCTCTGGACACCCCCGGACCTCCTGCAGACCCTCTCATTGACTTCAACTTCAACTTCAGCACAAACAGCATCTGAATGTGCTCCATCCTTAGATATGACAGCCCGTCATGTTTGGACGTGTTCTGCGCTCATGAATTGTTCTTAAACATTGTTTTGCGAGTAGAGAAAGACAGAAGTGCACAGAGTGTGAATGAAGCTCCTTATTCATTGATTACTGATCGAATCAAAGAACTAAAAAGAAGACCCACTTTTGCCTGCAGAAGGAGTAAAAAGAAAAACTCCAGCTCGTAGAGCTTCATGGATTTGTGTATCTGGAACATTCGCCTTTGACACAAGATTGTGAAAGAAGAGGAAAAGAAAAGAAAACAACAATAACAAGTGGAAGGACTTTGGAGAGGAAGAGTGCGTCCGTGCGCTATTCTCTGGCCATCATCATCTCTCTAGTTTTGAATAAAATGAAAGTTTGGACTTTTCTCCAGTGTCTCGCCATCCTGCTCGTCCTGTGTGTGGGATCAGACTGCGGGACGGTCCTGAGAAAGACCCGATCCAAACGCGAGCTGGTAAAGACCAGAGAAGCCAAAGCGGTCTTACCGGGGGCTTGTGGCACTCGGCTGCCCCGGGGCAAGCGCTCTTTGCCGGCCCTGGACCACCGGTTCCCCCGCCAGCGCGGCCGCTCCTCTCCAGCGGAGGATGCGAGCTCCTCTCGGGGGAAAGCCGTGTATTTCACGGGCAGAGGGGACCAGCTGAGACTCAAGCCCGGCGTGGAGATACCAAAGGGCAATTTCACCCTCCAGATGTGGGTCAAAGCGGAGGGTGGGCAGCGTTCCCCTACCGTTATAGCTGGTAGGAACAGATTTATGCATTTTACGTGAGTTTGAATGTTGGTGGAAGAGTAAGGCATGTGAATGATGGCGCTTGACCGGGTGACTTTGACAGTATTAACTTCCAGATAATCTCCAGATCGATCAATCAGTTCCAGAAATCACGTCAACGCAGAAATTCCGCACGCACTTTAACTCATTTCTAATATTAGCTAACGAGACAGGAAAATTGTGTAGCTTAGGTTTGCTGTTTCAGATCTGAGTGCGAGAGAGCGAGCGCGCGCGCGTTTGAAGACGCACCGTTTACGCGCACGACCCTCGAATCCCTGAAAGACCCCCCCCCCCCCCCCCCCCCCCACCACCACCACCACCACCACCTTCACTCAGCTCGGAGGGAAACACATGAGAAAAGTGAAGCTGTTCTCAGCTTGCAGATGTCTTAAACGCACGCATCGGTTACACAAATTACCAAATCGCATTGCATTGCATTTACGTTCTCATCCAGTAGCCGCAGACTTCAGAAAGCACAATTCTAAGTTTGCAAACAAACGCCACAACTGTTCTGTACGTTGACGCTGGTTTTTCAGTGAGTAAGCGTTACACTATCGCTTTCGATTCCGTTTTCTGCCGACAGAGAGCGTAAAGACACAAAACTAGTCTTTTTCTGAAAGTCATGAGCAGAAAAAAATGCTGGCTGCTAGACATGAGTTTTTTTTTCTAACGCTGTCACGCACGACTAGAAAGACCAGAGTGAGAATCCACTAGTGATCCGGCAGTGGGCATCACTGATTTACGCGGGGCTTCTGATGTCAATGCACCCCCCCTCCCCCCAGTAACCCACCACACTGAGATGGGATGACATCATCTGTTTCTTGGACTGAATGGCTGACCAGCACAGTATTACATCTCCCACACACACGCATGTATCCGATCCATAAATGAATACATGCACGATAATGCTGCTGCACTGTGACATAATCAAAATGTAATACAAAAGTTTGACACCACATTCAATATTTGTGATTTTTCCTTTTACGTAAACAAGGATTAAAAAATTATGAGTTATGACACACTGTAAGAAACAAATCAATAGAAAAACAGAAAATTACCAGCACCTTTTACGAACCCTAATGCAATGTGTCATTTAAAGTAGGGGTACAACACGTGAAAAATCAAGGCAAAAAATGTCCTTTCTTTGTCTAAATTAAGATTCTGCACTATTTTCACTGATTTCAACAAGCTCTCACTAAGCATATTTATGACATTGACCATGTGAACTATTTTGTTCAGAAGGTCAGATTTCCTTGCTTCTGCACAAGAGTGTTTTAATTGGAACGTTTTCAAATCACGCTGTTATAACATGGATTATCAAAATCAGCCTATTAAACGGTTAGTTCACCCAAAATTTAACATTCGTTCACCATTTACTCGCCCTAATGATTGATTGAGTGATTGGTTGGGCACTATTACTGATTGGTTTCTAACATTTTTGAAATATCTTCCTTTGTGTTCTGCGTAAGAAAGTAAGTCACATGTTGGGAATGACAGTGAGTAAATTATTTCAGAACGATCATATTTGACATTTAAACACACAGCAATTTAAATTAACAGAGCAAAAAGAGGACCATTCCATAAACGAAACAAATGAATGAATGGAATAAAAATAAAAATTAATGATTAAAACGTTTTTTAATGTAGATGGAATTAAATATGGATATAGGGAGGGCTGAATAAATTCATTTTAAAATATACAAAGAATTTCAAGGTATTTGAAGAGCCCTTGTCAGTGAATAGCTGTGTTGATATTAAAAAGAGCAAAAAACAAACAAACAAAACAAAAAGAAGTGATTGAAGTGGACTCTGGCTTATGTAGTCATGCTTAATCTTTTAAATCTAATTCATGCCTCTGAGAATGAAGACATAATGCACTTGTTTTGAGGGAGGCCAGTGCTTATTTTCAGCAATCCTTGTTCTTGTTGTTGTTTTTACGCAGCGTTAGTCTTAATGTCAAGACTTAATGTTGTTATTGTCTTGTTTTGTTTTTTGAGTCATGTTTTCAATCTATAATGCAGAAGATTGAAGAGTGTGTGGAGTATTTGACAATTTATAGGAGCATTTGTCTTAGGAAACATAAAGCAAAATTCAGCTCTACAAAATGCTTATAAATGTCCTAACGCCAGTAAGTTCAGCACCCCGAACAGCGCTGAGTTTGTGTCTGCAGGATAGATGGTAGATTTGGCTGAGTGCTCTACAGACCATGAACATTATTTACAGTCATGACTTGGCAGTTGAAGAAGAACCTGAGACGGACATCACCAGACAGAAGATCTAGCTTGTTTAGATTGTTGAGTTGGAAACCGTACAGGAAAAAACAACAAAACCGAATGTCTCCAACGGTTCAACACGTTAGATTGGTGTGAGAACAAGAAAAAAGTGCTTAGCTGACAATGATCTTCCATAATGATGAGATAATAAATTGGCTTGCACAGCAGATCAGATCTAGGAAACATTGCAAGCTTGACTGGTTAGGTGACATCAAAGGAAAGGACATTTATGCATCAAGATGGTCAAAACATGGCTTGGCAAAGACAACAAGGTCATAGACAACATACTGTACTGTACTTTTTTGTTATATAAACTTGTGTAATGCATTTAACCCCCCAAATCCCTAACCCAAGATAATATTGCAAGTGTGCCACGTGCAAAGTATTCTTTTGAACAGCCTAAATTGCACACCCTACTAATTCTTGTTTTTGGGTGCATTGTTCAGTGGCACCTTTATGCAGGTTCATGTCATTTCCTGATCCCATCCATTCCTCATCTACTCTGTTGTTTCCTGTCAAAGCAAATTTTGCATTATTGTTTCCTGACTTGTTGCACTTGTATTTCCCTTCTGATGCATTTGTTCTTGTACATTGTTAACCATAGGTCTCTTCGACAAATGCTTCTATGCCTCCAGTGATCGTGGATGGCTGTTGGGAATTAAAGCTGTGAGTGAGCAAGGAAACCGCGACCCGCGTTTCTTCTTCTCCCTTAAGACGGATCGAGCACACAAAGTTACCTCCATTCAGTCGAATGCCCGCTACTTGCCCAGCCGCTGGGCACATGTGGCTGTGACTTACGATGGCCTCTATATGAAGTTATATGTTAATGGTGCTCAGACTGCTGTTAGCAGGGAACAGTCAGGTGATGTCTTCAGCCCCCTTACTAAAAAGTGTAAGGTAAGTTTAATTCTTTTAGCCTTTCAGAATTTAACTTTTTGCACAATATCTTGGAGAGTCGCACACATATACATGTTTGTTATTAGTTAATGGTGAAGTGTGTAATTTCTGTTTCTCTAGGTGAACCAAACAGAACTGCAGAAATATAAATATTTTATATTTCCAAGCAAGCTCATTGGAAAAAATGTGTCTGTGGCAACATTTCTGCAAAATATTACTTTGCTTCTTGCACATTTCATGACATTTCCAATGTGTCTAGTAAGTTGCACTACATGTGCATTCAATTTGATCCAATCGGCTGTTTGGAAATGAACGTCCGATGAGTAGCGCAAAAAATGTAATACTCTGTTGTTTGTTGAAAATAAAGTTCCACCTACCCTAAACCTAACCGATAGTCTTAAAGGGATAGTTCATGCAAAAAAAATGAAAATTCTCTCATCATTTACTCACCCTCAAGTTGTTCCAAACCTGTACAGTATATATTTCTTTAACCAAACAGTTGATGAGCACCATTGACTTCCATATAATATTTTTTCCATACTATGGAAGTCAATGGGACCCATCAACTGTTTGGTTACCAACATTCTTCAAATATCTTCTTTTGTGTTCAGCAGAAATAAATTCATACAGGTTTGGAACAACTTGAGGGTGAGTAAATGATGACAGAATTTGCAATTCAATGAAATCAGTGAATTGCAGTGACTTTTGCAAAAATGTAGGTAGAAGCGCCTTTGTCTAATGAGCCTGTTGTTGCTGAATTGATGTAATTCCAGCAGATTTTACTGATAGCACCACAATATACACAAATCAACCTTTAGTATTTTAAAAAAAAAGTTACACTCTTCACCTTGCCAGATCTTACATAATGCACATACTGTATGCAAATACAAGTTAACAGATAAATGTAACGAAGTGTTCTGATCTAAAACTCAAGGTGCTGATGGTGGGTGGAAATGCGTTGAATCATAACTACAGAGGCTCTGTGGAACGTGTCGGTTTGTGGCGACAGGCTCTCTCTCAGAGGCAAATCATGAGGGACATGCATGGACAAGAGGACCCTGAGGACCTGGTTGACCTGGTGATCCGCGAGACCTTTGAACACCCAGCGCGCAAATGGCTGGCAGTGAAGGACGGCAGTTTCCCGATACCTGATGAGGGTTCTCGTGCTGGGTTGTGGTCTTTGGACACCACCCTGGAGCCTCCAGCCTGCGGACAGACAGTGTGCGATAACACAGAAGTGGTGCGCAACTACAATCACTTCTGGAGTTTTCGTCGCCCCAAAACAGTACGATACCGCGTTGTGAACGTGTTTGACGACCTTCAGCGCAAACCCACAGTCACAGATCAACAGATTCACCTGCAGCATCAGCATCTGAATGAAGCCTTTAGCATGTACAACATCAGCTGGGAGTTGACTGTGCACAACGTCAGCAATTCCTCTTTGTACAACCGTCTGGTGCTCGCCAACTGTGACATCAGCAAGGTGGGCGATGAGGATTGTGACCCTGAATGCAACCACACCCTGACTGGCTTTGATGCTGGTTACTGCAAGCCCAGGACGCGATGCCCTGAACATAAACAAGGAAATGGCATCTGTGATCCAGAGTGCAACTGTGAGAACTATGGTTACGATAATGGAGATTGCTGTAACCCTAGCATTACCAATGTGACCAAGACCTGCTTCAATCCAGCTTCTCATTTAAGGTAAGAGCTTAAGATCAGCTGTGATTTATGACACCAACTTGTTTAGTAAGCTGCACAAATATTTCAGATATTGTCACAAAGTCACAAAGACATTTCATAGTTGGTTGGTGTGAGTGAAGAACAGGGCAAATTTGAGGGCTTTTATTTTACATTTATTTTAAAGGCTTTTATTTGATTTCAAGTCCTTCCTATGTGGTTTTCTCCCTCTGTTTGTGTGAGTTTTTTTTTGCTTCAGTTAAATGCTAAACGTGGATAATTAGGCATTTATGTATTATAAACATTTGCATCATGAATTTCTGCTTCGAAAAAATGTGTATTGTGGAAAGCACTATACAAATAAAAGCAACTTGACTTAGGTTAAGGTACAGGTAGCGGTGGGGTCTGTTGGCTTACACAAGCTTCACTTCAAATCCAGGCATAAGTGCAACTTTTCTAGTGGCTTGGCTTCACATTTGTCAGTCAACAGTGAATAGGCATGTAACAGTAATCATATTTGCCCGTTTTAGGTCTTCTTTTTTTCTCTTCAGTGTATTGCCATAAACAGTTCTGAAAAATTGGCAGTTTATTTTAGGTTACATTTACATGACAATGATATGCTTGAAACGGAGAAGTTTTTCCTTTGAGTTTTCCACATACAGACGACACCATTGTCAAAACAATGCCCATTCACATGGATCCGCGAAAACGACTAAAAATGCTGTATTCTGCAGCCAGGCCATTAGACGATGAAACACTATAGACTAAACGCGTAATATGCATGTGCATGACATCATCATTTTCAGAGATTCACGTTTTTGTTGTTTACACAGAGACTGTTTTCGAAAACGTGCCCTTTGAATCCCGTTTACAAAAATGTGTGTTTTCAGGCACCCAAATGCTGTTGTCTTGTAAAGGAACAGCCAAAACACATACAAAGTTTTACGTTTTTAGTTGAAAACGGTGTCGTGTAAACAGCCCCTTAGTGTGCAGTCCGGTTCCAGGAGGGCCACTTTCCTGCAGATTTTAGGTCCAACACACCTGCCTGGAAGTTTCTAGAGATCCTGAAGACCTTGATAAACTGGTTCAGGTGTATTTCATTGGGCTAGAATTAAGCTCTGCTGGATGGTGGCCATGAGCAGGAATGGACGACCCTGGAAAAGAGCAAAATGGGGGAGTACAGATTCATACCACTGCTTCCTCTTGATATGATAGCTAAACATTTCTTTCAAATCTCCAGATCAATCTCCACACTTCAGTAGCATTAAAAATGTATTGAAAGGGAGAAGCTGAAGAGCATGTATGAATAGTGGCCATGTCTCTCTAGGTCAAGGGAAGCCCACCCTGCCATCCTGCAGAGTTTGGCTCCAACCCTAATCAAACACACCTGAACCTGCTAATAAATGTCTTCAGGATTACTCGAAAATGACAGCTAGGTGTATTGGAAAAGGGTTGGAACTGAAGGGTGCAGGAAGGTAGCCTACCCCTGCCCTAAGCCAGTTTTTCATTGATCACCCCCAGTGCAATCTAGAAGTCTCTATGAGTTGAATCAGGTATGTTAGATGAGACATCTAAAATGTGCAGTGGTGGGGGCCAGGACAGGAATGGGAAGCACTGGTCTAAGTAATCTGCAAAGGCAATAGTTGTTTATTACTGTCTCTCACAACTCTTCATTTATTACAGTTGGATATTCCCTTCATGAGCACTTCAAGAAAAATGTTTTTATAAAGGATTTTGTCTGGTCCGTTGTATGATGATTTGCTCCAAGTTTTAAACTCCACTATTCTCGCCAATAGAAAAAAAAATATCCAAGGAAATTGGATTTCTAAGTCTGAGTACCTGAGGCCACTGGATAGAAAGCACAACATGTTTACAATTCCACCACAATGTACATGGTCTGGTTTAACTTTTGCTCTATGTGAATGGTAGCAGTGTTCATTTGTTTCAAAAAACAGGTATAGCCCAAGGACACAAAGTAGTAATCCAAAGCTATGAGATTTGTTTTAAAGAAGATTTAGAAGTAGTTTTTTTGGTGCCTTTTTATTTTAGTTGGGTGGACTACAAAGTAGAAACCACAATTTCAAGGAAGCTTATTTCTTGTTGAGAGTTGTCTCCAAGCAACTATTTAGTTTTCAAATTGTAGTCATAAACGATTGTTTACAGAAGTGCATGCAGCTTCATTGGAAAAGTTTAATTATTCCATGTTGTGAGAAAATAGTGAATGAATTGATAAGTGAAAACTACCTTTTACATCTTTGTTTTGATCTGTATGATTCATCCAAATATTCCGGTACTGTCCTTGAATTTCGTCACGCCTTAATTGAGCTTCTCGTTCAAGAGAAAGCGATGTTTTCTATTAGCCGTTTTGAAGGCTTTCCAGGCCGCAGAATCGCATCCAATGGTATTCCTGAAGCTCTTTAAATGACTCTGTGTGCGGGCTATGAGGTGACATCAGTCACAAAAAACACGCAGGTGGTTTTTCCCAAATATTATCCCATCGCAATCATCAAGAGTCTGTTTATCACTGGATATCCAATCCAGTAACAGAAATCAGCAGTTGGCCAATCCTGAGCATTCAATGGAAATATTGTAACTGATGGATGAAAGATGGTTTAGAAAGATTAGAGTGAGAAGAAGCAGAAGAAGAATTTTCAGATAAGCACCCCAAGTGCTTGTTTATTTTGTTTTGATTATGGGACGTCTAGGGAGACAGACTGATGGCTGCACCGCGAACATTCGTCAACATTCCGGCTTAATTGGGGAATTTTGGAAGAACACTGTGCTACATGCGTGGCACAACAATGGCTGTGTGGTCGGAGGTTTATTTTTGTAGACCCGAAGCCTGTTACCACTTTTCTTGTTTGGAAATCTAGCTAACAGGAGACATCGGGCTGGAGTCTCTGAAAAATGTGAATGATATCTGCTTAAGTTGTCTAACATGTTTTAGGCATGTGTTTTAAGTTATTTCTCCATGCTTTTTGAAGAATGTATACAGTGCTAGATTGTTATTGCAAGCAAACAGCCTGTCTATAGAGAGAGAGAGATTTTTGTGTTTTGACCTTCACAAGCTCACTGATCGGATCTGACGGCATTTACCTTGGACACAATTGTGGTTAACTCTGAGCTAAAGTTAAATACGTGTGTAAATCTCCACCATGTACACATGCTGCATGCAGTAATTCATCCCTGGATTTGGATCACGATGTAGATGTGCAATAAGTAAAATGTCTGTCATGGCTTTGGTCCAAAGACTAGTCACAGGTGAAAGGTGATACTATGTTATCATTTGGCTCTGTCTCGACGTCCATGCTTTCCCCTTGGCTATTGTGTGTGTTGGGTTAATTGATGAGTGGGGTTTTCTGAGCGGTCACATGGGTCACCTCAGGGAGGTCCTTACATCAGGTGCTTTACAGTCGTGTGAACTCTAAGTGCCAATGAAGCCCATAAACTTAACATAACCTTAATGGTTTAGCCCTAATGAAGTGCTCTTGTGTAAAACGAGCTCTTAGCATGTTAAGTTAAAGGAGCTACACACTCATAAAAGCACCTGTCTCTGGAAAGACCCTTACATGCGCACGCCTGGTTTGGTCTGCTAGCTTGCTGCTAAAATGTTAATGCGGACCAGACTAGGGAAGCAGAGAACAAGGTTAAATGGATTCTTGAAAGCGATGTTAAGAGTTGCTATACAACTTCTCCACAGGCATAGTAGAGAGAGTGCTAATGAAAGAACAAAGTGCTGATTGTTATTGTAGATAAAGAATTTGAAATGTAATGATAATTATAGTGATAATTTCATTAATTAAACTTTTTTTAGTCAAGGGCCAAGATTTGCTTTTTTTCCCCGCCACTTTGCAGTGAGGGAAATGTAGATTCATGGGTGTGTCATAATGAGTGTCAAATATAATAATGAGTGTAAAACCAAATAAATGATCTCCGTCTCTGGCTCCAGGGCCTATCTGGATGTGAAAGAGCTAAAAGAGATCCTCAAGCTGGACGGTTCAACACACCTCAATATCTTCTTCGCCAATTCCTCAGATGAAGACCTGGCTGGAGTTGCTACCTGGCCATGGGACAAGGAGGCACTGACACATTTAGGTACTGAGAAATTACTACATAAGCATAGTCCAGGTCAAGAGTTTGAATTGCGTTCCTGCAGTCATTTAATGCTGAAAATATCACTGTCACAATCTATTCCTATTCCTATACCTATACTATTTCATTTCAGATCGTAGAACCGTTGGCACCAGTGGTCTCTACGATCAACTTAGCTCACAATTCTTTTGAGCAGATTGATTAAACAGATGAGTTGAATGTGAGAATCAAATCGGATTTCAAAATATCAGATCTTCCAACAAGAGCTGATCTGTACCAGATACCAGTGAAAAATGGATTTGGTTGACAGTGTAAATGCAGCCTTCATTCCACATATTCAGATTCATTCTATATCACTTCAGTTTTCAACAAAAACAAAATCTGCTGAAAAAGAAAAATTGAAGGATAGCCTGTTGTAAAGTGGATTGCAAGCATTGCAAGGATCTAACATTTCAAAGGATGTCATTTTTACATGACATACAACCAAATTTAAGTTTGTTTGACTTAAATACATTTGTATTTCAAATCAAATAGTATAAACTACTGTTACAAGAGACACGCATGAGTATTTAAGTACAAGCACATCAGGGTTTCACTGTGTTTCTTCTCTTTTCATAGGCGGTATAGTTCTGAATCCGTCTTTCTATGGCACATTTGGCCACACTCATACCATGATCCATGAGATCGGGCACAGTCTGGGACTGTACCATGTGTTCAGAGGCATCTCAGAGATCGAGTCCTGCAACGATGCGTGTTTAGAGACAGAGCCCTCGCTGGAAACCGGAGATCTGTGTGCTGACACAAACCCCACACCCAAATACAAGCACTGCAGGGACCCTGAGCCTGGCAACGAAACGTGTGGCAACCGCAACTTTGTTCACACACCCTTTAATAATTACATGAGTTATGCAGGTAAGAACAAATACATGGAAACTCCCCTTTCACAATCTGTCTTTTACTAAGTAAATAACAAAGCCAAATAGTAAACATAGAAATACTGCTATAATTCATACATTGACTTATTCTT
Organism: Meda fulgida; assembly: GCA_030578275.1. Lineage (NCBI taxonomy): Eukaryota > Metazoa > Chordata > Actinopteri > Cypriniformes > Leuciscidae > Meda > Meda fulgida. The sequence goes on along the minus strand of CM060620.1, from coordinate 2,587,948 downwards.
ATTCACACAACAGTGTGACTTCTTAGTGATTTCTTATTGGTCAGAAACTTCACCCCTCTCTCACCTCATGCTTGTAGCCTGCTTGAAGAAATTTGTAGACATTTCCAAAACTACCAAATGGGATTTCTGGGATGCGCACAATAAAAGGAGACTACAAAGCATCCATACATTTTGAAAATAGCATTTTAGATATGGCCATTAAAAACAGGGCCTAAAAAAAGGTCAAGCACAGATAAAAGCTGAGAGGGTAGGGCTGTCAGGTTGGAATAGCTGGTGAACTGTGTATCATTTGCATATCAGTGATAGGAGCCATGTGTCTTTATGCTCAGTGAGCTTGTGTATGTGCGAGAAGGAGGGGACCAAGCACTGAACCTTGAGTCACCCCAGTAATGTGACCTTCTCTCATTGAAACTTTAACAAGATCTTATGCTTTATAAGTCTTTATAAGACAAGATTTCAGATGCTCAGGAGGATAGCACATGAGGGCTTCCACTTCTGTAGCTGTAATTTTTGGACTAAATTCCCGAACAAGGTATTACTTGTGCTAATATCATAGCTAGCATTTTATGTTCCATTTACTAGATACATACTGTTAAATAATATGTTCATGCTTTTTGCATAATTGAAGACTTGTTTGTAAAAGACATTAAAGTATTCATATTTGCCTTTGATTGTTCTTAACATATTACATGTCTCATATTTCATCTCAAACAGTCTCTTCACTGACTAACTGATGGTCTGTGTAAAAATTTATATGATTTTTTTGCACAGTATATATTTGTTTATTTCACTCTTTATTTTGATTGTAATAGTTCTTCAAATGTAATTCATATTTTTGTAATATTTTAAATTATGGGACTCTGGGACATTTGAATTAACTTTTGTACTCAAGTTTGTCACATTGCCAAAAGTTACTGTTTCTCATGCCAATTCAAATTGCCAACTGTGAACAATTAAAATTATTGATTTATACAACTGTGTTCTTTGATCTTCTCGACAGGAATGCCTTTTCATGTGCCATGTGCTATCAGAAACTATGTAAAGTATCTGAACTTACACATTTTTCCCCAGATGACGACTGCACTGATTCCTTTACACTTAACCAGGTGGCTCGCATGCACTGCTATCTGGACCTCATCTACCAAACCTGGCAACCCGATTACCGGCCCCCTCCAGTCCCCATGGCACCCCAAGTGGTAGAACAGGAACAAAACTTCATTACTTTAGAGTGGTTTCCACCCATCTCTGGCCACTTCTATGAAAGGTGAACTCAGGTTGCAATGGCATAGCACATATCCTAGGGACTATTTCAAGAATATATGTAGCAAAATATATATCAGCATTTGTTGCGCTCTCTGGGAAGATGCAATCTGATATATGAAAAGACGTGGAATATAAATGTGGACGTAGGCAGAGAGGAGACATGCCTAAGCATGTTCTGTTTAGTAAATATTGAAAGAGGAGACGTCTGAGACATTTTGTAATAGTTTTTGAGTACAGTGCGAGGATAGATTGCAGGAAGTGCAAAACAACCGAGAATTCTCAGCGTCTGCCAAATCGCTAACACATGCTATCAATTAATAGCGCTATTTCTAAACTGCGTTTAACTGGCTGTGTCGAGGATACAGTGGAATTGTTCACATTGCCTTCCAAAATCTTCTTGTTGGCACTGGATATCCACATTTCATGACTCAGACCTGTGGAACTTTGTTGGGTTGAGTCTCTTTGTTATTTTGCATCAGTTTCCTTAGAGCTGAATGCAGACAGATATAATTATTTGTGGGCTTGCAGACGGTCCACGAGGGACCGTTATGTGAGAGACAGGTGGAATTCACTAAGGCAAGCGGCAGGGGAATCCCCTCAGAGGAGCATGTCGAGACATGTCTCTCTGAAACTCTCCACTTGGACCATGTGACATTGTTTACTGTATATCCATATAACATTCTAACATCACAGTCTGACTGCTTAAGCAGCAACCGGATTTGTCATTGCCCTCTGACTAAAACTGCTTAATGAGTCATTGAGGCTGATAAGTGAATTCTCACACCAGAGCCGTCTTGGGGTGTGACATTTTGACAGTAGGGTAACTGTTTCCAAAAACAGTGTCTACAGTAGTTTTTCCAGTAACAACCTGCTTTTTTTAAACAAGCAGTGGTGTAGCACAACAAAAACACTGTGATACATTTGGAAGACGCTTTTATACACGAGCCCTGGTTAGACCGAGTATTAAGATGCGTTTTGGTCGATCGGATCACATGTAGATGAGGGAGGCACATACCTGTTTACACCTGGTGTTTTAATCTGTCTCTTTTGTCCACTTCCAACCACTTCTGTCCTGATTGAGGGGAGGGTCTATGGGCGGGTGAATGTATGTTTCTTTTTTTCAGATCTTTTAATCTAATTGACAAAATAAGCTTCAGCAATTTAGATATGAACACGATCGGAGACGACGGAAAAACACATTGAGAGCAGCAGCTTTCTTTCCTGCTCTGACAGCCGCAAGATCACACTTGGTACGCTTGTCGTCTTCAAACAACTTGGGTCTTAATGCTGACAAAGTTTAAATCCCATCTGGCTAGTGCGCTTCCCATAATGTCTTTTGAAGCTGTTTGAACACATTCAACCATATGAGGGTTTACACTACAATCCGGTCAAATGAGTTTTCGACTAGCTCTGGAAGTGGTTGAAAGTGGACAAGCTAAAAACGTTTTAGACCTTGTTTACTCCTGTATTTAGCGTCGTCCACTTGTGATCCGATGGACCAAAACACAACTCAGTACCAGATGTAAACAGGGTCTTACATTGTAATACACATGTTAGCCCTTATTTAGCTGAACTTGTGACCTTGGCATTGCTAGTGCTCTATTGCTTGAGCTACATTTAGAAATAAGAGATGATTAATTTTTTTGTCATTTTTGGCTTTTTAGAAATATTTAGTTAAAGGCTGCAGTATTAGGTTTTCAATGTTAGTGTAAATGTAACTGTTCAAATTCACTCTAATCAAGATCTAATTAATCTAATTAAATTATAACTATATTTACAAATATTTTCAAGACCCTATAAAATTACTTTAAGTGCCGTTTTCTGACTTTTGAAATTTGATTTGGTGGTGTCTTTAAAAGCGCAGCGTGACTACACAAAACTATTAGTGCTGATTATATTGAGTGCACTATTTTTGGTATATTTGTGATTTCTCCTACTCTGGCATGCCAACAGTTTTTCCCATCTACCTTGCCATCTACTTGAATTTGCTGTATCTAAGTTGCATTTTGTCTGTCTCTGTTGGTTTCCTAGAGAAGTGGGATCAGTATGTGATAAATGTTCAGAGGGTCACGTCCTTCTACAGTACGCATCCAATTCTTCGTCCCCGCGCCCCTGTTCCCCGTCTGGCCACTGGAGCCCCAGAGAAGCCGAGGGTGAGTTTATGTACCAACACCATCACATCATTTCTACTAAACACTCTTGGTAGCCTTTGGCTAGTCCTGCACCCAGTCAATGCTTCTTTACAGAACCGATGTACTGACTGCATCACAGGCTATTGCGTGTGTTGTGTCTAAGATGCAAGTGCCAAAAGTGCCTGAATATTACACATTTTTTCAACTTTCCCGATATAGAGAATGTGTCATAGAGTTGATTAACTCGTCTACTGTCTGCATTCCAGATAAGTGTGATTTAGACTCAAGCAAAAGCCTTGAGAAAATATTTGTGGTCTGTGCATGTCCCTGGACAGACGCTTGTGTGAATTTCTGGTCCAGAATTTGTAATACTGAACTGTTTCTGCAACCAAAAAAGAAAACCTCAATGTCTCTAGCCCATTGAATCTCATTACAAAAAGGTCTGTATGTCTCAACAGGACACTTGCTTAGCAGAGTCAAACAAGTGTGCCGGCTCTCCTGGTCAAAAGCAGGTGATTGCCAAAGTCTCATGAGTTCATGGCGGCAGCATCCCAAAGGAAATGTTTGTTGTCTGTTGCCATAGCAAATTTGCATCCAAAGAGCGAGATTCTCATTTAATATTCTCCTAGTATAGTAGGGTGTCCAAACCTGTAGTTTGGAATATATATATATATATATATATATATATATATATATATATATATATATATATATACACACACACTGTATATATATTTTAATGTTTTTGAAAGAATACAGTTATTTTGTGAAATAATATTATTAGAATTTTAAATAACTTATCTGTATTTTAATATATCGTAAAATGTAATTTATTCCTGTGATGCAAAGCTGAATTTTCAGCATCATTACTCGAGTCTTCAGTGTCACATATCATACAGAAATCACTCTAATATGATGATTTGCTGCTCAAGAAAACAGTTTTTAATTCATTTCTAGTGTTATAATGATTTCTAAATCATATGGGACTGGAGTAATGGCTGCTGAAAATTCAGTGTTGAATAAATTCAATTTCAAAATATATTAAAAAAGAAAACATTTATTTAATACTATAATGATATTTTGCAATATTACTGTTTGTACTGTATTTGTGATCAAATGAATGCAACCTTGGTTGAGCATTAGTGACTTCTTTCAAAAACTTAATTATCAAACAAATCTTAATTATTCCAAACTTTTGACCAGTAGTGTACTTTACATCACTTTTCAAATTCCATAGTCCCTCAAAGTTTGTTGTTTTTAGAAAACTCAACTCAAATTCAGGAAAAAAGAGATATTGAGAGAAATATAGAGATTTTCCAAAGCAAAATTATTGTAAACCTCTTATAGAACCATTCGATAATTCAATGTTTTTTTTTTTTTTTTTTTTTTTTTTACAAACAAATTACACCAAACAATTTTCGGCTCATGTTGCCCAATGACTGTTTTCAGACAGGTGTCTCGAACACTGTAGTCCTGTCTCAAACTCTCACCTCTAAATGTGTTTTTTCCAATGTGAGCGTGCTCAAACAAACAAATGTTTGGTGGGATAGCATGGTCCAGTTAATCCCTGTGGGTTTACGTCCCTGTTCAGGATCCTAGTGAAGGATTTCGGACTATGTGTGTTCTTTTGGCGGCATCAAAGTTGCCATGATGGAATTTTCAATGTCTGTGTCCATGTAGAAAAACGTCAGACTGCGAGTGGCTGTTGTGTGCCAGCCGAGCGACTGCCATTGAGGTGAATGAATTGCATGAAAGGCTTTCTCCAGATAACATAGAGCTCATTGAAACAAACAGAGGAATGTTCTGATAGTGCCATGGTGAAATCAACACACGGCTTATAGTTGGCTTGGCAATTTACAGTGTTCTTGTCCAGTGTAGTGAAGAATGATTTAATGCATGTGTACTTTAAATAATTCCTCACCATGTCAGGGCATTGTGACACTGGCTTCTCACACTGATCTCATCAAAGCACCCTAGATCTCTAACAACACTGTCAATCTTGGATAAATGAATGCATCTTTTTTCTCTATTTTCATGTCTTTTTTTGTCTCTCAGTATGTCTTATGCTTGTTCTCAGTGTAACTGTGAACAGCTAAGTGAACAGTTAGCTGGCGATGGAAATTTTTTTCTTTATAAATAGTCTTCACAGCTGTGCTGCTCCAGAATTTGCAGACAGCTGCTTTATTAATTATTGTTTGTGAGCATGGCTGGCACAAATAGTATTGTGTTAGGTATGCTCTTACTCGGCAAATCAGAGCAATCTGGGTTCTTGTGGGAGTTTTGACAGGTGATATATAGCGTATATGTTTTTGTGGTCAAGGTAATGCTGTTTTAAAAGCATTAAGGTCAATGTTTGGAACAGAGGGCTGCTTTCATGAGACGTTGCGTTGCTTTGCAATTAAAATGATTCCCACGGTCAGGACGCATTCGTTCATGCCTTTTTGGTGAGATGGTGTCTTGCAGTTTTGAATCAAATAAATGCAGCCTTGGTGAGCATAAGAGACTTTTTTCAAAAGAAAAAAAAAACGTAATTATTACAAACCTTGGGGAAAGTTACTTTTAAAAGTAATGCGGTACAATATTGCGTTACTCCTTAAAAAAGTAACTAAGTTACTTAGTAACTTTTTATGGAAATGAATGTCAACTTTTCTCACTTGGCCTGTGCTTGCTTGATTGTTCTAATATCAAAAACACAAAAGTTCTATATTTGTCAAATGTAAAGGCCATTTCACACCAAAGGTGAAATGAATAAGCCTCAGACTGAAGGAAGTGCATATTCACACCTGCACTGTAGAGGGCGCCGCTCAAACAAACCTTTCAGATGCCATTCTGGATTACAGAAGAATAGGACACAGGAGAAGAAATTGTATTACTCCCACTGCATCCGAAATCGAATACTTCCCTAATATGTAGTAGACAGAAAACAGTATGTGACAAATGAACTATGTTCGAATCCACAGTACTCATAAAAGTGTAGGCGAAGAGTATATGACCTTCTTCTTCTGGTGAGATTCTGAAGTGCATATGATGGACACTTTACTATCCCATGAGGCCACAGGAGAGGATTCATGAATGGATTACATTCATACCACACAAATTCATACTATATAGAACATACTTTTTTAGAAGCCGTTAAGTAATTACTTATTCAAAAATAAATGCCCACTCAAAAGTATGCGATTTCAGACACAACCTCTTATTAGTGTGGTTGAATTGGATCATCAAGAGACAGCAGCAAAAACATTGGTCAATAAAGTGAGATTAAATACATAAAGTATATTTGTAATATTTAACATGTTTAATTATTACAGGTTTGCAAAATATTCTGAGTTTGCACTTTACTGTTTTTATTCATTTTGAGGAATATTGAATCTGTTTTTGTGCATGTGAGATGAGTAAATGCATGCTCACTTTAGTCTAGAACTATAATAATCATCATCAGAGCTGTCAATCAAAAAAAAGTAACTTGCATTACTTGTTTGAAAAAGTAACTAAGATATTTTGTTGAAAATGTACCTTGAAAAAGTAACCTGATTACATAACTCGCATTACTTGCAATGCGTTACGCTCTGCCTATGACGGGTATTGTAATTAAAATCACGTTTCAAAATCTAGCGCTTAAAGTTGATGAGACATTGCATTTCCATGCAATTAATATGATTCCCATGGTCAGGACGCGTTCGTTCATGCCTTTTGGTGAGATGGTGTCTTGCAGTTTTGATATCTCTAGCAGAAGGAAAGGCTCATTATCAATTGGAGGAGTGTTTCCACTTCAAAATCCTGCTTTTATGATAATGAACTCATGCAGACAGTGATGGATGCGGGTCAGCGATCGCTGTTAACCTTATCAGAGGGCACTTCACTTCAGAACACATAATTTTACTGAAATGTTCTACAACTGGAGATGGACCGTAATTTATAAGTTCCTTGATATGGCAGTCTGTTTTTAGGCAGCACACGTTCACAGTATTAAAAATAAACACACGCGCTCTCTCACACAAACATTAACACTTGTTGCAGTGTTGCGGAGACATGCCTGGGCTTGCCGCTGCTTCGGCGTGTAAACGGTTCTCTGTTTTCCCTCTTGGCATGATGCCCTGTTAATCTCAGTCCCCTAAACGCGCCCCTCTTACGCCAGTACTCATCCTGCGTGACGTGCCCCGAAGACCCCAGCACAGCTGCTTGGCGATCTGTTTGTTTGTGCTTCTTTGCAGCGTCCACCCTTCTCTCCCGATGGCATTGCCGCTCCACCTGCCGGCTCTGGAGTTCACAGGGTTTGTGGCTCATGTCCTCAAGCCACTCCTGCTGTTTGTATTCGCAACCTTCATGAGTCGGAGTGCCTCTCTCGTAAATCTTTATGGCCAGGAGAATTATAGCAGACAAAAAAAAAAAAACACGAGAGAAAGTTAGAAAGGGGTAAAAAAACTGCAGATTGGGGAAAACATAAAACCCGCTCTTGGCACTTTAAGCCACAGAAAATCACATGCGGTTTGTGCCGTTTGCAGACAAAGGATGCAGACCAGCAGAGTCAGACTGAAGGGTTGGTTGGGCTGATTGAAGAGTGAAAAGAAAAACTCAAAAGATCCATGTCTTAATGACTACAGTCTATCCGCATCTGGTCAATCTACATTTTGTTGCAATTTGTCCAGATTTTTGAGGCATGTTTTAAAGTGCACCTTTCTCCATGCTTGTGCTCCGATATATACCCAATGTACGCTACTGGTCAAAGGTTTGGAATAATTAAGTTATTTACTGTTTTTGAAAGAAGTCTCTTATGTCACCAAACTGCATTTATTTTGATCAAAAAACAGTAATTTTTTTTTAAACTGTAAAAGTAAAAACTGTGAGATATATTTTTACAATTTAAAACAGCTTTTTTTTCCTGTAATGGCAAAAGCTGTATTTTCAGCATCATTACTCCAGTCTTCAGTGTCACATGATCCTTCAGAAATCATTCTAATATGCTGATCTGTTGCATTTTTTTATTTATTAATATCAATGTTGAAAACATTGTTTTTGTGCAATGTTGTGAAAATCGCGATACACTGAAAAATTTTAGGATAAGATAAAAAAAAATAAAAAAAATGAGTAATAATACTTTTATTCAGCAAGGATGCGTTTAAGTGACCTAAAAAGACAGTTAAGACATGTTTTAAATTACAAAAATTTCTATTTCAAATTAATGCTGTTAATTAAAAAGAATCCTGAAAAAAGTTTCAGATTCCACATCAATTTTAAGCAACAGAAATTGTTCTCAACATTGATAATCATAAGAAGCATTATCAATAATTGAGCACCAATAAAAAAATCATAACTTGGCACGAAAATAATATTAGAATGATTTCTGAAGGATCATGTGACATTGAAGACTGGAGTAATGATGCTGAAAATTCAGCTTTTATCACAGGAATAAATTACATTTATATTGTAAATATAATAAAATAGGGAACAGTCCTTTAAATGGTAGTGCTATTGTTTTTGACAATTTTTATCAAAGAAATGCAGTCCTGGTGAGCATAAAATTCTTCTTTTAAAATTTTTTGCAAAATCTTAATTATTTAAAACATTTGACTGGTAGTGCATATTTTGCTTGTCTGTGTTTTTGTGGACATTGCGTGGACATCATCACGCTAAGGGTTTTGCACTAGTTCTGTGGTTAGTGGAGTACTTATTATTGATGTTAGTATACGGTTGCATTTGGTAAATCTTTTAAGATTTGTACCATACAAAAATAAAAAAGGTGGCAATCAGGAAACTGTACCTATCACACCACATTGGGGGAGTGCATCACAGTATAACAAATTCAGTTCCTGTTGCCAGTAGGTGGTGCTATGACGTGACACACCCATGAGATCAACCCCTACGAACAAACACACAGCACAAGTTTGAACTAAATCAGACAATGCGCATCAAAGAAGATATACGCCTTTTACTATTTTCCTTTTTTGTTGTTAAAAATGTTGAATCTTCTGGCTTAAATAACTGTTAGAAATCTTTAATTGAGCCTTTGATCTCATTCAGTCACTCAGCCAGAAGACTCAACATTTGAAACAATAAAAAAGAATCTAAACTGACAAAAGTAGTCTTTAATAATGAATATATACAATACATGTATATCTCCAAATACAATACCTTATAAAAGCAAGTAATTATGTCTGAAAACATTGTTTTCAGCAGCAAGGTATTGTACAACCCTGTTTAAATGTAGGGCTATATTAGTTGGCAATCTAGTGGTTATAATATGGCATTACATTTGATTTATTATGTTGACCAAGTCTGGTGGTGAAGGCATGAATCCCCTAAGAGTATTTTAAAGTTCACCACATGTGCTTTTCAAACAACCCAAAATCCATTTTCACTTCAGTTTTAGATATATCTTAGTATATGAAGTTACATGAAATGCAAAATAGAAATGTTGATTTGGCAACTGGCTGAAATAAAATGTTTAAGTTTATATATATATATATTACTTCAGTTAACTTTTACTTTATCTCAAGTGAAGAATAAGGTTGTTTATTTATGGCTTTAATTTGAGTCTATAATCCTGGTCACTATCAGTCACATGGCCCTAGGAAATATGCAGCTCACTTCAATCAGAATCTGTTGACTGTTTATCAGTATCATTTACTCAGCTTGATCTCAGCTGTTTTCACTAGGCTTTTCCCAACACCGCACCGAAGCAAACCTGTGCTCACAGTTCAACGTGACCTTAAGCGGGATGTTTTCAGCCATATAACGCCCCCCCCCCCCCCCCACACCCACCTTCCCTTTTTTCCATGAATGAGCACTTTTCTTGACAGGCTAATACCCTGATGGGATTAGGTAATCAAGTGAAAATGCAAAGCACTAATTCATGGGCGAATTGTCAGGTCACCTTGAAAATCAGCCCACCGCTGCTATGGCGGCTGAACCCTGACTTGAATACCTCCGGGACAGGGTTATTAGTCCACCATGAAGTCATTTAGATAAAAGATGACAGTTATTCAACTTGTGAAATGACTACCTGATGAATACATTCATTACAGACGTTTAGGCACTCTTTTTTAAATGTGCTTGCAAGAAGATATGCTCCCATCTTGAAAAGTTCTGTGGCCGGTCAAATGCAGCGTAAGCAAAGTTAGAACGTAAACCTGCGGTATCGAAGACATTTTTATTGTATGTTTACTTCTATTCTGGCCACACACATACTCACAATAATAAACGTGTTGAGATGATGTGGCCTGGAAAGCCAAAAACTCAGTGCTCAGTTGATTAAACATTGGAATTTTGTGCACTGCCCAGAAATGAGGTTAGCAAATGGCATTTGCTGTTTCCAGTTTGGAAATGCACAAAGGAAAAGCAGGAGAACACACTGTCTACAGTGCCCTGGCTTCTCCCCACATTTGATGAATGTTGGGGTACGTCACTCCCCGTAAAATGAATTGCTGTTGACTCCAAATATGGCTGGACTGCAGCACATGAGAGGTAATTGCCAGGCTGAAATCGAAAGCCTTGCGCGGGCCTCATCCTCAGGTCACTCGGATTTCTGGTTCTTGCCACAGAAATGAGAGAGTATGTGGAGGAGAAATGGACAGACAAGATTTAACAACATGCATCAAGTGTGTGACTGCGTTTCTCATTGTGCATGACTCCTTTTTCTGCTGTACCTTATGATTTACTGTTCCTGCTTCACTTCAGATACTGCACAGTACTGGGTTACTGGTCTTATTTTATTGATAATATGATACAATGTTTCCTTGAAATGTTTACTACATCAGCTCTGTACACTGTCAGAAAACATCTGCAACAATTGTACCTTTAGGGGTACAATAACTTGTCACTGGGGTAGTACTTTTAAAAAGACAACTATGTACCTGGTCAACCCCTGTAATGTCCATTTCAGTACTACTATGAACTTTTATGGGTAAATAAGGCACAAAGTTGACCTTTAAGGGTACTACCACATTGCCAAGATGTCGTACCCCTAAAGGTATACTTTTTTGCTTTTTTTTTTAAGACTGGTTTCATTTTATTTTTTTATTCAATATTTGTATGCAATAGTAAGTGATCATATCCATAACATTTAAGGCTCTCTGTTGCAAAAGCTTGGCTGGGTGCTGTAGAGTTATTCTAGTTTGAAGAACTGGTTTATATCCTTTGCTGAACAAGATAAACTGTAGAAATCAGGAAGCCTCAAGTTAGTCCCCCTTCCACAAGAACAAAAGAATTGCTTAATTTTTATCTGTATCGTAAACAGTAGCCTTTCCTGTCATTAACTGGTAAAGGAATAATGTAAAAGAGACAGCGTACCACAAGTTAAAACTCTCTCAATATTGATTTGAAATACTCTAATAGATTTTAATGCATTTGATGCATTTCTTAGGACCACCAGATGTGGAGCAGGCATGCGAGCCCAGCGTCCGCACGTGGAGTCCGCATAACGGCATGGATCTGCGCATGGTGCCCCCTCCCTGCCCTCTGCAAGGCTGCATGTTACAGCTGGAGTTTGCTCATCCAGTTATCCCTGACTCGCTCACGGTGTGGGTGACCTTCTCATCCCAGGAGGAAACAGTTCTGCCTGCCATCCACAATATTATCTTATTGACTATAAGTGGCAACAACCTGTCTATGGGTCCCAGCAATTTGTTCTGCGACACACCACTGACCATCAAGCTGGATGTGCACGAGAAGGTGTACGGAGTGCAGTTTTTCACCATGGAGCAACATTTGGAAATTGATGCTACTCTGCTCACGTCCAAACCTGACTGTCCTCTGTGTCGAGAATGCGAGCCGCTGCTCTATCGGCTCCTACGGCAGCCGCAGTTCAGGCACACACCCAAGGGCATCATGCTGAGTGACTCGATGCGAAAATACGTGGATAGGTGAGTCTTTTGGATTCAATAATGCTGTAACAAATTGCTCATTTACACCTGATGAATGTTGACCTTACTTTGAAGATGGTAACAGTTCTTTGAAAAAAATATTGCTGTATTCCTGGTTAATTATTTTCTGTCATTACATAATTTTAGGTCCTGGCTAGCACACGACCAGAAAAAAATCGTATTGACTTTGGAACTTGTCTTCGATTTGAAACTGTTTTGCCATAGAACAAAAGTAACGTAATTCAAAGTTGGAGTGTGAAATGTGCCTGGTCAGTATAAGGCACAGCAAATCCCTGCTCAAATATTGTGGTGTGTCTCTGTACTTTTTCAATTCTCGAAAGAAGCCAAGAGAAACAAAGAGAAGGATGCAGCTGCTGGTTGATTTCAGTCCAGCGCCTGGCTTCAGAATGCCAGTTAACATGCTCTGCCGTCTTGAGGTTGTTCTGGCCTCGACTGGGCACCTCTGGTTTGGGCAGTATTACACTAACGCTTCCCCATTGAAGGCCAGATACTTGGTCTCTGGTCAGCATTTCTGTATTGGTCACTTCTGGATGCATGTGAACGTAAGGGTTTAGCTTTCCACCCACTGATATACTAGCACAACGTTCCAGATTGTTTCCAATAGTTGTGGAAAATTTGCAGTTCCAAAATTTATCTACTACCAGCATTGATTATCTTTGCACAGACAATTTTTTTCAGTAATGCTGACCCTTCTGTTTTTGTTTCTTTTTTTTTTGTTAGCAACAAAGTGCAAAATGTTTTCTGCACACCTGCATCCAATTTTATAGTAGAGGAGATTGGGGATGGTTGTAACATGGGGTTAGTTGTAACACTGTTGGTTTACTGTAGAAAATCATCAGTCCAAATGAATCCAAACCGAATGTAGTACCTTAAACTTTGCATTAATTTACATGTGCATCACATCTATTCTTAACAAAACATCTTGCATCAGTTGTTGCATTCAGAAACGGAGAAAGCCACCTAATTTCATCTGTCACTGCAACTAACCTCAAGCATGACAGCAGTTTTTGCCTTGATGATATGTTAGAAAAGCTTATTTAGCAAATATTCAGTTTCTTCCACTGACCAAATCTTTCCACCTGCTGCCACGTTTAATACCTAGTATAAACAAATGCAACTCATCACTGTGCATGGTGCAGGTTTGCAGATGCATCTCATAGGCACTTTTGCCCACTTTTTCCACCTTAAATGTTTTTTTCTTCGCTACACTGTAGCTGAATAAAGCAGACATGTTTTTGATCTGAGGTAGGTAAGGTTTTGGCTCAAGTAAACTGTGGTCAACTCACAGCTGGGTTTGAGAGTCTGTTTTCTGAGTGACGTTGATTCTGAGATCTGAACCAATTATAATCACTTCTTCTGAGTTCCCATGCTGAATACATTCATTACCTCAGCTCTGATCCAAGAGAGATATTGATCTTTGGTAAATATGTTCTGACACCTCTACCTAATTTGGGTCACCCATGTCACTCGCTCGTTAATTTGAATAGAAAGCCTTTGGTTTTGGATTTATGTAATATGGAGCGTTAAGGTCTGTTCAGAAATATGAGAGTAGGGTTGAAGCTCTGGAATATAGAAGTAAATCACTCTTGGGTTGACCCTGTGTGTGTGTGACACTGGCCTTCAGAACCCCCCCCCCCCAGCCATCTGCTATTCCCCTTCCTGAACTGGCCCTCTTTGCTCTCATGGCTTCAAAGGGCACCCCTGCTTTGAGCTGACAGGACCCCCCTGCCAATGAGAAAGAGGCCAAGACAACTGGCCAACTCATCCGCTTTAGGGGCCCCAGCCTCCTGGAACCAGGTCCCCCTTGGTCTAAGACTCTCACCTCATGACACGGTTGTGTCAAGTCCACTGGTTATGGCATTCCAGAAGCTCCATCCTCCTACCAGTTAATAATGCAATGATTACATTGGTTTGATGTTGTTCCCCATAGTCTTTAATCTCACTGGGAAATTGCTTTATCCAGCTTACAGGATAAGTATATTTAATAGCAAATTGCATGGAAGTCAACTGACATTTCTAGATTTTGAAAAGCAAGTCAACTCTAGATCCACTAGATCTTTTGGAACAAGGTGACCTTTGGAACAAGATTATTTCATAACCACTTGTGTAGGCAACTTTAGTGTTTCCTTAAAGATCCTTTTAACTCCTTATTGGTTTCGGACCAAAACGTTCCAATAATTTGGCCTAGATTATATGTAAACCAGTTGCAAGTTGCATAGGGAATGTCCATGTGCTATACACCGCTGTAGAGCTTTTGACGTCATAGCTGACCGCAGTAATCCCTGTTTACCAGAAGTCATGTTCCGAAGGAAGATTTGTACTGTGGAAATGTTGGAGTTTGTCTCTAAATTCACCACTATAAATTGATCTCTTTTATATGTGATTGACATAATTTCTCAACCAGAACAACTAGGGATAACCCAACTAATGATTTATCTTCGTTGGTGCATGCACTTTATTACTGTAATATTATCATCCCCAACTGAATCCCTAGAAATACAAGGAAAACCAAATCTTCTGTGGTTTCGGAAATATGACTACATGCTGGCACTGGTAGATTTGAAATTCTTTGAAACATACATTTTTTTAGTGAGAACTCCTGACAGCCTGGTGATATTTGGGCATCCCATTTAAGACCATCAGTTGCCGTTTTCCCAGGAAAACAACTAAACCTTGTCTATTCTTTTGCAGAAAACCCTTGGGTTGCTTGCGTATGGTGTTTCTTTTGAGGAGGTCACTTGAATAGCAGCTTTCTCTTGTCTTCGAGCATGTCATAAGTCTTGATGTGTATCTGTGGAAGTCTTCCAACAAGTATTGAGTTTTTTTTTTAAATCAAGAATTCCAGGTTGGCGTTTTATTAAATGAAGTACTGTCTGAATGGGGAATCTCTAAAATGTCTGAAATCTCATTCTCTCTCCCGTCTATAATGGTGCGTTGAAGTCCTCCTGGGAAGTTCGTACTTACGAGGTGGGAAGTCATGTTTATGTACGTTCAAGTCACTTTCGTCGGAGTAAGATGGCGGTGTACTTTCTCTTAATTAATTAAACAAAAATAGAGCAAGTTTCTTAAACTCTAGTTCTAGAAAATGAAGAACAAAGAAATGTGCACTAGGTGTGCTTTGGTTTTTTATGTTTTTAATTAATTTATGAACCCACTTCAACATTTATAGTTACATATTACATTGTTATATTATAATGCCATTGTATATTCTGTGCAGGCATTTAGCTTACTTCGCTGTTAATAGAAAAGTCTAGCAATATCATTGCTAAATACACTAAATAAATGTGGTATTCCGCCATGTTTCTCAGTGACACGCCCCCAACTCGTAAAGATCGGGGCTTAAGGAAAATCCTGAGCTTCCAATGTGCGCTCAACTCGTAAATACGATCTGTACGAGATGACTTGAACGCACCATAACTTCAACACGGTTCCTATAACTTAAACACAGAGAATGCTCTGAGGTGCAAACAGATGGTAGCATCACACATTCAGCGTTTGACCGATGAGATGCAAGTGCAATTCTGTTGACGTTAACTTATTTCATGCCATGTCATCAAAATATATTTATGTCATAAGCATATTGGCAGACCTGTTAATCTGTCAAGAGTATTTGGCTCACATGACATCATACGACATATCATCAGCTGCACCAGTTCAGAACAGTTGAAAATATAATGATACAATGCATTAATAAGACACAGATGAAGTTCTGTTGAAGGGTGGAGGCTGAGCAAACGATGATGGCATTCTCTGAGACTTCTTTCTTCAACACCTCAGCACATGTGTAACATTGAACATAGATGTGTAACATCTGGAGGCAGATGTCTCTTTATGCAATAGGAAGTGGAACCTTGTTATCCATAGCGATAGGCATGTGCACTCAGAAGTGAAAGCAATGATCAATTATAATTTTTTAGCTGAAATTTAAAATGCATTTTTCAGTTTGTCAGAAAGCACTTCAGCACTGCACGTTAACTTTCAATCAGCAACACTGCTCAACGCTCTGTAGGGTGTATATTTGAATATTATATATAAAGGCTGTGGTTTTCCTTAGCTTAATAATGCATTGGCACTAGCACAGTTACATATTGTTCATTGATCAACGCACCATATACTGTAGTCTAGTGGTCGGCCGATATTGTTTTTTTTTTTTTTTTATGGCTGATGCCGATATCCTAGAGAGTGGAGAGGCTGATATAAAGTCGATGTATATGATATCACACTATTGAATTTAAAGATCATAAAAACACATGCATAACTATTACTAAATATTTTTCATAATATTTACTAAATTAGAAATAAATCATTTGAAAAATAATTATATGTAAATAATAATTTGAGCCTGATTAAAAAAAACAACTGTAATATATGTATATTTTGGTGACTTCTTGATTCTGTAATCACATTATAGTATTTTTCACAATACAATAAAATATGAATAAAAAGGAATATGAATATGCATATGACATAGCGGCCAACTGGATATAGCGCTATAGTTTGAAATCAAGATTTAAAATATCCGCTTACCATACTGTGAAAGTGCCCTTCAAACAATGTCAAGAGTTGCCTTCCCTAAATCTGTTTTATGTTCCTATTTATGTCTTCCTTTCCACACATTTGCACTTCATTTTGTTGTCTTTCCCTTTTTCCTCATTGCATGAACACTCTTATGTGTAACACTCCAATGGATAACAACACAAATGAAGCCTCATTTGAACTTTTGGTGTGGAATAAGGTATGTTGTGAAA
The DNA here is from genome assembly GCA_030578275.1 of Meda fulgida. NCBI lineage: Eukaryota > Metazoa > Chordata > Actinopteri > Cypriniformes > Leuciscidae > Meda > Meda fulgida. The sequence continues at coordinate 2,570,923 of CM060620.1, read as the reverse complement.
ATCGGATTGCTGTGCTCTCTGTGTGGCAAATGGCCTGACTCATCCCAGAAACCTCATTCAACAACACATGCTACAGCCTTCATATTGCAACTGGCATCTTGCAGGTTTTGTTTTCATGCCTAAAAGTGTCTGTCAGCTAAACAGGGTTGAGATGTAATATTTGTCCCTTAAACACACACACACACACACACACACACACACACACACACACACACACACACACACACACACACACACACACACACACACACACACACACACACACACACACACACACACACACACACAAGCTCTATTTGTGTAAATTGATGATGTCTCATGTGACCCTTTCATGCACATTGACCTGGACTTGCAAACTCAAAAACTGCTACGTTCAAAGAAGTTTCCCTGTTTTAAATCTCTTTCAACCTACTGAAATCTCAGCTTTATGTGTGTACGTGCCTTTTGCTGTGTGTTGTGTTATTTGCTTTTCTCTGTGCAAAGCTTATTTGTGTTTTTCTTGTTTCATTTTATGGGACTTTCACAGACGTTTTCCTCTTTTCCAAAAGACAGGAAAATTGCAGCTTAAACCTCTTGTCGGTGTCATTCATGTCAAGTGCTAATTTGAATGATTTGTTTAGCCTCTTATTAAACGTTACTGCTTCCCTGCCCATTAGAACAGGCACCTTATAACTCTGCTGACGGCAGCACAAATACACTTGGCCTCACGTGAACCTGCGGCGTTCGTAATAAACGTAATATCCGTGGCACTCTGGTAATTTGGCAGTGTTGTTTTGTTAATCAGCAGAGATGTGCTTGCGTTTCTCTCTGGGAAAGTGTCCAACATAAATGCATATAATGAAGGCTTTGTGTATTTTCCTCTCGCTCATGTTGGCTCTTTTATTAATGACCTGTGTAGGTGTAGTTTTGAAGATGGAAAGCTGAGAGACTTGGGGTTCCTGTCCAGTAGTTAATGCATGCTGTTTTGTAGCTTTGTGGGTGGGTTGTAGTTTACATTATTAGTGGATATGAGTGTAGAAAAAAATGTAGATGGATGTTTTGTGTGTATGTCTTTCTGTCTTTCTGGTGGTCGGATTTGTTTAGACGTTAAAATGTACTTAAGGGGTGCAACAGTGAAGCTAAAGTGTGCTTCTTTTTCACAAGGGCACCCAGAGACCTGAGCTTGGGGTCTTTTCACTTGGTTCCTGTAGTAAATCTTGGCATCTACTAAGTAGCATAGAGGAGAGGTTATCTACTTTCAATCACTTCATACAGTTTTACTGACCAAATGCAAATGTACTCCAAGACTCATTTGAGGTGGATAGCCCTCCAATTCACTCAGAGAAGTGTTGAAGATGCGACTTGTGCTTGTTTACGGGTGTCCTCTGAGGGAGGAAACATGTCTAGCCTGTTTTGCTGGTCATCAGCCGACGCAATCGTTCGCCCACAGAACGCCGTGACCCTTTCCTCAAAGCCCAGTGCTAACTGAGCAAGTTTTGGTTACATTGTCTCAGCACAACTTCATCCCTCATGACATCCCACATGGATCAGCTTGAGTATAGATCCACTTTCCTCTTCAGACTGACACAAGATCAGATGTCTCTTATCTCTGATCTCAACCACCACCAGCTGATGGTTCAAAGTGAATGCTCATTTGCTTAGAATCAGCACTAAACCAGCACTACAAGTTTTCAGGGTGTAGAAGGAGCTAGGTCGGATTGACAGAATTCCTGTATTGTAAACTATGGTGTCTTAGCATCCTAAAACTTTTTCAGCAATAAATGATCATAATGCTATAATTGACCACTGTTAGGACGTGTCTGAGCTATGCTAGAAGCTATTTTCACTTGTATTGTGCATTAGCTGAACACCTTATAGCAGAGGTGTCCAATCCTGCTCCTGATGGGCCACTGTCCAGGAGAGTTTAGCTCCAACCCCAATTAAACACACCTGAACCAGCCAATCAAGAAACTTCCAGAACCTTCCAGGCAGATGTGTTGAGCTAAACACTGCAGGACAGTGGCCATCCAGGAGCAGGTTTAGACACCCCTGCCTTAAAGTCAGTGAACTGTTGGTCTAAGGCAAGGCAAGGCAAGTTTTTTATATAGCACATTTCATACACAGTGGAAATTCAAAGTGCTTTACATAGAAGTAATTAAAATAATAAAAAGAAATAAGAATAATTAAAACAGTTTAGAATAAAAGGGAAATAAAATACAGTGCAAACAGTCGGACGAGCAATGGCACAGTGCTCATTCAGTAAATGCACAGGTAAACAGAAGTGTTTTGAGTCTGCACAAGTTTCTCTGAGTCTTGACTGGAACCAAAGCATCTAATTCTTGCAATATTTTTTAGATGATAGTATGCTGATTTAGTTATTGCTTTGATATGACTACTGAAACTAAGGTCTGACTCCAGAATCACACCCAGATTCTTGACTTGATTTTTAGTTGTTTGACCCCTAGCGTCAAGGTATGTGTTCACGTTGAGAACTTCATCTTTGTTTCCAAACGCAATGACTTCAGTTTTGTCTTTGTTGTACTGAAGAATGTTTTGGCACATCCAACTGTTGACTTCATCAATGCATTGTCACAGGGAGTCAATGGGGCTGTAATCGTTAGGCGATAGGGCTAAGTACATCTGGGTGTCATCTGCATAGCTGCGGTAGTAATTTGGTTCTTTCTCATTATTTGGGTAATGCATGTACAGGTTGAATAGGAGTGGCGCAAGAATTGAGCCTTGAGGCTGATACTCATGTATTTCCACTCAGACTTATGGTCTCCTATACTCACATAATAACCTCTCCCTCCTAGGACAGATGCAGGGTCATAAATGCCACACAGCACAAACGAATGGCCAGTGGCGGATTTAGCAAATGTAAAAAAGAAAAGAAAAATAAACCATTAAATGACACTTTCTGGAGAATTTTGTGCAAAGAAATATAGAAAAAAGTAGGTCTAGCAAGTCTTATATTTCTGTAATTCACACAGATCAAAACACAAATATGCTAACTGAATAGATTGCTAGTTGAGAAACACTGCTTTTAAATAATGTTTTTATTGCGCTTACCGAATGTGGTAGCTTTATGCAATTACAGTTAGTCTATAAGCTTTTTTTTTAATTAATGCCGACAGTAAAATGTTGCCAGATATTGCTACGAAAAACAAAACAAATTAATAATAATAATCCGAAATAAATTCAAAGCTTGTGTTTTGGAAATAGTATTAATATATCACTAACCCTAACATGCAACTTTCAACTTTATAACTTCCTAAAGTGTCACTTTAAATCAGAAAAACAGGTCCAGGAGATTACTGTTCTGTCTGCTACACTAATGATTTGATGCCTTTTTTCGCAAATGTTTTTTTTTTAGAAATATATAATTTGCGAAAAGTAAAAACTTAAGCATCATTTAATGGGGCATTTTGGGGGCCCCTAGGTAGCTCGGGGCCCAAGGCAATTGGCGACCTTTGCCTAATGGTTAAGTCCGCCCCTGCGAAAGGCATAGTTTTAGGGATTATTTGATTTTATGCGGTGCCAATTTAAGGTACCAGAATAACTCAAAAAATGCCCCGGCACAATTAAAGAAAATCTATGTCGTGATTAAAGGATTAGTTCACTTTAAAAAAAAACTTTCGCTGATAGTTTAATCACCCCCATGTCATCCAAGATGTCCATGTCTTTCTTTCTTCAGTCGAAAAGAAATTAAGGTTTTTGATGAAAACATTCCAGGATTTTTCTCCATATAATGGACTTAAATGGGACCCAAACGGTTCAAGGTCCAAACGACTGTTTCAGTGCAGCTTGCAGCTTGCAAGATGAACAAATCTTTTTTCGAGTCATTTTGTTTATTTCGTTCGTTGAATGAAGGAAATGACTCGAAAAAAGATTTGTTCATTTTGATGAACGAGTTCGAACAGGAGAGTCACGAACGACCATCACAGAACAGAGCAAGGCGAGCATTTGTGCCCATAAAACTAACTTTTTTATTTATTTTTGAAATGAGTGATCGTTTCGCTAGATAAGACCCTTATTCATCGTCTGGTGTCGTTTAAAGCTCTTTGAAGCTGCACTGAAACGCTCATTTGGACCTTGAACCGTTTGGGGTCCATTGAAGTCCATTATATGGAGAAAAATCCTGGAAATCCTTAATTTCTTTTCGACTGAAGAAAGAAAGACATGGACATCTTGGATGACATGGGGGTGAGTAAATTATCAGCAAAAGTTTTTTTAAAAGTGAACTAATCCTTTAAATCGAAATGTGAAATTAAATGGAAAGTGTAGATTGTGGAATGACATTTATATCTGCGCATGTTGCATCAAATTTCTTTTTACAATTTCTTTTTTTGCAGCTTTGATCATTATAACCAATTACATACGTATCTGCTGATGAAGAAATCCACTGAAAACACTTGAGTTTTGTTCAGAGCCACTCTCGTGAAGGACAATATAAAATAAAGTGTTACCAAATTTTCTTCTAAAACGTACTCCAATAATCATTGTTTTACATAGCTAGTTCAGTCATGAAACTCTAGGGGGCGCAGGCTGACCGGTCCTTTACCTGCAATCTGCAAGCAATCACATCATTACTGGATGGCAGAAGCTGATTGGCCGATCCTGATTGCTGATCCTTTCAGCCAATGAGATTGCTTGCTCAACATTTAAATAGTCTGGTTCACTGGTTGTAGCTTGTCCTTCTGCGCACTGAAGAGTTCCTCTGAAAACCCCTCCACCTCCCCAGCTCCACCTGTCCGGACCGAGGCGCTGAAACGATGGGTCTCGGTCCACTTCCAAACAAACTGTGGTGCGGTTCAAATGAAATATGAACACAGACCAAAGACATGTAAACGAACCAAAAACCGTACGTGATGTCACAAGATGCGACCATAAAAAGGACAGAATGCTCAAGCATACCTGTTTTTTCTCGTCATAGTGGCGATGTTGCCCATCACAGTTCGGTACAGGCATCAGAACCGCATCTCCTCGCAGCAGATCTTCATTTGCGTGTGTAGCGGAGGGATTCCTGACGCCGTTTTGACCCCTTTACACATTTTATAAGCTCTCAGCTGGTCAAAATACCATCATATGTAAGCTACGCACATGCGAAATATACTAATTATACAACCAATCAGGTTGTGAACATATCCCTTTGCCTTTAGGTTTGGTATATTTAAATGCGGTGTCAAAAAATGGCAATATGAACGCTAAGCGGACAAGGACTAATTACATTAATAATTACATGTTGTATGCCAGCTCTGAGCAGCATTAAGCAGTCTGTGTGAATAAACATAAATGCCAATGTAGATGCAGCTTCTGTTCCACCTTTGCAGTGTAAAGATTGCTTTTGATGATACAATTTAATTGGTTGCAGGCAGCCTATACTATTTTGATTTATTTGTTTAATTATTTAACATTAAAATAAGTACTTGACATTAAAAGAAGAATCAGTCCTAGTGGCAAATATTGCCACTCAATGCAAAAGTACATTCCTGACAGATGTGTGATGTTTTTTTGTATTTTTCCACAGGGATGTTGAGTATGGTGGTGTGTACACGTACCAGGTCCAAACCATCTCCAGTCGGAGCGAGAGTGAGCCTTCACCTCCGTTCACACACCGCATTGGAGCGCCGTACTGTGGAGACGGTCTCATCCAGAGGTGAGATTGGATGCGTTTCCACAGCCTTTAGAGCAGTGGTTCTCAAGCTTAATTAGTCTAACTTGATTCTCTTAATTAACTCTTTCCCCGGAATTTACGGAAATTCCCTGGTTTTCACTGTTATACGGTAGGGGGCGCTATGACGCATCTTCTGAAAGAGTACTGGTCTCTTGATCAGAAGACACGTGAAGAAGAATCAGAAACAAGCAATAGCATATGTAATCATTTTCGTTTGTAAAATAACACAATCATCAACATTTGACGCAGGAGCTACAGGACTGAAGCTTTAGGAGTGTTGATGGCCTCGATCTTCTCCATCTGTGATTTGATCATCGTTCTGAATCCCATCTGGATGTAGTCTTTGACAAAACACGATTTTCTCAACTTTTTGCTCAAAATGTTGCTTTTTTTATGAAACTGAACCACATTCAAGTTTTGATTAAAAAAAATAATGCATTAAGCTAGAATAAAATTATTTATTTTTTTAAATAAAAGTTTTTGTTGATGTTGTTGTTTAAAAGCAGATCGAAAAAAGCATTTTTTTTTTCGATAAATTGCATGTTCAGATATTACAACAAAATATTCTGGGGCCTATGAAAATTTTGTGAAAATTATCAAAAATGCTGGCAGGGAAAGAGTTAATCTAACTTAATTAAAATGCTAAAAAAAACATACAAGAACTCTGGAATCACAAAATGAATTGTGGTTAAATAGTTTACTTAAATCAACTCTCAGAATCTGTTTTATAGTTATTAAATAGTGGGGTCCTCCGAGTCAAAAAGATTGAGAACTACTGATTTACAGGATCGTCACATTAACCTTGAGGCTCATCCACATCCAAGTTGTTGAGAACATACTGTCATATATCTACTGCATGAGGAGGTCCATGCTTTTAACAAAATAGATTAATATCCAGCAAGGGAAATCATCATTATAAATGTTTATTATGTATACATTGATTTATTTCAGGTCCCAGGGAGAGGAATGTGATGATATGAACACTATGAATGGAGACGGCTGCTCCGGCCATTGTAAGAAGGAGCCGTTCTTTAACTGTATTGGTAAGTGTGGAGAGAAACCGTAAGTGCATCAGCAGCTCATTACAGCCATCTGTCAAACGGCTACGGAAAAAGTGTGGCACGCTTTTAAACGTACTCAGTGCTGTACGTCAGTTTTGCTTGACAGTTTTGCGAGATGTGTTACCGTCTCACTCCGGAAAAAAAGCATCTTTGAGAGCAGCACTTTACAAGTAATAGCTTAGCTGGGCTCTTTTATTCACTCCCTACAGAGCCAAAGATATTTTTTAACACTAGCATTATGACATCCTTGTAAAATCTGCAAGACATTTAATTCAAAACGAACACACTAACAGATTTGTGAAGGATGCTTTGGCACCTTCTCCTGTTCTGTATTATTAATAATAGAAGGTTTTTATGATCGAGCCTAAGGAAAGGTTACGTCATTGGAAGACAGCAGTAGGGAAATTTAGCTTACTTTTATACACAAATGCAAAGCCTCTCATAAGTGTAAAATAGACTCTAATACGGCTCTTGATATGGAGCACATCAATGACACCTAACACTGAGTTCAGCAGCTTGGCTCGCCATGGACCAGCGCAACAAACACCCGGAAGTACGTACTTACTGTATTTCACATGGGTAGTCAATCACAACAGGGAGTGTTAAGACATACAGTAAAAGTCTTAAAGGAACAGTAACAAAAAAAAAGATCACAAAGGTCAGAGAGGGTGTTTATGAAAAATGGTAAATGTACCTTTCAAAAGTAGGTTAAGTAAGATATTTTTTAAAGAAATTAATACTTTTATTTAGAAAGCATGCATTCAATTGACCAAAAGTGACTGTAAAGACATGAAAATGTCAAATAATTGAATTTTCTATTTGTCTGTATTATAAAATGTTTTATTTCTTTTGAAATTTCAAAAATGCACCAGTTTCTACAAAAATATGAAGCAACATTCAGAAATGTTTATTGGGCAGCAAATCAGCATATCAAAATGATATCTGAAGGATCATGTGACACTGAAGACTGAAATAATGATGCTGAAAATTCAGCTTTGATCACAGGAATACATTACATTTTAAAAAATATTAAAAAGGAAACAGTCATTTTCAAATTGTAATAATATTGCACAATATTACCGTTTTTACAGTATTTTTTATCAAATAAATGCAACTTTGGTGAGCAGAGGATACTTTTTTAAAAATATAATTCCTCTTTGTAGACTGCTAGTAATATACAAGCACCATTTTCAGAATATCAGGCATTGCACGTTTTTGTCCAAGAGTTTATTTCTACCATTTGCTGAAGGAGCCACATCTGTGTGGCAGCTTGAAATATTTGTTTTTGTGTGGAACCGTCAGGCACCATCATGAATGAACCGTTTGTCTTTCTGACTGTGCAACTGATTGTTTTTTTAGCTGGATTCCGCTGAACCAAAAGATAGTGTTTGGTTTTCCTTATCTCAATATTGTGTTTGAATTAGGTTGTCCAGAGACAGTAAATGGCTCGTCTCATTGTATCTGAGGAATATAATGAAATTGTCGGTACGGTGTGGCACAAACGTGCATATGGCTGTGTGCAAGGCCACGTGAACGCTAGGTGTGTGTGTGTGTGTGTGTGTGTGTGTGTGTGTGTGTGTGTGTGTGTGTGTGTGTGTGTGTTTGTCCCCCTCTGCAGACCCTCGTTTCAACATCAGCAGAGCTGAGCAAAGAGGAGCTCTGGAATTTATGTGAAGGCTCGAGCCAACTTGGCACGGCATGCCTCCGTCCTCCTTGCTGGAAATCCTTACACTGATAGACAGACAGACTGACAGACAGACAGACAGGCAGACAGACAGACAGACTGACAGACTGACAGACTGACAGACAGACAGACCCTCGACAGACTGACAGACAGACAGACAGACAGACAGACAGACAGACAGACTGACAGACAGACTGACAGACTGACAGACAGACAGACAGACAGACAGACAGACCCTCGACAGACTGACAGACAGACCCTCGACAGACAGACAGACAGACAGACAGGCAGACAGACAGAAAGACTGACAGACAGACAGACAGACAGACAGACAGACAGACAGACAGACTGACAGACAGACAGACAGACAGACTGACAGACAGACAGACAGACAGACAGACAGACTGACAGACAGGCAGACAGACAGACAGGCAGACCCTCGACAGACAGATAGACAGGCAGACTGACAGACAGACAGACAGACTGACAGACAGACAGACAGACAGACCCTCGACAGACTGACAGACAGACAGACTGACAGACAGACAGACTGACAGACAGACCCTCGACAGACTGACAGACAGACAGGCAGACCCTCGACAGACAGACTGACAGACAGACAGACTGACAGACAGACAGACAGACAGACAGACAGACAGACAGACAGACTGACAGACGGACCCTCGACAGACTGACAGACAGACAGACAGACAGACAGGCAGACCCTCGACAGACAGACAGACAGACTGACAGACAGACCCTCGACAGACTGACAGACAGACAGACAGACAGACAGGCAGACCCTCGACAGACAGACAGACAGACAGACAAACCCTCAACAGACAGACAGACAGACAGACAAACTGACAGACAGACAGACAAACTGACATACAGACAGACTGACAGACTGACAGACAGACTGACAGACAGACAGACAGACAGACAGACCCTCGACAGACTGACTGACAGACAGACAGACAGACAGAGAGGCAGACCCTCGACAGACAGACAGACAGACAGACAGACAAACCCTCAACAGACAGACAGACAGACAGACAAACTGACAGACAGACAGACAGACTTACAGACTGACAGACAGACAGACTGACAGACAGACAGACAGACAGACTGACAGACAGACAGACAGGCAGACCCTCGACAGACAGACAGACAGACAAACCCTCAACAGACAGACAGACAGACAAACTGACAGACAGACAGATAAACTGACAGACAGACAGACTGACAGACTGACAGACTGACAGACTGACAGACTGACAGACAGACTGACAGACAGACAGACAGACAGACTTACAGACAGACAGACTTACAGACAGACAGACAGACCCTCAACAGACAGACAGACTGACAGACAGACAAACCCTCACCAGACAGACAGACTGACAGACAGACAGACAGAGAAACCCTCAACAGACAGACAGACTGACAGACAGACTGACAGACCCTCGACAGACTGACAGACAGACAGACAGGCAGACAGACAGACAGGCAGGCAGACAGACAGACAGACAGGCAGACAGACAGACTGACAGACAGACAGACAGACATACCCTCAACAGACAGGCAGACTGACAGACAGACAGACTGACAGACAGACAGACAGACAGACAGGCAGGCAGACAGGCAGACAGACAGGCAGGCAGACAGACAGGCAGACAGACTGACAGACAGACAGACTGACAGACAGACAGACAGACAGACAGACAGACAGGCAGGCAGACAGGCAGACAGACTGACAGACAGACAGACAGACCCTCAACAGACAAACAGACAGACAGACAGACAGACAGACCCTCGACAGACTGACAGACAGACAAATAGACCCTCAACAGACAGACAGACAGACAGACAGACAGACAGACTGACAGACAGACCCTCGACAGACTGACATACAGACTGACAGACAGACAGACAGACTGACAGACAGACCCTTGATAGACTGACAGGCAGACAGACAGACAGACAGACAGACAGACAGACCCTCGACAGACAGACAGACAGAACGACAAACCCTACACAGACAGACAGACAGACAAACTGACAGACAGACAGACAGACAGACAGACAAACTGACAGACAGACAGACAGGCAGGCAGGCAGACAGACAGACAGACAGACAGGCAGACAGACTGACAGACAGACAGACAGACAGACAGGCAGACAGACAGACAGACAGACAGACAGACCCTCAACAGACAGACAGGCAGGCAGGCAGACTGACAGACAGACAGACAGACAGACCCTCAACAGACAGACTGACAGACAGACTAACAGACAGACCCTAAACAGACAGACTGACAGACAGACTGACAGACAGACCCTCGACAGACTGACAGACAGACAGACTGACAGACAGACACACTGACAGACAGACCCTCGACAGACTGACAGGCAGACAGACAGGCAGACCCTCGACAGACAGAGAGACAGACAAACCCTCAACAGACAGACAGACAGACAGACAGACAAACTGACAGACAGACAGACAAACTGACACACAGACAGACAGACTGACAGACAGACAGACAGACAGGGAGACAGACAGACACACAAACCCTCAACAGACAGACTGACAGACTGACAGACTGACAGACTGACAGACTGACAGACAGACAGACCCTCAACAGACAGACAGACAGACAGACTGAAAGACAGGCAAACCCTCAAGAGACAGACAGACTGACAGACAGACAGACAGACCCTCGACAGACAGACAGACAGACAGGCAGGCAGGCAGACAGACAGACAGGCAGACTGATATACAGACAGACAGACAGACAGGCAGGCAGACAGACAGACAGACAGACCCTCAACAGACAGACAGGCAGACAGGCTGACAGGCAGACAGGCAGACAGACAGACAGACATACAGACAGACCCTCAACAGACAGACAGACAGACAGACAGACCCTCAACAGACAGACAGACCCTCAACAGACAGACAGACATACAGGCAGACAGACAGACAGACAGACAGACAGACCCTCAACAGACAGACAGACCCTCAACAGACAGACAGGCAGACAGACAGACAGACAGACCCTCAACAGACAGACAGACAGACAGACAGACCCTCAACAGACAGACAGACCCTCAACAGACAGACAGACAGACAGGCAGACAGACAGACAGACAGACTGACAGACAGACAGACAGACAGACAGACAGACAGACAGACCCTCAACAGACAGAACGACAGACAGACAGACAGACCCTCAACAGACAGACAGACAGACAGATAGACAAACTGACACTGTGAGAAAAGAGCTTAAGCTGCAATGTATATTATGATAAAATTAAAGAGTTGCATGCATGATGCATGTAGATCTAATATAGGAGACCTCCAAAACAAAATTAGAAGCCTTTAAAATAGCTTAATAGATGCACTTTGAATTACAATGAGCAATACAAATAGAGACGATTTTAATAATGTATTAGTAAATGTAGAAATTAACATTAATCAATGCTTTAGTGTTGAAGTATTGTTATTGTTTGTTCATGTTAACCAATGGACCCTGTGGAGTGTTGCCATTACATTGTTTAAATTAGTTTTAAAATGGTTAATTTCTTTACATTTTTAAATGGTCTCTTTCTTAGTGTATTATGCACTGTTTTTATAATTCATTTTATTTGCACCACTAATATTCCGTATGTTGATAAACTGCCAGACAGACAGAGTAGGAGTGGATGGAGACACAATGTGGGAGAGAAAATGTGATTGGAGAATGAGAAATAGTGAGAGACGAACAGAGGAGGAATGGTGAAGGAGAAAGGCTAAAACACTTGAATGAGGAACAGCGGCTCCAGGGCCTGGAAAACTCATCCCAAATATCCTGAAACTCAACAGCTCTCCCGTCTCTCTCCCGGCCCTGGAAAACCTGATGTATTCGAAACCTGAAGAATGCTGCCTTCGGTGGTAGGAAGGCATGAAGGCACATCTGAAACCAATGTTTGACCAACATCTCGCCTGCCAAGATGCCTTCATCTGCTCGGATTCTGACGGCAGCGGAGATCCAACATTAACACCCGTCAATGGCAAATCTGAGAAAATACTCTGCAATTGGCCGGTACCTTTATTAGGACCTGCAGCATCATGGATTTAAATGGTATTTGAGAAGGACAATCTGACTCTCACTGTTGTAAATTACTTGAGCATTTCAGATTAGAAATGCAAGCCGCCTGCTAAATAAAACATCTGTTGCCATTCTTTACAGAGCCATGTGCTGACACACATGATGAATATTGCTCACATTAAGCCTTCAAAGTGAACATTTTAGGAGAAAAATCTCAGTTTTGATGTGGGTCCACTTTCACTTTCTTCTATGATATGATGCTGTGAGTGTACAAAAGTACCTATTTTTCCTCAAAATGCAAAACAGAGTTTTTGAATTCACTCATCATTGGCAGGTGTGGGTGTATAATTCACTGCCGAATGATATCCAGCGATCTTGTGTGTCGTCTAAGAACACACTTATAAGGACATTATATAAGGACATTATAGTCAGCCAAAGCTCAAAGGAAGATGAAAACTAGAATAAAATACATTCTCATGGTTACAAAACTAAATGAAATAAACATAGCCATGTAGTTTTAGTAAATTATTTATAGTATATTATAAATTAGAAACGTTTTTTTATTAAACATGAAATGTTCATAAAATGACAGTTGCGTACAGAATTCACAGGATTTACATTTTTCCCCCCTTCCAGATACAATTTTTTGTAATCACTTTTGTTTGTTTTACACAAGTGATACATTTAAAAAATCTTAGTAGTACTAAACTTTAACAGATCATCACATATTTTCAATTGACTTCTATACACAAAATCACCAATGTCTCCAAATTTTAACAAAACTGTCTCACCTATAGGCCTACAGTCCATATTTTGTCGATCCTGGAACAGCATTCCTGTCTAAAAATGTAGTCCTAACTCTATCCATACCCCTAAACCAAAACCTACCCATAACGTATACCTAATATCAGAGGGAAATTATGTCAATAATACTGATGTAAAAGCACCAAACCTGGTTGTACTCTTATACATTTTGATGTTTGCACTTCATAAGCAGCTCATATGTGTGTATTTTCTACTGTAGTAAACTTGCTCAGAAGCTCAGCTGATACAGCGCTGCACTCGTGATGTGAAGCGCTCGTGACGAGTCATTGAAACACGAGTCACGATAAAAGAGCTCAAAGACTTGTGGAAGCAAGTTAAAATGTCATGCCTGCTTCAGCTAATGTAAAAATAGTAAATAGTTCATAGTAAAAAGCGCATGTTGTCTGCTGGATTTTGTTTACTTCCGGGAGTTCTGTTGGAATTTTCCCGCGCATTAATTCTGAACAATCGAAGTGCAGTTGTGGAAATATGTTCAAGACACATCTGACCAACGAGTGATGTGCATGATGGTCACGTGACTGCATTTTGATTCGTTTCATCAACTCCTCAACTGATTCGAATCAGAGAATCAGTCTGGTGTGAAAAGGAACCGAACTGACCTACAGATGTGAAAGCACACTTGGTGTAACGTTATTTTTAAACGTGATAAGCATTAATATTTTTGAGCTCTCACTGGACTTTTAATTTCCGAACTGCTGTGATACGTATGACATCCAACGTAATATAACCAAAATGACAGATTTTCAGACTTTCTGTTTCGAATAACAATAGCAGTGTAATCTCATTTTGGATGAATTTAATTTAAAGCAATATACTCACATAGTGCAGTAAACTTAACTTTTAATTTACATTTTTCTTCATTTTATTACATTTGATAACATTATTAAATCCAACTTATTTAAATGGTTCTTTAAGTTTAAAACAGGAACCTTTGGGTGTACCAGGGGTTGGGTGGAGAGAGAGAGAGGAACCAGTCAATGACTGTGTACAGGAGATCTACCAAACGCCATGGAATATTTCCTCGTTTTTTTTTTTTTTTACTTTAAAAATGCACAACGGTCTCCTTAAGAATATAGTAAAACTAAAAGCAAAACAAAACAATCAAAAACTTAACAAATACAAAAGCTGTCAATCATAGTGTGAAAATAACTAAAACTAAACCATATATATTAATAATTCAAAATTAAATTACAACTACATTCAAAACTAATATTCTTAAATAGAAATGTCATGTGATTGATCTGCTGAAAGAACAAATGTATAAATGTCAGTTGTGTTCAGCATATATACCCCTGTGTGATCTTTATTTCCTCGAATTATCATTCGTATGAAGATGGAACTGTGAGGACAGGGGTTTTCAATCTACACACGGAAAACAAGAGAAGACTTTCTTTAGTTCAGGCTTTATTTACTGTCATATTACTGTACTTTTCCCTTATTAGTGTTTATTTGATGCTGACATGACAAACTTCTCTTTCTGAAACATGAATATGTGCACGTGTTTGTGTGTGTGTGCAGATGAGCCGAGCATGTGCTACTATTATGATGGTGATGGCGTGTGTGAAGACTTCGAGCGGGAGACAGGAGTGAAGGACTGTGGCCTGTATACGCCGAACGGTTTTCTGGACCAGTGGGCCACCACAGTGGAAGTGTCCCATGAAGACAGGCTGTACTGCCCAGCCGACGTGGCTGCAGGATATCCCGCTATTACTAAGGTTTGTGTCCACCAACATTCAGCCTTCCCCTTGCTCAATGTGACGTCGGAGTGACATCTTTTCTATGCAATTTTTGGACGTCCAATTTCGGTCCACTGAAGGGGTTGTTTTGTAACGCCAGGTGACGTCTTTTGTCGACGTCTACCACACTTCTAATGTTGATGTCCGTGGGACCTCCGTGCAAGGGCTATTTATAGTCCAAATGTGGTCGTTTGTGGGTTTGTGGACGTCTTTTCAATATCAAATTCAGACTAATTTTAGATGTTGTTTTTATTCTTCTACAACTGTTGTCCCATGTTTCAAAAGGGTGGAGGACATGTTTTCTGAACCATGTTTTTACATTTACACATTTGGCAGACACTTTTATGCAAAGTGACTTATATTGCATTACACATTTACATTTCTGTAAGTTCTTGCTTTCCCTGGGAATCGAACCCATGATCTTGGCGTTGCAAGCGCCAGCACTCTACTGTTTGAGCTACAGCATTACACCTTTTTATGCGTCTTATCACCTGCTGCTGAGACAATCAAATGGAGTTTTTGGAGAATGATCTTAAATAATTATAAATAATCTGTATTCATATGTGTTAATAACAACAATGTTGATATTTGTAAAAAAACAAAAAACAAATTGCATATTAATCATGTAAATTTCCTGCACCTGTCATAGACGTCCAAGTGAGGTCCAAAAAATTACCCAGTTCAAAGGTCAAATGTTGCAGGTCAATATGACATCCAAGTTGGGTCATGGTTGGACGTCCAAATAGTGGACCTAGTTTGGGCGTCAAATAGATGTCCAGAATTGGTCATGGACCGACGGACCCAATATAGACATGATCTGCACGTCTATCCGACGTCCAATGTTTAGTGGGCTAAGATGCCGACAGTGATGGAGGTGTTATGACTTTATGAGGAGGCCAGTCACGTCAGCTCACTGTGTAGTACATCACTGTGCATTTGTATTGCTCGACTTTGCACTGCCAGTGGTTGCTGAAGTGAACAATTCTCATTGACATTGAATGGTCGATATGTTGTTATAAATTGGGGTCAGTTTGAATTATCTTTAGGTGCTTTGAACATTCATGGACAAGCCACAGTCTTTTCACCTGCTATATGATGCATATCGCTCAAAACGTTTTTTTTAGAAGCTGTAATGTTATTAGCTGACTTGTCACAACTTATGTTATTAGAGCTTTTTACCAGTCCAAAATCGTTGTTTGGAGGTTTGTGTGACAATGATGAGAAACCAGATTTCATTCATCCTAATAGGAAGCATATTTACAGTATGAAAGATACAGTATCCTCTGTTTAGTGCAGCATGTGCCATTCATCATACAGGAAATAGTAAATATGTCAACAAGTTAAAACCTAGAAACACCCTAGTAACAATTCAGAGCATGCAAGAAAATGCATAGAAACGCCAGAAAATGCAGACACGCAATATCCTGAAATCAACACCATTCTATATATATACGTGTGTGTTTTATTTTTGTGTGTGTACGAAATGGTGTAGTTTGAAAACTATTCACGACTTTTAACTCCGTAAAGCCTGACATATGAAATAGTTCTAATTTTTTTTTTTTAATGGAAAAGTGTACTTAACTTGTAGGCAACATCTATTACGGTATATATTTTGCATATGTGTTTTTGTTGAGTATCAAATATGATCCATCAGGCTTTTGGGGAGCGTTCATCTCTCAATCATCATTTTATTGCATTATATGTTTTGCCCTCCACAATAGAAACTAAACAGAATCGATCACAAAACTAAGCATTGAAATATCATCATACTGTTTATTTTTGATTGTGAATGGCAAAACATATAATGCAATGCAATACAGTGATGATTGAGAGATGAACAAATAAACCTCCCTCAAAAGCCTGATGAATCATATTTCATACTCAACTCACATAAAAAAAAAAAGATGTATGAACAGTCAAGTAAACAATAAGGCATGTGGTAGATTGTGAGCATCGTTTTTTTTCTGCAAAATTGGGCCGTTTGGAAATCTTGAGGACTTTTGCAAAATATGGTCCATTTCATGTACGAACATTGGCTTGCCACAAATGCTTGCCTCAGTTCCTTCCGTAAGACTGAAGATAAAATCTCCTTTGCTGAATTGACCGTAAAGATGTCTGCGAAATTACACGCCGACCTCGGTGTCATACAGCCCTTGTGCACAATGTCCCGGCCTGTTTCCTTCCAACAACACAAAAATGTCCAAGATATAAACATTTCCAATAAGTAGAATATATTCTGAACATGTTTCCGTGGATCGACCCATTTCATTCATACTCCTAAACATGTAGCACAGATGGCGCTATCCTCATCTGACTCTTAGAGCTTTACATGCTTTTAAATGCTTGTGTTGTTTAGTTTTCTTCGGCTGTTTGTTGTGTCCTCTCCTTCAGAAAGGGTTTGGACATGTCCCGTATACCTTCAAGTGCACGTTCACCTCTGTAGGGAAAGGAGAGTAGCTGATAGGGATCTGCTGGGATGTTTTCAGAAGATGAGTGCAGAAGGGGAGAAAGAGTCTGTGTCTAGGAAGAACAAACCAATCTTTTGGTCATTTTCATTCACTGAAAGCCACATCTGAAGACTTACACACCGTAATGTCTCTGCTCCCCACCTGACATTTTAAAGACCGTCTGTATGTCTTACAACAAGAGAGAACACAACGTCTTTTCTTCTGTGTGGCCTGGAAGAGATGCTCTTGATTTAGGTCTTATACAGTAACACTAGCCCATTTTCATCCATTTGAACTCTAATTAACATATAATACCAATTAATCACAGAGATTCCAGTGGATAGTCAGTGATCTGTCTTCTACATCACAAGTGCAGAGGAAGCGTAAACTACGAGCTGACAAGCTGCAGTTTCAAATAAAGTACTTATCTTGTTTCGGGTTTCACACTGCCCTTGGATTGACAATTACCCTCCAATATTCATAATCTGAGATCCTATATATTATATATAATATTTTATTTTGGACAGTATTTCCTGAGTAGACTTTTTGGACAATAGGTGTAATTATCCAATTGGTACATTTTGCATTGTAACGCCATATTTCAAAATTAAAAATATTAATGCATAGATGTGTGTGTATACTTTATATATACATATATATATATATATATATATATATATATATATATATATATATATATATATATATATATATATATATATATATATATATATATACTCTATGTCTTTAATATACCAACATTAGATGTGCCAACACTATAAGTATTTTTAGATGTAATTCTATTCCACTTATAGTTTCCATATAGAAATTCAGGTTTGACTTTACTTCGATGGTCCCTTTAACTCATTCTGTTGACTATAAGTAACGTTGCACCTACATGTCTACTAACTCTCATTAGAGTGTTAGTAGAGTATTAGTAGACTGTTAGGGTTTGGGTTTAGTGAACAAGTTGACATGTAGTTGCATAGTTACTTATAGTCAGTAGACTGTCTGTTGGAGGACCATTACAATAAAGAGTTATCAGATATTAAGCAGACAGTACACTAATACTCTAATGAGAGTTAGTTGACATGTAGTTGCAAAGTTACTTATAGTCAACAAAATGTTCAAAATTGACCAAAATAAAGTGTTACCAAAATTCATGTTTGAAAATTAATAAAATATTTTTTTATTAAACGCTTGATGTTAAATAAAGCTTTATCAACATTATCATAAGCATTTCAAAAAGTGAAAAAAGAATGCATCATTGCAGTATTTCAGTATCTTTGTTTACTGTTACTCTTGACAAGTTCAGATTTCCAAAAACATGCACATTAATAAGATATTACAATGCTTTCATTCGATTTGAACTTGATTTATATTTCCTACTCAGAAAGACATGAATGATGTCATTCAGCTATGGGCACAACCCTATTTTGCATAATAATATAATAGAATGCATGCAATGTGCGTGCTACTCGTATTTTGTAACCACAATGACGTAAAAACGACTATAATTTGGCAAGTGTTTGCAGTTGCTTTTATATATAGAACATTGTTTCATAATTACAACAGTGTGTATTTGAAAGCATAGGAAGAAAGTCTTCGGGTTGTTACACAGACCAGCTAATCGAGCATCGGAATTACTGCTGAATTATTTAAATAATTACCTGCTCCTAATTTTACCTGTCTCCTGGGAAAACTGCTACCGGGATCATTTGAGGTACTTCTTACACCTGGCCAAGCACAAATAGGACTCCGCTGTAATAATGCTTGAACAGAGCATCTTGTTCATGTAGTGGCACCATTAGGATTCTGCTTTTAGCTGACGCTGGTCCGGAGGGAATTCACCAGTTAACAGTAAGTAAGCACATGTTAGCATAGCGAGGTCACATAATGCAGCCAGCTGATCCCTAAGGCGCCCGTGTTCCTCAGCGAGCGCTGACGCAAACTCCATTGCCCTGGAGGTGTAAAGACGGCATACAGGAGAGCATTGTGTAGCTGGAGTCTGCGTGTGAATATACTCTACCGCAAAACGCTGGCAAGGTCTTGCAAGGTGGGAGGGTCAGATGAGTCACGCCCATTTCTTGTTGGGTCACTAATCGTCCTCAGCAATGCTTTGATTGCTGCAATGTGGCAAGATAACTGTGCAGTCATCTCTGTGCAACTAAAAAAGGCGCCATTGATTCCTGTAGCTCAACCAGTAGAGCATGGCGCTAGGAAGGCCAGTCGGTTCGATTCCCAGGGAATGCATGTAATGATAGAATGCATTTAATGCGAGGGATGAAAGCGTCTGCCAGATGCATAAATGTAATGATCTGCCATATACTGTTGAGTCTTCTCCTGCTTCAATAATTCCAGATGTTTTCCCCATTAAAGACTGGACTTTAAAAGGCAACCTCCATTTACACTGCTGGCTGTTAACATGTCAGGGTTTTTGGAAGTCTGTTGAACTAGGGCTGTTTATGTGATGTGTAGTTAGCTCACAGACGGAGTGCTCTTGGGAAGCCATTGGCCAACCACACATTTTCCTTGTTTGCCCACAGAGGCAAGAGCCAATGCTTCAGGCCTGACACCCTAGACGAAGCCGTACCCGGTGCAGTCCTAGTCCCAGTTATGAGATCAGGGCTGTCATAACCCATCTGGGAAAAGTTGATATGGCTGAGGTTGCACTCCCAACACATTTCCCTCATTCTGTGAGCACTTTTGTGGCAGATTTTTGAGCCTTGCTGCATGGCTAACAAATGTTACCTCATATGGCGAATGTTGTGCTGGGTTTCCTCATATTGAGATGGTGGTTTGAACCTCACAAAGGTCTCTCAATAAATAGCTTGCAGATGTTAATTGGCTAGTTGGCAAAGCCTCGTCTTATTTGTCCCAATTTTGCTGGAAAAACAAGTTCAAGTTTATGCAATGTGGGCTGGGAAAATAAACAAGCAAATATGCTAATAGATTCCAAATAAGAAACATTCATTTCCCTTGAAATGGTTTGTGTGTGTGCAGAGGAAAGTTCTTTAGCAATAGTAGAGTTGAAAGTCTTTAAGCTTGGAAAACAAAGACAAAATGCCTCTAAATGTTCACAGTGACTCAAGAAGCCAAAAGTCATTTTTAAATAGTTAGCATGAACAACTGCTCAGTTGCACTTTTCATGCATATCACCTTGCAGCAGATCGAGGGAAATGCTTCTCCTTTGAGGGATCTTGCAAAAGAAATGATTTTTCCCTCAAAAAAAGAGAATTTTTGCTCAATGACAAAATGACACTTAATACTTAAAAAAACAGTTTCTGGTTCATTTAAGCCGCACTTGTAAAGGGGGAATTCACCCCTGGCAAGATGGGTTTGAATAAAATGTGTCTGTCTATGCAGTAGAAACTCACTGCTACAATACATGACTTGATAAAACAGAGAAAAATGGCTGTGTTGTTTATTTTTTGCCAAAAACTTCAACAATCATACTGTACTTTTGATTTTGGAACCGACTCTATGTTGATCTGACTGTCCTTTGGCGGGAATACAAAAATGCGGAAGTTCGATCTGTAGTTTTAACAATTTTTTTTTTTTTTTAATTATGCATTTTGAGTCATTCGATGGACTTTTGCTGGCAAAACTGTAAATGGGTATATCTGGGTCCAGGCAACACAGAACAAGAGTGCATGTTGTTAATTTATAAATACTACTGACAGTGTAACAATACAAAGCTGGTAGCAAATATGCAAACTAATCCTTTAGTCAAGTGATCCAGGGGCTGATTTGTTGCCAGGCCGCATAGCTGAATGTGTTTTTGTTGCACGAGAAGCGTGGGTTCCTCTGAGAATTGAGGTTTGCGGTGACTGAGCACTTTGTTTTAGAGGACACCTGTTGGATATCCACATCTTTTCTGAAGGATTGTGGAAAACATGGACACTGGTGAACTTTGACAGGCCTAAATCATTGGCTTAGTTCACATTAGGGTGGAAGATCTTCCCAAAATTACATACAGTATCACAATCTTATAACAAACAATCACGATCCACGATCTGATTCACGATCTTCCCAGTTTTGAGATGTACTATTGAGAATTTCCAGACTGGAACAAGCCTATGGACTTTGATTTTGAAATGTGCACAATTTAAAACAGTATTGCATTAAACAATCAGTTGTCAAAATATGCTAAATATAAGTTATTCAGTCTTTGCCTTTTGTTTAACATAAATGACGCAGACAGCAACAGGTATTTGCATTAGACTTTAAGATCGAATGTATGGATCTAATATTATGACAGATATATGATTTGCTTCCCAACTGTTCATCCGCTTAAAGGGATACTCCACCGGTTTTTCATTTTAAACTGTTATTCCCTTAACTAAGAGGAGTTGATACATACCTCTCTCGTCTCAGTGCGTGCACTATATCGCTCTGTATTGCCGCAAAACTATGTTAGCACTTAGCTTAGCCCAGTGCATTAAATATGGGCCAATAAGAGAAGCGACCAAACACTTCCTCGTTTTCCCTATTTAAACATAGTTACTCGAGTAGTGTAACTCGACCTAGGTTGGTGACAAAAAATAAAACGTTGCGCTTTTCTAAGCGTTTAAAATTGATGACTATATTGTATGGCGGAATACCATAACAAGTGCTTTTGAGCAGTTCGACTTGGCGCAATAATATCATCACTGGTGAAAAGTCCTCTTACCGGCTCCCGCTTCCTCTCCCCCTCCCTTTCATATCCGTCAATACAACCAACGTGACATGCGCCGGTAGTAGTAGTTTGAGCGGAGTTGACGAAGTAACGGGTTGTTGGAAGCTAGTTTGTGTACAATCATGGTTAAAACGTGCATCGTAAAGGGTTGTGAAAATAAGGAGAATGTACATAGTGCTGTAATTTTTCACCGAATTCCAACATCTGTTCGCAACAGTCACACTTTTTACCACCAATTGCTGTTTGCCCGTGGTCTTTCGCCAGCTCCGGTCTGTTCTGGATCATATCTTTCTTCCCTCTCACGGTCCATAAGAGCTAATTCCTCCTCCGTGTACTCGGGTTCAAACAGATATGGCTCTGGGTCTGCTACAAAGAAGTCATAATCATCTACAAAGTCCGCCATTGCAAATGATCTGCAGTTTGCTAATAGCACAGGTAGTAAAAGTCATGTTGGTTGTATTGACGGATATGAAAGGGAGTGGGAGAGGAAGCGGGAGCCGGTAAGAGGACTTTTCACGAGTGAAGATATTATTGCGCAAAGTCGAACTGCTCAAAAGCACTTGTTATGGTATTCCGCCATACAATATAGTAATCAATTTTAAACGCTTAGAAAAACACAACGTTTTATTTTGTGTCACCAGCCTAGGTCGAGTTACACTACTCGAATAACTGTGTTTAAATAGTGAAAACGAGGAAGTGTTTGGTCGCTTCTCTTTTTGGCCCATATTTAATGGACTGGGCTAAGCTAAGTGCTAACATAGTTTTGCGGTAATACAGAGCGATATAGTGCACGCACTGAGACGAGAGAGGTATGTATCAACTCGTCTTAGTTAAGGGAATAACATAATTTAATATGAAAAACCGGTGGAGTATCCCTTTAAGACATAACTGACTGTCTTTATGTAAATACTTGCCAAGACAGCCATTTTGACATATTTCTGTAAAAACAACTTAGATCATTTATGTGGTTCAGATAACATAATATTTAGAGTTTATGTTGATTAAACCAATCTCATTCATTGTATTAACTACTTTTTTTTTTTAAAAATGTAATTTTTTTTTTTTTTACGGAAACCAGGTTTACTTACCTTTTTTAAGTTAAACCAACTATATTTTTTTACAGTGTGCTGTTGAAATTGCTTTTCGAATGCCTCATCACACATGAAAGGCACATGATAGAGAAACATGATATAATTTGGCCAGTCAGCACAGCCATCCAGTAGGCCATCATTGCTGTTTTTTAGCATTATTATAAGGGACATAAAATATCACAATCTCTATGATTCGCTTTAAAAAGTAGATTGTGGAAAGTCTTCGAGATTGAACACGATATAAAATCATTAAATTCATTCCCTACCCCTAGTTCATGTTCATGCAATTTTTAATGAAGAAGAGGTATACATATTTGGCTTGCTGCCCATGATGAAGGGTTCAAGCTCAAGACTTCACCGGAGCCCAAAGTAACCCCTAGGACTTCCTTGATTGTTTTTTGTGGTAAGCTAGCCAAGGTGGCGGAGGGATGCCGGAAGTAGGACAGAAGTAAGCGGCGGCTTATATGCTTTTTCAGGCACTGATTGATCAGACTTTTGTTAGGAATCCAGTGAGTCCATATGGAGCCTTTTAATATCCACTGGAACCTGACAGTGTAGCCTTACCCGAACTTTTGCCGAGTTTTGCCCATGCAGTCTGAGGAGAGACGGCCTCCCCCTGTGGCTCCCAATGATTCTTCTCCATTTCCCTTTTATCTTAAGTGGTGATTTACAAACAAAATCTTGGGGTTTGGCTGTGGTTCTGTGTATATGTGTCTGTAGTAAGGTGGTGGTTGGGGGAACTACACAGCTGGTACACATTAGCTCTTGGACACAATTATCAAACCATCCCAGGCTTACTTTGTTTTCAGGAGTGAACGCTTGAGGTTGTTTGCTTGTAGATAAATTCACATCGAAACATCCAGTTGCTGGGTCGACCCTGGAGCTGGGTAATAAGTGCAGTTTTTCCGCATGTCGCCTGCTCTGTATAACACGGTGTGGGACGTGGTGACAAACACATCCGTGATTACATCACAGCGCAGAGACTGGCCTGGAAAACCGCACCGAGTTGAACTTTGCAGCTGTCAGTGATCCACCTTACTGACAGGACCAGCCTCACTGCACAAAAGATCTCAATTAAGTTTACTTCAGATCGGTTTTCCTCATCGGCTCCGAGCAATGAGTGTTGATTTTTCCAGCTCCTTTTATAATTTACAGCCTGTCCTCACATTCCAGTAACCTGTGGTTTGAGTCAATAAGTTGTAGATCATTTGTTTTATTGGTTTATTTAGCCCCTCATGCTGGGCTATTGGTGGGCCTTTCCTGGCGGTGGTGTTGTGGTTTTACAGTGATGTCACAGGCCTGCTATGCATCCGCAGGGAGACTTCCACCACCCACTGATAGGTAGCAGTTACTCCAATGATCTCATCAAATCAATGATAAATGCACGTGGATGAAAGTCTAAAGTGTTGTACGGCTTTAACATACTTAAAAAAAAGTACTTTTTAGAATAGACTTAAGTGCGAACTGAATGCAATGTTTTCGGGCACTTAAATGCATGTTAATTGCAATTAAATGAAAATGTATTACAGTTTAAATTTATATTAAAATGTAATTTGCCAAACTTTAGACTTTTTGCACCCACTTCAGTTGTACTTATGCACTGCCGAATGTACCAACAAGCATTTATGGTAAACTAAAATATACTTTACTGTCATTTCTATTGAAACTTTTATGTCATGTATTAAAGTAAATTTGCAGTTATTCATTTATAAAGATGAAATTTCATTTTAGTACATTTAAATTATATCAGCTTTAAATGTAAAATTGAATAACATTCTACAGCACTTAAGTACTTTACGTGTGATTTAGTATGTTGGTTAACACTTGTGTGTTGTTTAAGGTTTGGTAAAATATTATTTAGGCATAATGATTTAAATATATTTCAAATTAAAACTTTTAAAATAGCATTATTATAGTGTGCTTTTTAAAAGTGTACTTAAGTGTGTTAAGAAACATATTCATGAAAGTGCACTCTGTTTAAGTACACTTAAGTGGCTTTTTATTTCATTAATATTATATTGAGTTCACCTTTATAATAGGTGTCATTGACTACTATATACTTGTGTTGTACAATCTACTTCTTGTGTTGATGTATTGAAAAACACTTTTCCTGCTATTGAGGTGGGATACTGGTAAAGATAGGACAGGTTTGGGGATTGGCCAGTTATTAGAGATCGACCGATATGGATTTTTTTTATAACCGATACCAATACAAAAATACCTAATATATTAAACCAATATTTGTCTATTGTTTTATTTCTGTTTTTGACAATTATAACAAACTGTTCACTGAACTGAACAAACTGTTTGAAAAAAAAAAAAAAAACGAGACCCGATTATGGGTAAATGCTTAAATATCGGTAAAAATATTGGTAAAACCGATTATCGGTTGATCTCTAGTAATTATTGATGTAATTAAAGAAATTAATTACGTCATTACATGTAAGTATTTTTCAATATAAGCACAATGTAAAAACAGATATGTACACAGTAATTGAATAACATGTTCACATTCAATACAATTAAGCACACATCTTTTTCACAAAGGCTTTTCATTACACTAGCGTATGATGTTTATCAATTGGTTTGAAGGTTTTTTGCTTTGCACAAACATGGAAGAAGTGCATCCCTTGCATTCAGGGAAAAAAGTGCAATACTTTGAAATGCAATATAGCTGTATTCCTTGAGGGACCAGATCATACATGACACATCAACAGCTCTTGGTCAGTGGTTTCCATAGTGTCTCTAATTACATGTATCATATTTCATATGGTCAGGAGAAACATGGTTTCCTTGTCTAATGTCATGATGAGTACAGATCTTTTTTAAGGGAGGTTCGATAAAATCACTTTCGCAGTATTCTCAAAACATTACATGATACAGATTATTTTAGGGTAGACACTGTTTTCTAGAGCTGTTCACATTCAGTATGTCCCTAACAAGTCAAATTATCAAGATGTGTTAAAGACTGTAAACTTAATTTGGTCTTTGGCCCTTCATATTAACAGAGTAAAAAACTGAAAAAGGCATAAAAAAGACTGTTGTGGAACTGCAGGGAAAGGGTACAAAAAATAAATAATCGTGAAAATGCTGTATCCTCTATTTTAGATTTTGTAAAACCAGCAAACTACATATATTTTTTTCCAATTCATTCATTTTTTCAGCAGTATAACACTACCAACATGTAATGAGAGAGAGAGAGGGAGAGAGGGAGAGGGAGAGAAACATGTAAACAAAACATCATCTTGTTAGAAAATAAAATAAATGGCAGGTTTGTTTAATATTCATAATTGAAAATCATACAAGTCGAATGGCATTAAAGTGAATGATGACAATTTTAGTTTTTGAGGAAGAAACTCTTCCTCATTGACTGAAAAAAAGAGCCGAGTTTGCCAAGACAAAGCCATATATGTTTCACGGTCATGTTTAGTTCTCGGCCTTGTTTATTTTTAGTCTTTGTTTTCATTGTCTCTGTGTTGTGTTTGGTCGTTTTCACACCGTTTGTTTCTGACCTGGTGCGTTTTGGACAGGCGTACATGAACACGCAATCGCGCTCAGATCAGCAGCAAAACTATTGCTCCAAGATCGCTTGAACGAGGTGGTCTCAAACCCGATTGAAAACAAACTCTGGAGTGGTTCCGTTGAGCTGGGAAAGCAGAATGATAATTTATAACGGGAAATTCATCGTTTTTGTGGTTAAGAAAGAATCTTAAAATGTTGTGTAATTGCAAGAATGCTGCCCCGACGAAGCCCTGATTCCCGCTCTAATTGCTTTATAAATAATATAATATCAGTATAATGAAATATATATATATATATAGATATATATATACAGTATATATATATATATATATAATTTATCAGGACAAGTCAAGTCACCTTCATTTCTATAGTGCTTTATAAAATACAGATTGTTTCAAAGCAGCTTTGGATGAACAGGAACATTATTCAATGATGCAAACAGAGTTTATTTCGGCTGTACAGCAACTCTAAAAGAAAATAATGTAATTATTCAGCTAAAGTCAGTTCAGTGTTGATTTAGTTCCGTTATAAAAATCAAGTATTAAATGAGTTTGTTTCATCTTTAAAGTAGCTCTGCAGAAAACCGCTACAGGTAAAGCCACTATAAGCCTGCAGAGCTAACTTGATCCATTTTGATGGATGACACAGAGAAATGTAAACCGGTGAACTCTTACCGATAAGAGGACAGTTTTACTCACATGTGACTAGCATTAACACATTTTGGTACGCTTTGAAAGGTTGCCTGACTCAAACCAAAAAGAGAAAATACAATGTAAAAAAAGTCCCTTTTCTGAATAAAGCAAACGATCTACAGGTCAGAAAACGCTCTAAGGCCCCGTTTACACGTACATGGTTATTTTGAAAAACGGAGACTTTTCCCTTCGTTTGTGCCCTTCGTTCACACACAAACAGAGAATTCGCCTCTGAAAAGGATTCTTTCTAAAAACTTTGTTTGCATGTAAACTGATAAAAGTGAGTTTTAGGCAGCCGACGGCACAGATGCGACAGAACTTGCACCGGCGTCAAAAGTGCGCCCTGTGTTTACATCTTCATCTGGCTTTGGTGATCACGGATGCATTCAGAGTCGCAGTCGCATTTATGTTGCTTTGGTCTGTGTGCATCTGCAGATACAGCTGCTCTATCATGGCGAGGTGTTGTTGCTATTCTCTGGATTCTGATTGGCTAACGTGGGCTTGAGCTTCTCGTTACACTGCCACCTACAGGTCTGGCATGCTCCTGACGGCATATAAACAAACACTTTTCTGAAAACTGACAGGTGTGCACGATGTTATTTTTGAAAACGGAGAGGGTGAAATGTCCGTATATGAAAATAGCCGGCCACTTGTAAACGTAGCCTAAGTTCTGCATTCATCCAGTAGTCGTCATGGTTTCTCATTACTTCACACCTGTTTCCTGTTTCTGTTGATTGGCTTCCTGGTGTATTTAAGCCTTCTGTCTTCCTCTGTTCAGGGTCTTGTGTTGAAGTCACGTTCTATTGCTGTAGTGTTCCTGGTGTTTATTAAATATTATTTCATCGTTTTTCTGCGTCATGCATGTTTGTTTGGATTTTCACTACAGCTAAACAATGACACGATGAACGTTTACAAAAGTTAAAAAAGCTTTGATGCCATTTCCTGTTTTTGTTTGTTTATGTTTCCTATCCCCAGACATGCCAGTCCAAGATGTTTGACCTCTCTGATGGAGTGTCTCAGTACGCCTGGTTTCCATGTGATCAGGCTCAGGGGGTTTCCTGGTATCCCCAGTACTGGTTGAAGGTGAGATTACTTTTTTTTAATCATTATAATTGTATTTGACATGTTATGAGATTTAAAAATGTAAATATGCTTCAAGCCAAAGTAGTTGATACATTTCAGACTGTGAGCTGCTGTGGTATAAAGGTTTATTTATTGCTTTAAGGCAAGACACCACAGGTGAATAGAGTAATAAAAACATATCTAGTTTGTATTATACTTCCCCAGTTAATTAATCACAGTAAATTAAGACATACAATTTTGTATCACGTTTTAAAAATGAAAATTAGGCAAGGCAAGTTTATTATATAGCACATTTCATACACTATGGCAATTCAAAGTGCTTTCCAAAAGGAATTAAAATAATCACAAAAAAAAACAGTTATATACAGTTATAAAAGGAATTAAAAGAGATATATGACACAGTTATAAAATGAGTTAAAAGAGTTAAAAGATGATACATAGATAAACTTATCATAGATTTTAAACTCATCTGGAAAAACACTTGTGTATCATATTTTTCACAACTCCCAGTTTTCCTCTGAGATTTCCAAAGGATGATTACACTGTGTCTGATAATGAGGCAATATCTAATTAAAAATGCACTAATATGCATACATTTTTAGAACAGAAATCTGAACATTGGATAAAGCCAGGTTAAAATTGTCATATTGGAGTTTTTATAGTGGGGATTTTGGATATCTCTTTTTATCATTCCATAAATCTGACAATACAGTCAACAGGCAGGACAATAAAGACATTTTCACCATGTATTTTAGAAATAAAATGATATATGGACAAACCACTCCATACAAACCGTATATATTTGGTGTATATACAGTAAGTGCTACTGAAGTGGAGATTTCTGGCTTAAATCTTTAAAGATATGTATTGTAATTGAAATCTACAGATGCAAATATATACATTCTAGTAGAATAAACTCTTAAATGTTTTTTTTGTATTTATATTTTCTTTCCACTAGTCTGATAGAAGACGTTATTGAAGCAAACCCAAATCTAAAAAGTCTAGCCTTAAACATGTGATGTGCTTTTGCTACAGTGGTTCTATGAAGGCTAGACCCACGTCTCAACTTAAACACAACTAGTGACTGTTACTACAGTTTAAAACAAGACTTCTGCATAAATATAAACAGATTTTGTCTCCAACAGGCATATTTCTCACACCCTATGGTTGCTGCGGCTGTTATCATCCATTTAGCGGCAGATGGAACGAGCTTCATCGACCAAGCCCAGTGCAACATTACAGTCCAACTGATCGACACCAAAGAGGCCATCCACAGCTTAGGTGAGATCTGGAGACGTTGCACAGGTTTTTGGGCGAGTGCAACTATTTGAACTGGATTCTAATATTGGCGATTGCCTAAATACGTCTATTACTTCCCCTGAAATGTTCAGGTGACTGGCGTTTGAGCTGCCGCACCAATCCTCTGGTCATCCCAGTAAGTCATGACTTGAGCATGGCCTTCTACCACACCAAAGCCATTCTCCTCATGTTTCGCTCCGATCTCGTGGCCATCTCCGGTGTCGGCCTGCGCTCTTTCCAGTTCTTTGACCCAATCACCATCAGCGGCTGTCAGAGCAATGAAATATACAACCCCATGGGCCAGAGGTGAGCTATCAGGCCTAGAGAGCCAAACCACTGCTTTCATAGACCTCTCTCGTTCTTAGAAGAAAACGTTCTATATAGAATCTTAAAAGGTTTTGTCAGGTGCTGTCATCTTTTGGATTAAGTTTTTTTTTTTTCATTTTATGAATTAAACAGCTCGTAAACACTAAAAAAAGAAAATATCCCATAAAATATGAAAGTATTATGCAATAATTTAAGACATTTCTCCTCACATAGAACCTTTTTGGCATAAAGGGTTCTTTAAAATTGAATAAAGAACCCTAAAGTTCTATATATATATTTTTTTCTAAGGTTGTATGAGGTTTTCCTGCGGTGACTCATCAGTATATGCAGTTTGTGATGGAGAGTAAAACTAGATGGTAAAGTTTCTAGACAAACTTTGATGTTGGCTTAAGAAAGCCTAGCCAGAAAGTTCAAAGTAGTTTTAACAGCTTTACGTTTGAAGGGTTTAAGTTTAAAGGCTTTAAGTTTGAAATAGTTTCAAGTTTTAGTTTAGTAGTTTTTCAAAGCTTGAAATATGGATGGATGGATGGATGGATGTATAATTTGAAATTTTAGAATAGTTCTTCAACCAACACAATTAAGAAAATCTGATAGATTTTAGCTTGAATGATGAATTTGGTTTTGAATGTAAACAAAGTCTTATGAGGAAATACATTCTGCTTGGTCTGACTGTAACGTTCAAAACTCAAAACTTTTTCCCGAGTCCCAAAAGAGCCTTCACTGAAAACAAGGCTGAACGTTTCGAAATCCTCAAGTTTCTCATGTCACAAACACATTCATATAAATTACCTCCCACATTTGTTCATAATGATCCTTGCTCAGTCCGTAATAAAAGCAGGATAGATGCAATTATTCCCAAACAGTAGAAGAACTATATTTAAGAGTAAAATGACATAAAGTCTGTCACACCTTGTGCTATTCTTCTGTATTTTTGTCTCGTTTTCTAGATAAAATAAGTATCTGTACAGGTAAGCTGCACATTTCTGAGAAAAAAAGTGAAATAAAGTCTTGTTTTCGGAGACATAAAACAAAACATATAACTATGGCTAATTCAAGAAGAAAAATGGGGTATGAAAAATAAACATAATTCAAAAGGAAAACAAGTTTATTTTTCTGCCACTGCCAAACACTTTTCTTCTTGCTTTAACTGTATTACACCCAATAGCAAGCAAAGCACTGTTGCTCAGCCAGTTTAATGGGGCAGAAAAAGGCTGGAATATGGTCATGAATAACTAAATTATAAAATTTTAGTGTAATTAAAAAAAGTTTCAAATGACCTCTTAAGAGAATCTGTTTTATATTGTTTCCTATAGGCATAACCTTCATTTGAATCTGTCCTGATGGATCCTACAAAATCACAATAAAACACAAAACTTTTGAACAAAACACAAAACAAAAATTTGAGAACAAAAATGACTTTCATTTTAAAGTTATCATTTTGATGATTATGGCTTACAGCTTATGAAAACCCCAAATTCAAAATCTCAGACAATTTGAATATTACATGAAATCAATAAAAAAAAAGGATTTTAAATACAGAAATGTCGGCGCTCTGAAAAGTATAATCATGCATATGGATATAGTTATATATACTAAATATATTAGTTTCACCTTTTAATTTGCATTACTGAAATACACAAACTTTTGCACGATATTCACATTTTTCGAGTTTCACCTGTAGTTCCGGTCTGCATTCATCCATTCGGTTCTGAAGCTCATGTAAGAAAGTGCAATAAACATAATTTGCTTGATTTATAGAATGAGGTCATTTTTGAAAGAGTTCCATTTGCATTCAGTTAAAGCAGAAAATGTTGTGTTGGCCATGAATAAGCTTCCCTTTGAATGCAAAGTGACGCTGTATCGACAGCAGTTTGATTTGCTTCAGGTCCATAGTGTACTTTATTGAGTGGTTGATTTTCTTCAAATAATGCTCAGAGGCACACATGCTGAATATTCAGACCTCGCAAACTATTTATCAGCCAGTATTTCATATGGAATCATCTGCGGAGGCCTTTGTCCACCAATTACATATTTCCTGTAATACCTCCCAATGTTTTTAACAACGGGGTCTGTTAACATGGTTTGGTTTTATGTGTCCCGTCCCTTTTCAGTTCTGTATGCCACTAAAGCATTAGTTTAATGTGTTCAGAGGGCTGTGGTTGGCTCTGGGATTTGGCTCACTGGTTAATGGGTGTACCATAAATTAATTTGCAAACTAATAAAATGAATTTAGGCCAATAGTAACAATGGTAAACTCAAAAATGCAGTGTTTTGGTATCTTTGCTTAACACATGTATACATGTGGTTTATATACCGCATGCATGATATCCATATATCATTTTGAATGCCAAAATCTTAACGTTGCATCATGTGTGCTTTATTTGTACTTTAGTATCTTGTACCAATATAAATTAAGACACACAATTGATTGAGCAAATGCAGTCAATAAGCTATTGGGGGTACATGGGTTGTCAAATAACTTTTTATATGTATGTTTTAGGGAAAGTGTATATCTTCTGCAAGTTTTGGGTCTTACTGGTCATCATTTGTTTTTACAAATAGTTTACTAGTTTGCATTCACAAGTTCATTTTAAATGGTTCTGCAATGTAATAAAAACATTTAAAATACACAATTGCATGTAACCAATACCAGTTTATTAAAAATGCATTCACCACAGAGAATATGACTTGTTGAAAATATAGCATATCACCGGACATGAAATGAGGTTTGGACATGTCTAAAATCATTAGATACGTGGCGACTACAGTATATAAGCCTGTAGTGTATGTCTCCTGAAGTGCGTCATGGTCGAAAGCCCACCTCTTCCTTTCGTCCTACGGGGTTACGTGGCTTTAGCTGTTTAGCTTAGCTGTTTGGTCCTATTGTTTTCCAGTGACATTATGCCATTTTACTTGTTAAGTGTGACGGTGAGCTACCGAGACTGTGTGTGTGTGGTGTGCTGCTTACACTCTGGTAAGTTAAATGCTGTGTGTTCAGGGGTTTGTGGGAAGTTTGGTTCGATTTAACTTGAGCGACAGCTATGTGTTTCAGTGCGGTGTGCCTTTAGGGCTCCCATCTGTGCGGCATTGCAGTTTAACATAACTCGGGTCTGAGCACCAGCTGTTGCTGTTATAGCCACTATAGAAGCTATTGTATGACTTATATGTGCGTCGTGAGTGTTACATCATCAGATCACGGTAGCTAAATTGTTTATTTTTGCAAGAGCTTGATAATCTCGCTTGCCTTCTAAATTAAGGTTGAAATGTGTGTTTGTTGTTCATAATGTACTTTTTGCCTGTGTTAAGGCAGGCTGAGAGAGAGCAGTCACCTAAACGCAGCTCTCTCCCGAACCCTCGTTCTTTGAGCCACGCTGCTTTTGGAGTCCAGTTACGAACCCCTGTTTTAAAGTGCTCGTTGGAAAAGGGGAAAGCAACATAAAAGGAATAGCAAAGCAGTTTAAACATTTATTATAAGGCTAAATAACTCGCGTATCTTAATCAACAAAACGCAACAGATGAACCCGAGAACACAAATTATACTGAAATCAAAATATACTTAACAAAGAAAAACAAAGAAATCAACGAAACATCAAACAGAACACATAGGACACAGCTTGTCTTCTGGACATCATGAAGGGTTCGGGTATTCACCACTGCAAGCCTCATTCGGTTTCACTCTCGTTTTATATCCTCAACCAGGAGCCGTTAGAGCAACGGGGCACAGGTACGCTGAACAACACTCAGAAGAGAACACCTATCACAGAACAGACAAGCACAAGACACAAATGCAACACCCATATAAAGCGTAGGCCGTAACTGGTCCAGTCACGTCTTTGCCTAATGTCCAAGAGGGCCTGAAGGATCTGAGCGCCGGGTCTTTGCTGCCCCACAGGCTTTACTTCACCATGAGTTATCTTTAGCTGTGTCTTTATTTGCAGTGGATTTTGTGGGTGTGATTCTGATTCTCTTTTGTATACTTGGCGCTGTCATACTAGCCTGTTCTTCATTTAGGAAGCCTCAGCCCCTGCAACCATTATTGTTCATTTTCTTCTTTTTTTTTCTCTGTTCCATTCGACCAATGACAGTTGTGCTGGCTTCTGGTTTTCAGTTATTCTTGGCCATTTTTTTTTTTTTGCCTTTTATTTGGGTTGTTTTACCCATTATTCCAGGGTGGCGTAGTCACTACAGTGGATCCACTTTTAACATACGCAATTTATATAATTACAATAAACACCCTGTAAACACCAATAAATACATGGCCCAAACAGCAACTGGATTGCATAAAACATTTGAGTGATTCCAAGTACGGGACAGGAGCTATTTTCACGTTCTCCTGCTTTAAAAAAAAAGTCTGAAACCTTAAACCATGTTTCTTCATGTCTTGTTTACTGAAAAGGTCCAGTACCTCATGATCGCCCCTATGACCACCGCCAGATCTGCCAGGATTCTGTTTGGTCAGCTAAGGGTTTAAAAATGCCAACTCTGCATTTACAAACTGACTCCAGTAGAGATTTTATTTTTCCTTCCCACTAGCTTTTTTCCCTCTTTCTGTGGATAGAGTTTAGCTCCCAATTTGTCCAGCATTGTTCATCTGGCCACATGAATTACTCTTTATGTAACAAAGAACAGCGTAGACATCTGACACCAAAACTCCCCCACAATCCTCTCAGTTTCCTAACAAACATTTTTTTTCTTTTATCTTGTGAAAGATACAGAGACTTTCGTTTAAAAAAAAAGTGTATAAAAGCATCTGAAAGCATCCGGTTAAACTGCATTACTGTAAAAGTGCTAAAAATCTGTGGTTTCATGAATAGGTACCAAAGCTGTTACAACCTTTTTTCTTCTTTCCAGTAAGTAGTAATAAACATCCAGAGTTCATTGATTTAAATAGAAGTTCTGACTCAATGTCTGCACTTCTCAGAATAAAAAGCTTGAAGCTTTTTATAAAGATATTAATAATGTACATCATAATACATTGTCTTTTCAAACGTAATTGTTACCAAAGTTAAAATGCATTACAATTTTAGCAGATTCCTTGTTACATCTAAAACTGAATATTTGTCTTGTGTTTTAATGCAGTATTTTTTTTTAAGGTGTAACAATGAATAGATAAAAATTATAACCATGGTTATAATCAGTGATGAGATCATTAAATGCATTATAAGGTACATTAATGGATAATGGTTGCATTGATGTGCAGCTCACTTGTTAACCTTCTCTCTTCCTCTGCATCTTTTCAGTTGTGTTCATTACTCGTGTGAAGCCATTGATTGCCAAGAGCCGCTGATCCGGAATGCAGAGGTGCAGTGCAGCGACGGCGGATACTTCAACGGCGCTCGCTGCACTGTCACGTGCAACAGCGGCTACGTCCTACAAATCCACCGGGACGATGATATCATCAAGAGCCAGGTACTCGATAAAACGAGGAAGATGATATGTTTGGTTTGTCTAAAGATGGTCACACAGAACAATGCAAAGGAGTTTATCTCAACTAAGTTCAATGGTACAATGCAAAAATATTTAGTAGTGCGGAAGTGTCCCTTTACGTCTAAACTAGGCTAAGCTGTAGCTTACGCACAACTGGTGCAACTGGTGGAAACATCCATAGAACTGCAGCACAGGCCTCTCAATTTTCCATCTGTTTCAAGCCAAGAATATTTTTTGATCATCTCTCTAAAGAAGAAAAGCAAAAAATACTGTATGTGAACAAACTGTAATTTTTGAGCTCTTGCGATTTATTGCAAGTTCAAAGTTAAAGAATCAGTTGTTACACTACCTGGACTGGGCAGAAAAAGGAAGCTATGGACGGCTGCAACCAGATTTCTGAGAAGCCAGGTTCAGAAAAACCCTTGAGTGACTGCAAAAGAGCAGCAAGACTCGGTGGCAACAGGCACTGAGGTTTCAGCTTGAACAGTAAGTAGTAAACACATGCGGTTTCCATGCAAGAACTCCAAGACGTACACCATTATTGACCCAAAAGCAAAAAGAAAAGTGCTCAAAAACATATAAATAAGCAAAAGAAGTTTTGGTCTTCTGTTCTGTGGAGCGATGAATCAACGATGGCTACTCTCTGCCTAGAGTTTGGTGATGTTCACAGTTTTCGCGATTCCATTTTTCAAACTTTATTTCGTGTGTAATGTTGCTGTTAGAGCATAAATAATACCTGTAAAATTGTAAAGCCTTAAAGTTCAATGCCTAGCGAGATATTTTATTTAACAGAAGTCCCCTTTCAAAGCCTACAGCGAACGGCCGGTTTGGACTACATCCCTTTACTTCCGTATTTAATGACGTAACTAGAACAGTTTTTTGACTAATCTCCGCCCACAGGAATACACAAAAAGGGGGCGTGGTCTTGTTGCGCTCCCACGGAGAAGAGGAAGAGTTTTTTTTTTGTAGAGTGTTTGTAATAATTTAACGTGCAGTCACGTAACATTCAACTTTTAATAAATAAATTATTGTAGTGCATGGCAATGATTTCTTTTACACAACACACATGTACACCTATAAAACATATATTACTAATCAAAACTCGTGCACACATGTAACTAAGGTAGGAATAAACAATGGACTTATTTTAAAAATTCAACAACACCATCGTTAATTCGACAGACGGACAAAACCATATACCACAAGCTTTTATAACGGTCTGTAATATTTAACATTACAATTTAACCAATTAAAAGTATGACAACTACTTAATAAACAGCTTACCACTGTGAAACATCCTGCAAAATTCATGTTTGAACAGGTTCTAATCGATTCTCTTCATCTATGTTCTCCGGGTCTGATTCCGGCTCAAATTGATATGGTAATAATGTTTGACATTTTTACAATAACAATCAGTGCATGCATCTCCAATTTATGGTAAGAGGCGTGACCTTTCCGGGCAACGTGCGATAAGTTGCTGTCCAATCACAACACAGGAACCGCTGGCCCAATCAGAACTCGGTATGTGTTTCTGAAGGAGGGACTTCATAGAACAAGGAAGTCATCGGGCCGTTTTTTGGACAGTGAAAACAGCGGTATGCAGATAAGTAAATTGTGTGAAAAATACTGTTTTTTTTTTACACGCGAAACATGAACACATGTTATATTGCACACTGTAAACACAATAAAAGCTTCAAAAAAACATGAAGAACGCAACCTTTAAAACTGCTAAAACTTGCTTTTTAGTCTGGGACTAGCTTAAGCCTTGTCTGTGAAACCAGGGGTTGGTCTTTTAACATCACTGTTTTAGTACATTAGTATTTAGTACAAACCTGTTAAAAATAATTGGTGGGCAATGGAGGGAAGCCTTGTTTTGCCCTCCAGGTGGGCGTATCTTTTCAGTGTGTGACATCACATGAAACTTACCTCAACAGCGAATGTGATTGGATAGCTGTACTAACCAGCGGACTAATCCCATGGCACAGCATCTCAAATGTTAATTTGGTGGTTCTGAAATGCCTGAGCCAAAGTCTGTCATCAGAATGATTGGGTATGATGACCTCGCTGAAGCATCTCACACGAGACACCAGCATCTGAATGCATGATAACATGACAGCATTTATTGTGTTTTGTAAGCCGCTCTGAGGCACAAGTCATAGCACTTCCAATTAATTCCATTTCTGCAAAAATATGTTTTCTTTGTGGCAATTCTGTACGGGCCTGTTCAAGATTCCTCAGATCACCAAATCTCATTGAGACCGGTTGATTTGTCGTTCTGTTTGCCTTGCAGGTAAAATGTCCGTTTTTGGTTTCATCGGTTGTCATTGCAGTAATGTAATAGTTTGATCAAACATTGCCCAGAGCGATATGATCAAGCCCTCGTGTTTGATTTCTTCATTCCTCGTCTCAGCAGCATTTATGACGAGGTCATGCAATAGGATGTCAGAACAGTGTGTTTCTGTGGCATCAGCATGGGAGCAAGGACAGTGGCATCAAGTTGCATCTTGTCGAGCTTCATTAGAAAGTGCACTCGCTTCAGTTGTGTCATGAAGCTTTCAGGAAATCTGCTTCAGATGGTGCTATCTTCAAAACGATCTGTTCTCTCCACTTGTTTGTGTGTCCTTGTTTGTTTTCATCATTGCAAAGACTATGCTCAGATGTTTAATGGAAAACCAATATGAAATCCATTCTCTTCTACAACAATAACAATATTAAATGTATCTCATCTAATCAGTGGTTAAATGATTTTGCCTAGAAAACTATACTATATTATCTTTACCTGCCAACTTGATCCTGAAAATATTTGTAGTAATGTTCAGATATTTAATGACTCAGGGAAGGAAGAGGACAGGGTCGGCTTGCGGAGACTGCGGGTGTATATTGGAACCAAATAAACAAAACAACTTCACGCACTCAGCGTTTAACTCAGTCCATTAGTGTCAGCAATTCTCCAGTACGTTCCTCGCGCTCTCTGGCTTCTCTCGTCTCAGGTTTCCCACACTCTTTCCACTATTGCTGCGCGTTGCACCCACAGTTCTCCGCGGGTCTCTCTCCCCTTGTCACATGGCTTTTATTCTCTCTCTAAGCCAATCACTGAAACAAGACACAGGTGTTTGTCATTTGCACTTGACCCACTTACGCCGCGACCTGTCTCCCAATCTTCTCTCCCGTTACAGACTCCGCTAGGCCATGCCCCCTTGCCACAATATTACTCAGTGTCTCAAAGAAGTGCTATAGTGGGCATTGATGATTTGTTTAGAGCTACAATAGTTGTGTATATAACAATAACACATCTGGAATAATTTGCGTACCTAGAGCATGGTACTGGAATTTTCATGCAAAGCCATATGGTTTAAAGAGAATGGTCGGAAAAAGAGAAAATGTCCAGTGAGTGTCAGTTCTGTGGGTGAAAATGTCTGGCTGATGTCAGAGGAGAATGGCCAGACTGGTTCAGCTGATAGAAAGGCAACAGTAACTCAAATAAGCACTGGTTACAAGTCACAACCTTGAAGCAGAAGAGCATTTCTGAACACACAACACATCCAACCTGAAGCAGCAGAAGAAACACACACACTCCTGTCAGCTGAGAACAGCAAACTGAGGCTACAATTCACACAAGCTCACCAAAACTGGACAACAGAAGATTGGAGAAACGTCGGCTGGTCTGATGAGTCTGGATTTCTGCTGTGATCTTTAGATGGCAGGGTAAGGATTTGGTGTAAACAACATGAAAGCGTGGATCATCCAGCCTTGTATCAGCGGTTTAGGCTGCTGCTGGTGTAATGGTGTAATGGGTGTTTTCTTGCCACATTTTGGGATCCGCAGTACCAACTGAGCATCATTTAAACGCCACAGCCGACCTGAGTATTGCTGCTGACCATGTCCATCTCTTCTGATAGCTACTTCATCTCAATAAATCATCTCAAACTGATTTCTTGAACATGAGAATGAGTTCACTAAACTCAAATGGCCTCCAGTCACCAGATCTCAATCCAACAGAGCCGCTCTGGGATGTGCTGGAACAGGAGATTTGGATCATGGATGTACAGCCGACAAATCTGCAGCAACTGCATAATGATATCATGACAATATGGACACAAATCTCTGAGACATGTTTCCAGCACCTTGTTGAATCTCTAGAATTAAGAATTAAAGCAGTTCTGAAGGCAAAAGGGAGTCCAACCCGGTACTAGCAAGGTGTACCTAATGAAGTGGTCACATTTTTGTTTTATTTTAGTATGTTTATTTTATTTCAAGTAACACAATTGTTTTTTATGGTTAGTTTATGATAACTCTGATACAGATGTATTGAATTGAATTCTATTTGAACAGATTTTGAACAGGAGAAGTGTCTTGCATGATTCAGACTTCCTTCACAAAGGGAAGGATATTATTTTTTTTGTTTTTTTTCCTGCTGTTTTCAGCTGCGCTCTGATGCACGCGTGCCTAAAGGTCAGCAGTTAACTTCATACACCCTTGTGTCCTTAACAAGAGAATGAAACCTTGTCTGATGTAATAATTATATAAATTGTAATTCAGCTCTCAGTTCAGGCACTTTTGGGAATTCTGTGCAGATGTTCTAAACATATTGATTGAGTTTATCTTGTGGAAAGCATATGTTTTTTATGGAGAAATAAGAAAGTGAGTAATGGCTGGGTAAGAAGATATCGTTGTGGTGTATTAAATACTCAAAGAAAAAGCTGAAATGTATGAGAAGGAAATAATATCTGCTCAAGCGTATCAATAACTTGTTTGTCCAGTGGTGTATTAATAATTAAAAAAGTATAAGTTCTGTTAGAGGACAGCATTTGCAAGTAATGATTTTTACTAAATTGCTTAAATGTTGCAGTTATTTGACGCAGTTCATGTAATTAAATGTTAGAGATCCCGAAGATATACATGAACTTGAGAACTTTAGCAAATTCATAAAATATGGTCACGGATGACATACAGATTTTTGCAGGTCATTTCAAGGTTCATTAGGGTTTTTTTTCTAAGTCAAACAAACTCCTATGCTTAATAATTAATGCATAACCCAACTTTCATCATTGTGAACCCTGGATTGGGCGGTTTAAGGAGAAGGGAGCTGTCACTTTCTACAACACAAAAAAAAAACTAAATCTTATATTACATTGTATGGGTTTATCTGGGATGCACCCAATCAAAATAATGGATCGAAGATGCTTTTTGTCATATTTTCCTCAGTATTTCTTTGCAACTAAAAGCTATCAGGGAAAATATTATCCGCTTGTTATTTTATTGAAATCAGATTCCAAAAGATAGTCTCTGTAGGTATTTCTAAAGCACATTATACATTGAAGTTACGACAAAATCCTGGGCCAAGGATGTTTCAAGCTCTGTAACCAGATGTCAGATTGTTTTGGGGCATTTTTGGAATAACAGAGTTTTGGTCAAGAGTATGTGCCAACATTTTTGCACAGCGGTTTCCAAACTACACACATTGTCTTCTTATTATCAAAACACTGTGCATCAAGTGAAGCTTTAAAGGAAGATGAATATGTATTATCATTGGATTGTAGCTGTCTGAACTGAGCCTGTAAGTGACTGATCTGGATCAGCTCCTCACACCACCAAACAGGAGCTCAGGTCATTGTACTGATTGTCAATTATACTAAAAGGCCTTTTACTTGTTTAAAAAGTCTAAACTATCAATCAGATGACAGAAGACATGTAGTAGTTTGAGTACAATTTTCATCATGTTGATTATTTAGAGGCCATTTGGGTATCAAACTTAGGCTTTAAAGGGTTAAAATGACATCTAATTTGGTAGGGTTTTGGAAGAGGTCTACTGTCTTGTTTACTAATGATAAATAGGAATTGTAAATCTAAAGATTTAATCAACATTCATATTACGATCAGAAGTATAGCTTGCAAAGAATATTTCGTCTTATTTTGTCATCAAAAAACACAATGCACTTCAAACCTCATGCAAAATGCTAATGCGCCAGTACGGCTTTCAGACCCATGCATGAGAGGAAGAAATGTGTCATTTTGCAGCGCTACTACTCCCTGCATTGGTATCAGCCCTAGTGTACTGTGTGTCAGCATGACATAGCTGAAAATCTGACGTGTTTTCTCTTTAGACGGATTCAACCGTGACCATCACCTGTGCTGATAGGAAATGGAACAAGCAAGTATCGTGTGAGCCGGTTGACTGTGGGCTACCAGATAAGTACCATGTGCACCCGGCCCAGTTTGATTTCCCAGAAGGCACCACCTACGGCAAGAAGAGCACATTCCAGTGCAAGGAGCCCGCTCAGCTCGTGGGTGAGAAATGCTGGAAAATCTCAGTGTTACTGAACTTTGATGCAGTGAAGAGATTGGTAAAACTGTCCATTTTTAATTTTTCCTGAATTTTCCAGGAAATACTCATATTTCCATACACATTAATACATACTTGATTCTAATGAGCCTCCCCAGCATAAATGAGGATAAATGGCTCATTGCAATGACAAGAACAACATCAAGAATAAATCTTAAAAAAAAAAGTTATAAAAGCATAATAATCAGAATAAACAATTCCTCCGCCAAGTAATTTGTTACTTGCAGCTGTGTGCAATTGCAACATAGGGCATTAAGATGGAATTCAGTCATGTGTGGTCACAGGTATTTCTCAGAGGTTTGGTACGTGACTCATCCAGTCAGAATTTAGTGGAGCTTTCGATTTTATAACACTTAATTTAAGTCTTCTCACTATGGTTAACATATATTAGTCAGATATCATTTGCACTGGGATTTATGTAGTTTTTAAAGAAGTGATTTCATGACAGTCCCTTAAAAAAAAAAAAAAAAAAAAAAAAAAAAAAAAAAAAAAAATATATATATATATATATATATATATATATATATATATATATATATATATATATATATATATATATATATGTGTGTGTGTAAATGTACAAATTTGTGTAAAAGTGGTGTTATTTTTGTCTTGTTCCCCAAACTAAAGTTAACAATGTCTTATTATTGTGATTATATATCATTAGAAATACAGTAAAACCATCAATATTGTGAAATATACAATTTAAAATAACTGTTTTCTATGTGAACGTATAGTAAAATGTAATTTATGTAACTTTAAAAAATGTAACTGTAACTTTAGTTTGGGGAACACATATTAACTATTAACTATGACTTTTGCCTCAACTTTACTGCTTATTCATAGTTAGTAAGGTAGTTGGGTAGGATTAAGGGATGTAGAAAATGGGCATACAGAATAAGACATTAATGTGCTTTATAAGTATTAATAAACTGCTAATATGCATGCTAATGAGCAACTAGTTAATAATGAGAATTGGACCCTAATCTAAAGTGTTAGCATTTTCTTATTATTATAAATGTTGAAAACAGTTGTGCTGCTGATTGATTGATGATGACTGATGATGTTTTTTATTTGTATTTAATGAACTATTTGATTCTGTGTTAATCTTGCGAGTCTGTCGCTCATCTGCAGGCACTAATAACACTCTGACCTGCATGGAGGACGGTCTGTGGTCGTTCCCGGAGGCTTTGTGTGAGCTCCGGTGTCCAGCGCCTCCTCCCGTTCCCAACGCCGTGCTCCAGACCAAACGCTGCAATGAAACCGGCCTTAAAGTGGGAACCCTCTGCAAATACAAATGCAAACCTGGATACCATGTGGCCAAGAAGTCAAAGAGGTGTGCATTGCTCACAAATCAATACAGGGACTGGATAACTCACTCAACCACTCAATCCATACCATCATGAGTTGTCTTTATCATCAGAACAGTATCTTTCTCCTCTATTTCCCTTCAGGAGAGCCTTCAAGAGGCAGTGCACCGAAGACGGCCGCTGGTTAGAGGGCGGGTGTGAGCCGGTGACCTGTCCACCTCCTCCATTGGTCTTCTATGGCATGTACCAGTGCACAGACGGCTTCAGGTTCGACAGCACATGCTGGATCCACTGCAACGGGGCCAACCACACTCTGGGACAACCGCCACCATGCAAACAGGTCTGTCTTAAGCCCTACTCGCACTGGATCAGTATTACCCGGTGA
Source organism: Meda fulgida (assembly GCA_030578275.1). NCBI lineage: Eukaryota > Metazoa > Chordata > Actinopteri > Cypriniformes > Leuciscidae > Meda > Meda fulgida. The sequence goes on along the minus strand of CM060620.1, from coordinate 2,527,266 downwards.
CCTGTGGTCATTTGTAATAATTTCGGAGGTTGTCTGTGATCTTAATCCCGTGCGAATCGGCATCTCTGTGATTTGGCGGCGTCGTATATAATTTGTATCCATCTTTCGTGAAGAATGGAGGCGTTGGAGTGTTTTGATAATATTTTGAGTGCTGGGTCATATCGCTATACACCAAAACTATACCATTTTCAGAAAGAGAAAGCTGAAAATCATCAAGAGCAAAAATAAAAGCATGATTCGATGGAGATGAATGACATGTATATCAGCATGCGGTGAGGAACATTCTTCTGTTTATGATATATCATACAGCTAGACCTATAATAACGACAAGACATTTCCAAGAAATAGCCAATTGATGTCATATCCGGGAGATAAGCCAATAAATTTGAGTAAAATCACAGGCATTCATATGTGGGGGGGTGATTTCTAAATCACACGAGGTCCCCAGATAATACTAATCCCGTGCGAATAGGGCTTTATTCTGTAACACTTTAATTCGATAGTCTGCTTTAGACATTCTACTAACTATAAGTAACTTTGCAGCTACATGTCAACTAACTCTCATTAGAGTATTAGACTGTCTGCTTAATATATGAGGAGTTCTCTTCCAAAACGCTATAAATCCTTTTCAATAGTTTTCAGGATTTTTTTTTTCTTTTTTTATCTAGACCCACACATTTTGTGAATATTCAATTTATCCTGTTAAAATGTTTTTTTTTGTCTCAATCTGAACATGTTGAACAATGATTATTAAATCAAACAACAATATTGTTTATGATGAATTCAAAGTTAATTTTTTTTTTTCAAAACGCTATAAATCCATAATTTTTTTCAAAAATGTATGGTTTGTCTTTAAAAAAAAAATAAATAAAAAAAAACAAGAGAACATGCAACATATAATCAGGGACTCGTATAAATTAATATAAATTAAATTTAGTAACACATTTAGGCTAATAGTCATTCGGTGAAAAAAGTAATGTCATGCTAATGTGACATGAAAAGTACAGAATAGTTCTACGTACTAGCCTACAGATAGATAAACAGATAAACTGGCCTTTATATTGACCATGATAAGGTGCTATGGTGTTTTTATCAGATCGTCCGGCCACAGCCTCTCGGCCTGACAGAAACCTTTTGCGGCAACTTTATGTTGACATCCCACTGTTGGTATTATCGCGCCACCCGAGTGACGAGCCTTCTTTTTTTGTTCTTTTTGGTGATTTTCTTTGTCCAGTCGGCGTTTTCTTCCCCCAGGAAAAGGTCTCACTGGCTCATCAAGGCCATCAAAAGTGTTATCACTCATTTTGATGAATGAATGAACATAAACAAACCTCTGTTCAGAGCGCCGTCGTGTTGGATGGCGTAGAACACTCACCGAATTCTGATTGGTCGAGAGGATGTATCGCGTTTAGGCTAAAAATAGGTTTGGCGCTTATCGCGGTTTGGAAAAGAACTGCATCTTGCAGTACATTTTAAACAAGGAAATATTGTGATTTGGCATGAAACGTTGATGGAGCAGTGAATAGGTTCAGTACAGCAAAATGACATGACAAACTCATTTTTTTCAAAAATGGCGTTTATCGCGTTTTGGAAAACAGCTCCTCATATGTTAACACTTTATTTTGTTGGTCCCCCAATAGATATTATACTGACTATAAGTAACTTGGCAACTACAAGTCAACTTATTCTACTAACCCGAACCCTAACACCTAACCATAACAGTCTGCTGAAAGTTTACTACCGTCTACTAATACTCTAATGAGAGTTAGTTGACATGTAGTTGCAAAGTTACTTATAGTTAGTAGAATGTCTAAAGCAGACTATCAAAATAAAGTGGAACTTTAGATTGTTTCAAAGCAGCTTTACAGAGATAAACATATAATTTAAGGTAACAGAGATTATTTGGGCTTTATAGCGGTTCTTGAATAATGTTATTTTCCAGCTAAAGTTAGTTTTGATTGATTCACTTCCGGCGAAATGATCATTTGTTATTAAATCAGGGGCCGCTAGGACGCCGGCGTTCTCTCTGAACAGACTTTAAACGCTGATGGCGTTCACATGCGCATTAAGAGCTGATTCTAGAGTTATGTGCGTTTGAATATATGTGCGCAGGTTTGTAATTCCCTACAAACCATGGCTGATCAAACTACTTGTCTTGCTTATAAATTTTGATACAGAATTTTATTTAATTTTATCACTTCAGGTTAGGTACGTGAACCGAATTCCCCACAGCGCTTTATCTGTAGAGTGGGAAAGGGATCCTCCATAGGGAGAGGCTGGTGGACTTCAGCACTGTGTTGTCAGATCTGGAGTGTGTGTGTGTGTATGTGTGTGTGTGTGTATGTCCAGGCTAAGGTCCTAGTCAGATCTGGAGTGTGTGTGTGTGTGTGTGTGTGTGTGTGTCCAGGCTAAGGTCCTAGTCAGATCTTGTGTGTGTGTGTGTGTCTCTGTGTGTGTCTCTGTGTGTGTCTCTGTGTGTGTCTCCAGGCTAAGGTCCTAGTCAGATCTGGAGTGTGTGTGTGTGTGTGTCCAGGCTAGGTCCTAGTCAGATCTGGAGTGTGTGTGTGTGTGTGTGTGTGTGTCCAGGCTAAGGTCCTAGTCAGATCTGGAGTGTGTGTGTGTGTCTGTGTGTGTCCAGGCTAAGGTCCTAGTCAAATCTGGAGTGTGTGTGTGTGTCTGTGTGTGTCTCCAGGCTAAGGTCCTAGTCAGATCTGGAGTGTGTGTGTGTGTGTGTGTCCAGGCTAGGTCCTAGTCAGATCTGGATACGGCCTGGATCCGGGAAAACCTTGGGATAAACAAAGACACTAAAATTGCCATTCTTCTTATGATGTAACGAGTACATCAGGATTTAAGGGAAGTGTTCCCAGTTCCGGCTGACCTAAGTTAGAAGTCGATAATGTATTATGTGAATCTATTGAACTGGGTCCTCGTATACGCTGCATTCTTTATCTGTCATTCCCAGTGTAAGTCAGACAGGAGTGTGGTAGTGATGTGTGTCGTGTCTTCACCGTCTCCACAGGCTGTTGGCAATAACATCATCCTCTGCAGAAAGGACGGGAACTGGACTGGAAGCTTCCGGTTATGCCCTCAGTTAAAGGGCCAATGCTCTCTACCTCAGAACCTGCATCCCAGCATCCGCATCAGCTGCAAGAAGGGCCACGGCATCGGTGACAAACCCGCTCTCTTCCTCTCTTTCTTTTTGCGGTTCATTCAGAGCCGTGCACTTTTCTTTTTATGTTGGGATTGGGATGTATGATGCAGATTTTGGTTGTGTTCAGCATACACCAGAAATCAGGAGATTCATCCCAAGTTTGAAAATGTGTCATCAGAACGTTAATATTAATCTATAATGTTTTATAAATTCATAACAGTATCCTGGGTTGAGAACCACTGGTCTATTCTAGATTTTTGGGAATCAAATACTATATGATTTTGTTTTCATGAAAAAAGTGTAAATAATCTCTCTAATCTATTGATAAGGTATTAGACATCTCATTTCATGCCTTATCCTCTTCATCTTCTTTTTAATCAAAGCAATGATATTTCGCTTAAATAAAACTTTAATATCATTAAGATTAGTTGCTTTGTGAGATAATTTTCATGACAATTAAACATGTCATTAAGCCAACTCTTGCCCTCAATTATATCATACATGCGAAATTCATTATTGTTGAGTTATATAATAAATAAAATAATAAATAAATAAATAAATAAATCAGCAAGAACAAAAAAATTAACAAAAGTAGCAGTAAAGACATTTATAATTTACAAAATGTTTCTATTTTAAAATAAATGCTGTTCTTTTGAACTTTCTATTAATCAAAGTATCCTGACATTTTTTTTATCACAGTTCACACAAAATATATTAAGCAGTGCAAATGTTTTCAAAATTGTATTGATATATTATTATAATATTTGTATTATTGATAAAAAACACACATAATGGTCCTTAAAACAGGCTTAATTGTCTCTATGCAAAATAAAAAAAAGATATATTATGCAGTAAAATGTGACTTGAGATTCACCCACATTTACCCAACAATATATCCTGCAATTTCCATAAATAATCCCCTTGGTAACACATCACACTGTGCATCTTAACGTGACGTTGAGGCCTGAACATGTTTAAAGTGTCTCTATCAGTACTGACGTCTCATGGTCTCAAACGGCCTGTGAAAAGCAGACAAACTGAGCACTTCATGCATGTTTAGCAGGTCTTGAACTGCATGTAAATGTCTATTAATGCTTTATAAATGATGAATCAACTGTTTACTAATGCTTAACTGATGATTAATAGCATGCGGTTATTACAAAGTGTTACGCATCTTTCTTCAGTGTTTATAGAGATGATGCTTGAGCTCGTTTTCCTCTGTCTGTTCCCTCAGGAGAGGAGTGTGAGTTGTCCTGCAGGGACCCTAACAGTGATGTGGTCAATCTGCCGAGTAACGTGACAGGCGGCAGCATTATGAGATATCACTGGATGAACCCTCCCAAAGTCAAGGTTTGTGTTTTCAGCCTCTCAGCTTTACTGGACCTGAGTGTGACTCAACGGTCGAGGTGACACAGATCGGACAGCACATATTGGATTGTGCCTGATGATTCATCAGTGTCGTTCATCAATGTCTAGGCTCGAGACTTTAGGGGCAGACAGGGGCATTGTCTGTGAGGAATCCACCTCTAAAATGCAATTCATTACATTCAGTGCCTTTTCATGCAGTTATAATGACGCATACGAATGAAAAACATTAGTTCACACCAGGAATACATATTTTCACGATTTGTTAGCACGACTTTTTTTCTTTTGTCAAATCAACTTAGAGCCTAATGTGGTTCAGATAACATCATATTTTGAGTTTCAGTTGATTAAACCAATCTTCTTCAATATATTTTTTACAGTGTACAATATTTAACAGTGTCCATGCCAATAACATTCTGTTTATTACAAGTGCACATTGCTGCTTTTAAATGCTTGTGCTCTTTAGCGTTTATTTGGCTATTAATGTTTTAATAATTCATCAATTGAAAAAAAAAATCTGAAAGTGATTCCAATGATATTGTTCTTCTATAGGGCTTTATACGTTTAAACGCTCCTTTAAGTGAACTTTAGAGGGGTCATATGATGTGATTTCTTGTTTTTCTTTTTCTTTAGTGTGTTATGTAGCTGTTAGTGCAAGTATAAAATCTGCTGAGTTACGAAGCTCAAAGTGTCAAATTTAAAGAGATATTCTTTATAAAAGTTAAGCCACGCCTTCCTAAAACGCTTCGTTCAAACACAACTCCACAAATCTACTTCAGTGTGTACACCGCCCAAATGTAAACGCAAAGAAAGAAGGCGTAACGTTTATTCTCGCTGTATTATTGTTGCCACCCTGTCGCGGAGACGCTGGGTTGTTCGTTACGAAAGCCAAACTAGTTTGTGTGGCCTTCCAAAAGAGCACACAATTAGAAAACCGTGCTTAAGCTTTCTTTACAACACTGTTCCAGAACAGTACAACTAAAAGTACGACGGTGAGCTGCGCATTTTTCAGAGGACAGTCCAGAACCTGCGAGAGTACAAGGCCGGCTGTGTGCAAAGCCTGATTCTAAAAAGTAATTCCATATTCAAGTACATTCTGGCGTTTCTGATTCTCACAGCCTGTAAGTATGTTTTCATATTTTAAGAATTTTCTATTGACTATTCAAACGCGAGTTTTGAGCTGTATAGAGTAGCGCTTGCTTGTCGTTTCTACGATCACAAATCACAGACATAGTTTTATGCTTACAAAGTGTTCTCACACCCGTAGCGTGACGCATAAAAAGACAGTAAAGTCATTATAATCAGCAATTATGTCCACAATGAAATAAAACCTTACCAATCTGATATGATCTGGTCCAGTTGCGCTGGCTAAGTTGATCGGTCGGCTTGGTCATCTGCATTTTCCGATTCAAATTCGGGCTCGAATTGATAAGGTAGTGCCGACATTATCACCTGTCAGTATTGCTTTGTGAGCTGATGTTCCAAATATGGTAATGTGCGTGACATTTCCGTCACACGCTTAAGGTTTTTGGGCCAATCACAATGCACTGGATCGCTGGCCAATCAGAGCACACCGCGCTTTTCAGAACAATGACTTTGTAAAAATCTGCGTGTTTCAGAAAGATGGGGCATAGAGGAGCAACAATAATGTGCAGTATGTGTAAAATAATGACTTTTTTTAACCATATGACCCCTTTATGCAAAATCGAAGAACAAACAGGTGTGACGTCATTTCAAACTAAATTAGGCCAAAACTAAGTTAGTTTTGTTTTCATTTAGGGAGTTCAAACTTCTTCTCTCTGGCTGATACATACCTCTGTACTACCATTGGTCAGTGGTGATGATGTAATAGGTGGGCGTGGCTCTGAGGCCCCGCCTTCTTTCAGGTGGAAATCTCCGGTTCATTTCTTCTGTTCAGTCTGTCGATGTACAGAGATACTGACACTGATTTTCATGTTATTTTCAATACTGTAAAGCTGCTTGCTTTTAAACAAACGTGACGTGACTTTACCGGATTGGTGAATTGCAGAGCTCATGCAAACATCCACATCGCTATGATCAGATGCTTTCTGAACTGCTGTTTTCTCACCGCTGTCATTTTTGTTGTATTTATCCTTACTAAGAGGAAAGCGTGCAGTACATATTAGCTTCTTTTTACTCCAAAGCGAAGAATTAAAAATAAACGATTATTGTCATTCTAAACCTGGCTTTTAACCCCAGGAAAAGAAACATTTCACTCTTGTAATTTAGAAAAGGGGATGACACTGCTTTTTACACGGGTTATGAAACCCTGCTCCGTGTTTGTTGTTTTAACCCTGTATTGTGGTGCCAAATGTGAACAGTGTGAAACGAAGCAGTGTTATAATGTTACGGCTGGATGTTTATCCACCAACAGCCAATCGAGAGCTTTAGGACAGTCACACACTGAGCATTGTAGAAACAGTAGTTTCAGCGTTTGAGGGGAAAAATGTCAAATGGTGACATAAAACATGTAAATTGTACTGAAAAAAATGTACCATTTTATTTTTAGCTTTATAGTCCGAAAAGTCCATTTCAGAGAAACTTGATAGTACAGTCGGCAATATATAAGGTCCACACTGCTAGAGCAAATTCATAAACTATCCACCAAAATGTACACGCATGCACGCACACACACACACACACACTGGTCCACTATCTTTGTGGGGACTCTCCCTAGACGTAATGGTTTTTACCTACCCATCCCAGGAAACATTCTGCATTTTTAATAAAACATTGCTTTTTATGGTTTATTCCATTGGCTAGTCCTCACACAATGTAGGTGATTTCACGTTTTACTATCCTTGTGGGGACATTTGGTCCTCACAATGTAATATAAACATGAACACACACGCACGCACGCACACACACACACACACACACACACACACACACACACACACACACACACAATTACATTTAGCATGTTCTGCAACTCAGTGAACACATGCGGCGATTGTAACTTTGCATTGAATGTCGCAGTTCCTCCAATTACTGTTCATTAGCTGCAGGCTCAGGCATGCATGGCTTTCCTAATTTACTGGCATTGGTAATACAGGGTATGATTACAGTAATCTCTGAACTCATCTGAACCACAACGAGGCAGAAGCCAAGTCATAAAAGTTAAAAAGCCATCTGTAATCACTATAATTTAAACAATGACCCTGTTACTGGCATTAGAAGAAAGATTTTATATACATTTAGCTGTCAGAAGTGTTGCAGTGTTTTAGTGGTGACTGCTGGATTTGACTAGCGGTGTTACGATGACAGGAACATCGAACTTTGTTTCTTGCTCAATTCATCAAAAGGCTGGAATACACTACTCAACTTTACATATCTGAACAGATAAAAAAAAAGTGTAAATAGTTAAAGACAAAACCTGGGCATCATACATGATAAATGACTGAGGATCAAATTCCAATCTCATTCAGAAATATACACCTAGGAGATGCATAACAAATAAAAACAATATTTTGTCTAAATGTGGCTTAAAATTTCAAACATGTTTGATTTCCATTGATTGGATGGATTTATAGCCTGAAGTTTAAAAGTGCCCATCAGTCTGTGCCCATCATACACCTCACGATTTACTGTGAAATCTGCCCATCCAACTCTAACTGCCCATCATCTGTAGAACCTGTAATTTATAAATGAATGAATGGTCATGTGATCATTTTAAATGGGATTGAGTTGGAATAGTTGTGTATGCCTGATGAAGGTTGTGAGACCAAAATGTTTGCTAATAAAATGTTGATACTCATTTGCAAGTATTGATAATGACTATAATGTTATGTTAATGTTGAACAATTTGGGATGCACTAGGCTACTATGTTTATACTTCTCATCCAACCACAATTAAATTCACTCTCTCCGGATGGCGCGATTTATCTGGATAGGTTCTTTTTACGATGACAAGCCGAAATGAAATAGGAGTAACGAGGCTATTTTTAAAATGGAAGGAGTAGAAAGTACAGATAATTGCGTGAAAATGTAGAAGTAGAAGTAAAAAGTCGGCTGAAAAATAACTACTCCAGTAAAGTATAGATACCCAAAATTTCGACTTAAGTAAGGTAACAAAGTATTTGTACTTGACACCTTTGGACTAAAGACATGAAAACTAACCAAAAACCCGACATGATATCATAAGATGCAATCCTTAAAAGGACACAATGCTCAAGCATACCTGTTTTTTCTCGTCATAGTCGCTAAGTTGTCCATCACAGTTCAGTACAGGCGTCAGAACCACGTCTCCTCGCAGCAGATCTGTGTTTGTGTGTGTGTGACGGAGGGATTCCTGACGCTGTTTTGACTCCTTTACACATTTACTAAGCGTTTACTAAGCTTTTACTACGTGTTATCAGTTCCTTCATATACCATCATATACCATCGCAAAATATGCAAAATATAAATAATTTTTTTTTTCCTTTTAGGTTCGGTGTTAAAAATGACAGTGTGAACGCTAACCGAACCAGGACTAAATGTATAATTTTTTGGTCCGGACCAAAAAAACAAAGAGAACCGAACAAGTGAGAACACACCTTAAAGGAACACTCCACTTTTTTTGGAAATAAAAAGTTCCTGCAAAGTCCCTTGATTATTACGCAGGAATGAGAGTATAGTTCCTTGCCATATTGTCCTAGAAAATCACAACTTTTCATTTTCCGTCGGTCTTAGTACATGATAAAACTACAGAAGAGTCAAGTTTTAAATAGGAAAAATATCGAAACTCTTCGGTCATTTTTTTGAGAGAGATGCTAATGGTCTAATCAGATTCAATGATCTATGCTAAGCTATGCTAAAAGTACTACCGCCAGACCCGGAGATCGGCTGAATGGATTCGAAAACATTAAAACTCAACTGTTTAACTCTAGGGGAGTTGGAAAATGAGCCTATTTCCAAAAAAAGTGGAGTGTTCCTTTAAGATGAGGGAATTTTGGGATTGATCGAAGATGCTACAAAGTTGGAAACAAACTCACTGCGATCAAACTGATCAACGCCCCCTCCCCCCCCACACACACACTTCTGTTGTGTTTAGATGGGCATTTGTGTCGAGTCAGGCGTTTTTCGGCAGAGAAATGAAACAACACGTTTCTGATTGATTTGTGTAATTGATATGATCTTCCCTGGGTGGTAATTCGAGTCTGGAGACAGAGTGTGAGAGTAAGAGGAGCCCAAATCGATGTGGCTGAAATGTTCCAGGGTGGTCGACTGAGGTCAGATCAATAACTGTTCTCTCAGCAGCCTGTGTCAATCGATGCTGTTTGAATTCCAGCGCACCTGTTCACTTCTGCTCGCTGTGCAAGGGCACGATCGTCCCGTAACCCCCGGGCCCTGATTGACAGCTGTGCTAATGCTAATGGTCATGCTGTGTTTGTTGGCCAGTGCTGCGAGAGCGTCCTATATATCCACACCAGCCGAGGCGTCCAGAGAAGCAGAAAAGTCAGCTGGCGATTGATTGCACACCGCTGATATATGTATATATATATAAATATATCTTGTTAATAATGCGTTTTTGAATGTATTTGATCCAAAGCGGCTTGCAAATGAAATTTTTTTTTTTTTGTATTTCTATGCAATAGCAATGCAACTTTATTTATATAGCACAGTTAAAACAACACAAGTTGACCAAAGTGCTTTACATTGTAACACAGAACACAGAAAGAGAGAACGATCTAATCTGAAAAAGAAGCATCACATAGGCAACACATTGACAAATGGCAAATTGCCACTGATTAAAAGCTATTGAAAACAGATGTGTTTTGAGTTGTCCTTTAAAATCCTGTACAGTAGCAGCGTCTCTAATATGTTTAGGCAAACTATTCCAAAGTTTAGGCGCTGCTACAGAAAACGCGCAATCTCCTTTTTGATTTCGATGTGTTCTGGGTATTTTGAGTAGCTTCTGATTCGCTGGTCTCAAACTTCATCCAGTCTGATATTCAGTTAAAAGATCTGAGAGAGAGGCCGGTGCAAGTCCATGCAGGGATTTGTACACCAATAACAGCAGTTTAAAATCAATCCTATAATAAACCCGAAGCCAGTGCATGGAGATCAGGGTAGGAGTAATGGTTTCTAGTGCCTGGGAGGCTCAAAGTGTAGGTGATATAAGAACATTCACATCTATTCTGAATCAACGTTTGAGAGAAAAAGCACAAAATGCATGGTACACATCAGTTTTAGAAAACAAGAAGCTGAATATATATTCACAATGCAAGTCCTTGGTGGTACAGGAGAGCTACATTGCATCTATACATAACATACAGCTGGTACGATCTCTGTTCTTGTTCGGATGCTCACGACACTGTTTAACTATATAAACAGGTAGATGGAGTAATATACCCATGACAGAGAGAATCTATAATTATTGTAATTTAACTAACACCTCTGTGATTGAAGACGAGAAGCATTTCTTGTATGATTGTTCTTTGTATATGGATCTGCGTAATAAATATTTGGGTGATCTCACACTTGTTGATGTTTCTTTTGATATGCCACTGGTTTGTGAGTCGAAGAACGCATGGAGATTGGCATTGTATATATATATATATATATCATGGAATGAAGAATAGAGCATCTGTCATGCTATTGTGACTTTGTGGAACTATGGGCAGAGAGGCCATGTATTCCTGAAATAAATTTGATTTGATACAAATGAGGAGAACAATAGACGCAGTCAGACCAGCAAGAGGGCAACAGTATACAAGTGCTGTAAGAAGTGTCAGTTAGTCTAGCACAGTATACATAGCAATATATGGATTTATTTTTTATCAGAAAAACAAAACAAATAGAATAGAAAAGGTAAGTGCTAGTATTAATTGCTGACGAAAAAAGACGTCTGGAGAAGCTTCTGGAGGGCACATAAGCCTGAACTAGTGAGTTTAGGTATATAGTACACTTTAGTAGCCAAACAAATTTTCACTTTCTATATTTTATGTTTCCTGCTGAGTCGGTTGAATTACTTATTGTGACGAATCGTCCCTGGAGAGCGATTCATTTCAGGTTTCACTGCTGCCCTACTAAGAAGCTCTTCTTATTTTCTCACTTATTTGCTTTCCTGACATCAGCAAAATGACTGTACACTTGCTGATGCATTAGGCTGCCTTGGCAGACCGTGGCCTTTACGTGATGTCGGCGATTGTTCATGCTTGGTCCGCTGAGGAGAGTATTAATATTAACCTCTAATTAATAAACCAAACCTTTATTAAAGGCCTGAGAGCTAAATGGGATCTCAGGAGCTGCGGGAGAACAGAATATGGCCGTCTAATATGATAAAAGCTCATTCAGATGATGATGGCATGCTTGTCTGAGGGAAACAAAGCAATCTGCATTTTATTAGTGTGTGGTCAGTCAGGCTAATAGTGCATAGTGTGTTCACTAAAGTGAATCTTTTGATATAAAGGGCTGGGAACCCTCAGGCCCCAGTTAGGGTTTATTCATGAACTTTATTTACCACTGTCCTCTTGTGGAAAAGACTCAAGCTCAAGTTACTGTAGAGGGACTGAATCTGTCAGAAATGTACTGTACGTTTCCCCACTGATGAAGTCTTTTCTTCATACTGGATGGTAAAATACTTTTTTCTTCTGCAGTCTGATGTTTTTCCAAGAAAGAAAATATTGGGCAGAATTCATTTGGATTGTGAAATGATTGATTGGAGAGGTGGGGTTAAAAAAAAGTTAAATGAGCCCATGTGGAAAATAAGTGCACTTAATTGCATTGAATGCACTTGTTGTGTACTTTGTGTGTATTAATAGCATAGTTCACCCAAAAATAAAAATGTGATTTACTCAGCCTAATGTCGTTCCAAACCCATAAGACTTTCATTCATATCTTTGATGACATCTGAGAGCTTTCTGTCCCTCCATTGACAGCTACGCAACTCCCACTTTGACACATCAAAAAGTTCATAAAGAGATCGTAAAACTAATCCATGTGAATTAAGCGGTTTTGTCCAAATTTTCTGAAGATACTCAATCACTTTATACGATGAACAGATCTAATTTAGGATTTTATTCACATATAAACATTGATCGCGAACATAAACAGAAGCCCAACTGTACATGCTTGACTCACGAGAACAAACCTCTTGCTGAAGCTCAAACGTGCTGCGTAACACGAGAATAAACCCCATTGGTTCTTGCTGAAGCTCAAACGTGCTGCGTAACACGAGAATAAACCCCATTGGTTCTTGCTGAAGCTCAAACGTGCTGCGTAACACGAGAATAAACCCCATTGGTTCTTGCTGAAGCTCAAACTCGCTGCCTAACACGAGAATAAACCCCATTGGTTCTTGCTGAAGCTCAAACGTGCTGCGTAACACGAGAATAAACCCCATTGGTTCTTGCTGAAGCTCAAACGTGCTGCGTAACACGAGAATAAACCCCATTGGTTCTTGCTGACACTCAAACGTGCTGCGTAACACGAGAATAAACCCCATTGGTTCTTGCTGACGCTCAAACGTGCTGCGTAACACGAGAATAAACCCCATTGGTTCTTGCTGACGCTCAAACGTGATGCGTAACACGAGAATAAACCCCATTGGTTCTTGCTGACGCTCAAATGGGTAGTTTTACAATCTCTTTATGAACTTTTTAAAGCGTCAAAGTGGTAGTTGTGTATACTGGCAATGGAGAGACAGAAATCTCACAGATTTCCTCAAAAAGATCTTCATTTCTGTTCTGAAAAATGAACAAAAGTCTTGAGGGTGAGTAATAATTAATGAAAGAATTATTTTTTTAGGTGAACTATCCCTTTAAAAACAATAAATAGGGTTCGCTGTGGTTCCTGCATTTATCCCATTGGCATGTTATACATGTGCCCTACACAGTGAACCCTTCCCACCTGTCCTGAAATGCTTCAGTGTTTTCTGTTCCTTCTCATTCACTGCCATTATTTTTCTCTCTTTTTTTGCATTGATTTGCTGACTGGCATGAAATGAGAAATACCTTAGTTTGCAGTGGTGGGTACAGCACAAGAAGAAGCAGGTGCCCTGTGCGTGCGCGTGCGAGTGTGTGTGTGTGTGTGTGTGTGTGTGCGTGCGAGGTCAGACAGTCCTTTGCTTTTGGCCAGCGTCTTGTCAGCCACACTGATCCCTCGAGGTTTTTTCATGAGAACATGTGAGTAACATATCTGTGTGAACACTTCTCTCTCTGTTCAACACCTATATCTCTCCTTAACTTGATGACAACATGCTGGAAACAGTCGTAACTTATGAGTTCACGCAATTATACATGTTTTAAAACTGTTAATATTTCACTGGTAATATCTGTTTAATCGGGATGGGTTCCTAAATACGTTTTTTTTTTCTTCAAGTTGGCCAGACCTGATATGCTTGTGAAGGTAAACATTCTTGTTTTGCCTTTTTTTTTTTTGTTGCAAATATGAGACCGATTCAAATTCTGATGAAACGCAGCTGTAGCAAGATGTCATTCAGCTCAATTCAATTCAGTGTAATAATTGTGCAAAGCATCTCTACAGATGACAATAGTGTTATTATTCAGCTTCATCCGGCAGTGTCAGTACAGTCAATAACTGCTAAGTTTCCCCAACTGAGTAAGAACCCAAACTCCATCAGGTGACAGAAATGGAGGATAAAAACCAGTTCTCCTGTGGCCTAGATGAACGAACACGGTGTGATATCGATCGGGATACGTCACACAGGCATTAGATGGGAAGGAAGAGTTGTAGTTGGTCACTTTGTGGTGGCGATGGTACTTCAAAAATTGCACGTTCTTCTTGTCTTTCTGAAAACCTCCTTGTTTTGTGTCTCTTTTCAGCACATAGTCTGCACCATGGGCCTGAAGTGGTACCCACATCCAGAAGTCCTGCGCTGCATTAAAGGTTGTGAGGTAAGAAAGTCCAAATCCTCTCAAATGGCTCTCTATCCTGAGTCTTCCCTGCCTCACTGGCGACACTCTTGCCTTGACCTCCATTTGCAGAGACCCAAGAAGATTCATGAAGATGAAGATGTAGAGGAACTCTACACTAAAGTCAGTACATGTACAAGTGACTGTGATGTACAGTGCTCTTCCTGTCTTTGTTCCCCCTCTGTGCTTGTCAATGCCTGTCACTTGGTTCAATCTGTTTGTAGTACAGATCTCTACAAATGTTTCAGTAATTCTACACCATATGTGCTCTTTCTTGATAAGAAAGGATCTGCCAATGAAAAGGTTCCTTTTAGAAGGAGGCCATTAGCTTATGAAAGCCCGTCTTAATTTTGACCTTTGGATCTCAATTATGATTTACTATTTTATCATTTTGAATTCTTGTCATAATTCTGACTTAGTATCACATCATTTTGATTTTTTATCCCATAATTTTGAATTTCCAGCGTATAATTTGGACTTTTTGCCATAACCATATCCTATTATCACTTATGGCAGAATTGTTACTTTTTATCTCTTCATTTTGATTTAGTATCATAATTTTGACATTTTGTCATAATTCTGACTTAGTATCTCATCATTTGACTTTATAGCTCTTAACTCTGACTTTGTATCTCATAATTTCATCAATTTAATTACTAATGAATCACTTATTAATGACTTATACTTTGACTAATGACAGAATTGTTACTTTTTAACTCACAATTTTTATTTAGTATCATCATTTTGAAGTTTTTTCATAATTTTGACTACAATGTCAAATTTGTCTCTCTAATCATTTTGAATTATGTCATAGTAAAAAGGAAATTGTCAATTATGAGAGTCAAAACTATGACATAAGTGCATACATAAGTTTACATAAACTTTTTAGATTGAATAAGTATGCTTATTTTTTTATGCTTAAGAGTTTTATCAGAAGTACAAAAAGTAATGGTGGGTGTTGGAGAAGATGTCTTGAACCCATGGCCATACTTATGAGACACAAACAATGAAGTATTGCATATACAATGATGGCCAAGCATCTGTGTTCATCATATACAGTAGATCAGCGTTTCTCCATTTCTCATGCTAGTGGTGCTCTGAGTTTCTCTCTCTGTTTTTATCTCAGCCTTTCATGGGTGACAATTACTGTGATGCCATCAACAACAGAGCCTACTGCAACTACGACGGAGGCGACTGCTGTCATTCCACTGTCAAGACTAAGAAGGTGCAGTTCACGTTTTTTGTTTATAAATATCATGTGTATATTATGTATGTCTAACATCAAAACCTCACTGAAACGGACTCAATTTGGTCAGTTTTGGTCATTCTGAAATGCCTGAGCCAAAGTCTATCATCAAAGTTTTTCGGTATAATTACCTTCCAGAAATTTCTTACACAACTGCGTTCCCAAACATCAAGTTTCTGCCTCCGAAAGCAAGATAACTTGAGCGCGTTTATTGCGTTTCATTCACGCGCTGTGCGGCAAGTCATTTATTATATATAAAAACTTCAATTTTTCTTAGGTTTTGTTTTTCTTTGTCTCACTGGATCAAAATGATGCTTTATTCACAAATGTTTTATGTGATATTCCAATTTTGCGCATAAATTAAATTCACAACGTTGGATGGAAAAGTAACTACTGACAAGTATGAGATGCTAGATGTTCCCCACTAACCGTCTGACACTTATTGCACACGAAAACGGCGAACACGTTCTGGCAAGTGCTAATCTGATTGGCTGCCGATACATATATTCTTGGAATGGTATTTATCAGTACGCCTGAAAGTAAAGTTGTGTTTACAAAGTATCAGGTTGTTACGATGACCGCTTCTGAGAATCTAATCCCTGGATTTACCAATGTCTGCCAGGTTAGTGGCATGCAATCTTTTAAAGCGATTCAGAGTTTTGTTTGATACACTTTTTCACATTCCATTTTCCCAGAATGCACATGAACTGGATAGCAGTTGAGTGAGTTCTTGTCTATTATTATGGTATCATCTAAGATAAAACTGCCCCTAAACCACTTGTAAAAACAAACTGCGATCAGTAAGTTTAAGTCATCCTTATTTTTAAGCTTCATGTGACAGATAACAGCCGAAATAATATGTATTTTTAATTATTTTAAAAGGACAGAACATATATCATGAATTCCTGTGTCTTGTTTTCAACTGGCTTTTGTCAGCCTAAGATTTGGCGGTGTCATTTTCAGCATAGTGCTAAAATAAAGTTTGAATGCCAAGATTTCACACACTGGAATTCCTTTACTAGTAACAACGCGTTCAATTAATATTTGAAAGGATGGAAACGGCATAAAATGCACAAGAGATGAATCCCATCTCATCCATCTATCTTTTCGTCCTAACAAGCCGCCCACAATAACTGACAACACATTTAAACAATTGTTTGGTTTCTGGTTTCACATGTATGTTAAATATCAGATATCTTTGGAATTGGCATTTCATTTTCGCTTTCAGTTCAAACACTAAACAGAGCAATGGCACCAATGCCACAAGGCATTTTATCATCATAAAATCACTATTGCTTTTCATAAATAAGTGCAGTAACTAATAATATTTCACATTTTGTCTCCTGGAAATGCACACTTGATAGTAAAGCTTTCATTTGGGTGCAGATGAAAATTAACTTATTAACAACAGTGATATATGTAAAAAGTATAAATACCTTGCATAAAATTTGAATAATCTGACTATGTTATAAAATAAATATACTTATAAATATTCTGTGAAATTTACCATTGTTCTTCCACAGTATCCATACATTTGTACATTGGTTTCTACAAAACTATGAAATTACAACATATTTAGTATAAATGCTAAAAAATAAATATACATAGCCCCTAAAAGGACATGGTGGTGGAAAAAAAATGAGATGGAGGAAAAATTATGTGTCAATGTTTTGCATTCTCTTGCAAATGTTTTGCATTCCTCCGAGAAACTTTGTGTTCGCTCGCAAAGAGCTCAAAAGGTTTTGCAAGCAAACGCAAAGTTTCTTGGGGGGAATGCAAAACAATTGTGAGAGAACGCAAAATCATTGACTTGTCATTTTTCCTCCCATCTCACATTTTTTTCCCCGACCATCATGTCCCTTTAGGGGCTCCTTACAAATAAATACTGTAATTATTCTCCTTAAACCTGATAATACTTTTGTTTCATTGGGCTTTAAACTAGTTTTAATCAGAGACGTTCCCAAACAAGGCTTAAGCTAGACTAAAATGCATATTTGAGCTGTTTTAAATGGAAGTAACTTGCACTGATATGTATTAAAATATGTCAGTCCCATTGTTTTGCCTCAAGATGCACACCAGTACGGCATGTTTATAAAAACTACTTAAATGCCCTAATTGAACTAAGGCCTAATCCCGGTTTAGTCTAAGCCCTCTCTGTGAAACTGGACCCCATTGGGTTTTGTAAAGGAGAATTCAGTGGCAAATTCAAGCTCTTCTCATTGGATCTCGCAGCTCAGTTTATAGCGCCACGTGATCGAGATAGTCCGCTAGTAAACGTATTTGCTTTGAGCTCGTGGAATATTCGGTGAAATCACAGCCAATCAAAATGTATTTGATGTTCTATATGCGCAGCTACAATATTCCGAATTTTCATTCGTCTGAAGCGATAGTGTGGCGTTAGCTTTATTTGAGAACAGTTTTTTTTTCAGTAATTGATCTCTTTAATCTCAAAGTCACTAGCCATGTTTCCATCCACTTGTCAATCGAATGATCTGAAGTTCGGTAAAAAACCTCATGCGAATAAAGCTGGTGAAACTGCGTTTCCGTCAAACGGATTTAAAGCGGATAAAAACCTGTGCGTAATGACGTCACATGCTGTTTTGCGATCAAATTGGTGTATCGAATTGATTTGAGACATGTTAAGGCGTTTCCATTCGTTTTCTCACCGAATTGCACAACATTCAAGCCAACATTTGTGAACAAAGTTTTTCTAGCAAAATGGATCGCGCCATAATAACGTTTCCATCAGCGTTTATCGCATAAGCCGTATATCGATCAAGATAAAATCCGATGAGACCGATCGTATTTCATTTGAGTCGATACAATACAATCGAATTTGACTGTTTCCATAAGGCATTTTTCATTCGAAATCACTTAATGCGGATAAAAACGTGTGGATGGAAAAATATCTACTGGGTAATTTCCCTGTCTGGTTAGTTAGTCGGCTCTGGGCACTGTCATTGTCTTAAATATTTGGCATATGGTCCGAGTACGAGTGCATGAACAGCATTGATTTATTGAATCCAATCTACAAGAGGATGCTTTTTGGGAGTTTCACAATGTGCAGCCCACGTCATTGAGCAGACAGGGATCTTAGCGGGAGTTGACCATGCGCCAGTGTTGATAGAAGGTTAAATTGTTCTCCAGCTATAAGCCAGACTGCTGGTGCCTCCTTCCTTCTGATAGTATGTCACACACCTGGCAGGCGAACTTCAGCAGAATGGGACGAGATTAAGTCATCTTTTGATGAGCTCGAGCTTTTTGGTTGCGTTGCACTGCACTGCATTGTAACAGTATCAGTATTGTAGTTTACGCACTCCTGACGTCATGCACGTGGACATCTCGTTTGATAGTTATTTGAGAAACATTGTTGTAAATATTTCTCATTTTAGATAATCCAGTGAGTTCTTGAAGACCAAAATGCCTACTTATAACCCTTGAAAAACAATATTCTGTCCTCAAAAGATTGAGTCTGTGTCTGATGTTGGGAAAATCGGCAACTGATAGGAGAATCACCTGGCATCCTGAGCCTAGATCAGCGTCCTTGAAGCAAATTATATCAGCAGGGTTTTGCAAAACATCCTGTCCCTGGAAATAGCCAGGGTTTAGGGAAGAACTGTAGAAATAACTCTGAAAGAAGCAATCATATTGCGATTGTGTTGGATATAATGAGGACGAGTTTTAGTGTTTGGCTCCAGGAGTTTCACCCCCCCCCCCCCCAAATGTGTCCTATATTTGCACCACTTTATCTTTATCTGTTTAAATTCCCAAACTCATTCATACATTTCCTGGTCAGGTCCACAAACACAAGTGCAGATCAATGGAGTTCACGCATTAGTGCACAGATAAGAGGCGGTCTGCTTTGTTTTGAGCCTCTGATTTCAAATAGCACTTAACTTCTCTACGCCATTCCTGGAGTATTTTGACGTGATAATCACTTGAGATAGTATGTGACTGTTTGTTGTCCCTTGAAATTTGCTCCTAGTCATCCCAATCAAGAACTTTTATAACCTCACCACCTCATTTTCATTTCTCTCAGGAACAGACAAGGATTTCTTGAAGGTTGCAAGGAATAAAATCTGTTGAATTATTTTAAGAGCGACTGGAATCAGGAACACCAATATGCAGGGATCAGTGTGTCAGAAAATGTTTGGGATTTATACAGTACGTTGCAGTACAACATGATATGAGGTTTGGAAGAATTTATTGAATGGGGAAATTTCATTCGAAAATGTCACCTATCTACCAACTTCCACACTAGCCTAATTGGTGACTATATACATTTCTCGATGTAAATGCATGGTTAATCTAGACATACACATCATTGCTTGAGGTAATTCACCCAGTGTGATCATTTCTGGCTTGTGTTTGACAGCATCAGTTCAAGCGCAGATAGGTAAACATAGCAGTGCTAAATTTCGAGATTGGCATCACTGAGAGTAATGCTAAATTCAGTCAGATTCAGGAATGAGTTAATTCAGTGAAGGATTCGTCAGACTGATTCAAAGCAGTACTGTGAGTGAAATTGAGTCATTTGTTCATGAATCGGACTACACTGATGCTGTGTTTATTTTTGCGTGCAGGAATAATTGTGATAGAAGCGATAATCATGAAATTTCTCCATCTACTCACCCTCTTGTCGGTCTAAACATGTATGCTATTGCTTCCAGTAAGTCTTTTCACCTGGTTCTTTTCATAAAGTGACATTTCTGCTTACACCTGGCCACTTCATGCGTTTTCTCAGATCGGATAGCTATCTGATTTATCAAAACGATTCCATTTACACCTGGTCACATAAATGTGTTTTTGCAAAACGGATATGCAGATTTAATGGAGTGCACATCACCGAAAGCAACAGATATGAGCTCCATTTTATTGATCATCAGCTAAAATTTCAAAATCAAAGACCCCAATAAGAGAGAGAGCGCCAACAGCCCTGGTAAGATCATTTTGTTTCTTTACTTTAATGAAGATGATTGTGTGTTAAGCATCTGCGACTTACTTTCACTTTGATTTGCGATCGTTTGCGCGTTGGCTTGATGAACAGATGCTCATCTGCGGTAATACGTGTTGCAGTAGCGTCATCATATCTGACTATAACATGACATATAGCTTATAACACGCTCTCACACGTTTATTTTTTAGCATTTTTGGGAGGAGTAACATTTGCATATGTGGTTTCAACAACCAGATGCATTTACGCTTGTCCAGTTTCATCTGGAATGCCTCTCAGACCTCCTCCTGAAGTGGTTTTAGCGATCGGATTCAAGTCCGTCTTGAATGCGTTTCGGAGGGCATTTACACTTGATCTTTTCACCATCGGATAGCTATCCCATCACAGAAAACGCTTGAAGTGGCCAGGTGTAAACAGCCCCATAGTGACCAAATCTGTCAAGCTCCACCAGCTACATAACGCAGAGATCAATACATAGTTAAATACATATGTTAATGTTGACTCAGACTCTTGGCCATGTTCTTCAATGAGGAATGTCTCTCGTTGGGCAACGCTCTCTTTTGCTAGGATGACTCTAAAGCAAAGGAAGCCGAGGCACTTCCCTGCTGCTTGTGTGTTTGTTTCTCTTCCTTATCTCAGCCTCCCGTGTTCTCTGAAAGGTTTGCGTATTAACATGTTCTGGATGGCTGGCTGTATATTATTCCTCTCTGGGACTTTGAAGGTGCGAGTCAAACAGCATCTAAGGTCACTGCAGGACGCTTTACTAATCACTACAAGCTGCTGGCATGAGGACAGAGGCCAGTGGGCATATTAGGGCTAGGAAAGAGAAAGCCTTTGGTTTTATTTACAGGAGATTCATTTTTGCCTGAGAATGGGAGGTTTTTAACAAGAAAAAGATAGGTTTTCATTTTAAGCTCTCAAGTTTGGTAAAGTAGAAGGACGTGACCTTGCAATGTTGGCTGTCAGTGGATCAGTTTTGCCTTTTACTTATGATCATATGGATGGTTAGAAATGTCAACGAATCCCTAACCATTGCGTTTCGACACATGGCTTGTTTTGCACCTACACTGAATACAATTTGTTGTAGGATTTACTTTGATACCATTCACTCTGAAATTGCCAGTCAATTTCACAAAGAAAACAGCAAGTAACACATTGAATTAAACATGTCAGTTTGCAGTAGAAAGAGTAAAAAGTACAAAAAAAAGATTCTTGTATAACATACTGCAATAACCTTTTAAAGTCCATTTCATTGTACATTAAAATAACACAACAAGTGTCATTAAAATAATAAAACCAACAATTCTAAACAACCAAATGCAGATTCTCCGTGGCTTTTTAAGATGTATGAGGGACAACCTGAATTCAGTGGGTTCTTGTTTGCATTCCCAACACCCAAAACTGTGCCAAGGTAATGAATGGAAGCAGGGGAACTCCTCCAGGGGCCGGCCTGCAGTCGGGCAGGAGCAAATGTGTGTCTCTTACCTTTTTATAAGACATAATTATCAGCGCATGTTGGTTTTTACCCTGCAAAGTTTATGGCTATAAAACCACATTTCCAAATGAGCTTTTCAGTTTTCCCAAATTCTTTCCTTTAATCTAAGCTGTTTTAGGGAAAAGTGTCAATGAAGTGCCAAGCGTTCAAGATTGGAGCAAGATTGCTGTTTCTGCAGCAAAACATTTAGGCTGAGAGAGTTTCCGAGACTTTCACAACAAGGTTTCCCCTATTGAGGCTGAGACTGAAGGCTGTGTCTCCCACGACTTTCCACATGTTTAATGGCCTGAACACACGAGTACCAGTTTGAACGGAAGGAAAGCATGTTGTAAATGCAAGAATGTACCAACAAAAAAATTAAGTTGCCATCCACCGCCAGCATTTTCACAAAACTTTCATGGCCCCCAGAATAGTTTGTTGTATGAATATCTAAACATGCAATATTTTAAAAGATAGAACAGATAACAAAAACAAAAACAGATAGAACAAAAAATATTCTCACTTCATACATTTATCAACACTTGAATGTGGGTAAGATTTATTAAAAACAACATTTTCTACAAAAAGCTGAGATTTATTTTTTATTTTTCAAAGACTACAGAGTACACAACCAATCCTTGTTTCGCTTGTTTCAGCTTTTTGCAATGTGTTTTGATCCAGAGATTCGCTACTCTTTCAGAAGATGCGTTA
This sequence comes from Meda fulgida, assembly GCA_030578275.1. Classification (NCBI taxonomy): domain Eukaryota; kingdom Metazoa; phylum Chordata; class Actinopteri; order Cypriniformes; family Leuciscidae; genus Meda; species Meda fulgida. The sequence continues at coordinate 2,504,487 of CM060620.1, read as the reverse complement.
CAGCGCCCCCTACCATATAACAGCGGAAACATGGATAGCCGGAAAATTCCATCAATGGCGGGGAAAGAGTTAATATTAATAATCGGAAATAATTCCCACTTAGTATAGTTCATCTGCTTAATTGTGGCCTATTTATATTTGACAGGCCATGTAGAGATTTAAACCATTACTGAAGAATATGTAGTGACGTGTGCGTTTAAGATGAGTTCATTGCAGTTAACATTAGTTAATGCTCTGTGAACTAACATGAACAAACAGTGAACTGTTCTATTTTTTAAAATTAACACTAACAAAGGGTAACATGCAGTATGCTGTAATAATATATTGCTCATGGTCAGTTCATAACTAATGCATTAACTAATGTTGAGAAATTAGACTTGTTGTTAGATTTGCAATAAAGCTAGTTAATAATAAAATAAGTCTTGAGTAAAAAAGGTTAAGAAATGTTTATTTTGTTTCAAATAAAGAACTTTTTTATGGTTTCAGTTTTATTTAACAATAATAATCATTCTCTGAGTTTACAGTGCAAGCATAGTGAAATTATTATTTCTCATTTCATAAAAAAAAAGATGAATAATCTTACGATAGCAAGAGTAAAACAAACTATCGTTGTTTCTCAAACAATAAGCAGATGCCATTCAAATTCTCTCTCAGTTTTGAATGTAATAAATCATGGTCTTACAAATGTCGTGACGTGTGTCTGAGCCTCAGTGCAGACCAACATTATTCTGGTCTGTTTTGAAGCTCTCCGTCTGCGCCCCGATCCCCAGCCCCCTTCAGCTGCAGTCTGACACATACATGCGTTCTGCCAGGAGCCCTGCAGAGGTGGGGGGGTCGTGCGCAGTGACGTGTGTGTGTGTGTGTGTGTGTGTGTGTGTGTGTGTTCTGCACTGGCCTCTGCCCCATGCTGACATTCCCAGCCACCATCGATGAGCCCCAGATGTGGCAGCTGGTCCAGCCACCCTAGGGTCAAGGGCAGAGGAAACCATGTTAAATTTGCCACCCACATCTTAGTCTGATGGTGAGATAAAGAGAGGGTGCTAAACGAGAGCTGGGAAAGGTTGTGTGTCGTGAGATGGGAGGGAAGATTGAAAAAGAAGTTATGGAAACTACTGCACACTTTTATTAGGGTGCTTGATAACAATCCTCGTTGATGGTTGATCTGTTTGATGGTTTAATGGGGTTTGAGGCACTTGTCAGCTGGTTTCCCATCCTGGCCAGTAAACGACCTTAGGGTGTTTTTTCAGCAAGGTTAGCAAAAGCCAATCTGAATGTGTTGGAAGGTGAGAGAAAGGCACACTTGGACAGGAAATGCCATGCAGGGTAATGACGGCTGGTTTTGATATGTGTCCGGTTCATGCTTGTAAAAGTTTCACAGGAAAGACTAAGTGCTGCTCACACAAACATGTTTTGTTTTCATTACTTAGTCATGCATGCCATTTCTGTCTGGATCACTGCACTCTCACACTACTGAAATATTTGTCTTCATCAGTACTTATGTCTTATCCAATTGACGTATATTAAGATCCTTGTTAAAAGTTGTTTTCTGTAACTGAAATAAAGCTAAAAGTATATTAAACTATTAATATTAGAAGAAAAGCTTAAACTTGAAAATTTGAAATTTAAAAAGAAATTCATCAAGATCATGTAACAAAATAAATCTTGAATTAAGTGTCCGATGCTTATTTAGATTTCTATTGGATTGGAAAACAAGACAAAAATGCTGATTTAGAAAACCTCTTTGCTTGCATCTACATGCAATTTAATTATTAATTAAATTCAGTGATTAAAGGAAAAAACTGGGTAACGTGCCTTTAAAAGATTGTTGTTGGTGCATCAACATACCACATTTCTATGCAGCTCTCTAGAATACTTAAATACTATGTATTACTTTATTATAATATTCCAATATTCATTGTCAACCACAGTAAGATTATATATCAGCCTCTTGAATCAAACTGCAGCCTCGCACTCTCTAGTTTCATACAAACATTATTGATTGCAGCGAAGGCCTTTGGGAACTTAAGTATTAAATGGGTCCTTGATTATGATTTCACTTTTTAACTTAAGTTAGTGTGCAATGTTGCTGTTTGAGCATAAATAACATTTGCAAAGTTGTATGTGAAGCAAGAGCAAAGCTTTGCCTCCGCTAGCCTGCTAACTAACATTACAGTATTGATGTAGCTTTAGTAAGCTCTTGCTTTCGTAAGACTGTTCACCGCCCCATTGGAAAAGGATCTGTTTTGTGATCGATTACTGTTTCATTATCATAGTTTTCTGACAAATATGATGTATCTATAAGACTATTACAAGAAAACATACCACTCTGAAACGTCCTGTGAAATCCGTGCTTGCAAAGTCTGTGCTTGAAATCCTTGAAATATTGTCAGGGTCTGTATCAGGCTCGAAATGGTTTGAAATTGATGCCATCGTTAATATTTACATCTCACTAGAGCTTGCGGTTATGCCAATCACGACACAGTGGGGCCAGTTAACCAATCACAGCACATTTCGTATTTCGGAAGGAGGGGCTTCATCGAAAATGACACGTTCAACCAGACAGTGGAGAGAGGAGTTTTCATAATGTAAAATATGTGAAAAATAATGTTTGATTTCAAAACAATCAAGCATACAAACATATTCTAGTACACCCCAAAAACAAAATCAATACTTCGTAAAAGGGCATAATAGGACCTCTTTAATTATTACTGTAATATTGTTGATGTTTTCAAGCAACATTTCAACCTAGCAAAGGTTTACATAGTCACGTCAGTATGAAATCCGAAACTGTGTTCACTGGTACAAATAGACGTGATGTTACTCCATAATCGATACTATGAGTTAGACAATCCACTTTGTTGTGCACCAAGATAAATTGGCATACGAGTTCACTTCATGAACAAATCAGTCTTCCCGGCCTCTAAGACAAATGGTTAAGTGAACGTGCAAATGCGAAGTGCACATATGGTCCTAGTTTTGAGTGACTGGAGATGCAGTTTATCCCGAAAAGCATCTGAGGCCTGCCTCGAGGGAGACGCACCACAGCAGCTGGTGTTACTGACGCACTGCCAACATTCTTGTGACGTCAAGTGCCAAACGCCATTCAAATTCTATTTTCAATCCCTCTAAGGGGCTCATCAATTTTTCAAGTCCAAGTGCAGAGCATGACTTGACCAACTTGTGTTTTTCTTCTCTCCTTCAAGGTGATTCCGTTCCCCATGTCTTGTGACATCCGACGAGAGTGTGCTTGCCGGGACCCCAACGCCTTGGAGAACCGAAAGGGCGAGAACTTGCACTCACTTGGTTAAAACGCTCCACCAAGCCGGTGTGCGGACTGGGACAGGATTAGATATTCTTCCCAGAAATGCTGCTGCTTCACAGTTGTACCTCTCTCCTCTTATAGCTGTTCATCCTTTCCAAGTCCAAGTCTACCTGCTATCTCTTACAATACAATATGTTTGGAAAAGGATCCCAATGCCATGACCCCAAAAAAGGACTGAAGCTGGTTTGTGTAGAAGCATCAACATCACTCACGACCCTCCCCCCCAAAAAAATTCGAAAGCAAGTGAACCAGAACAAAAAATACGAGAGATAGCTGTCCATACTGATGTGATTTGACCAAAGGCCGAAAAAAGCATCATCTCAAAAGAAGAAAGAACAGTTTGATTTGTTTTATTTCATCTCAGGCATGTTTTTAGGACGTGACCTCAGTCGTCCCTTGTGAAGCGGACTTGGTCCAAAACAAGGATAGTACGGTTGGCTGGAAAGCAATCACATGATCCTTTTTTAAAGACTAATCACTGATTCTTTTGATGTTCCTACAGTGAAACCATCAGAAATCCATCAAATATAAATGCGCAACGAGGAACACACTATTTATGAAATAATTGTGATTTGAGGTTTATTTAAAATGCACACGGATAGATCCGTGCATAAATGAGGTGAGAATGAATCGGTTTGTTTAGCATGGCTGCTGCTGTTGTTGCTGCTACGATTGCTGCTAATTAGTCAAACAACAGACAACAGGAATACACAGGCCATGATCCAGTGTGTCGTCAGTCTGCCTTAACACTTACCTCTGATCAATATCACGCCAATGACCGAACACCTCCCATTACAGCGCCAGGCCAGTGCTGAATCGTAACTCATCTGGTCAGAATGCATAGTAGACACAATATATGAATGTAGAGGCCATTGTCATTAACATTTTTATTTAATATAAATGGTTAGTTCACCCAAAAACGGACAATTCCATCATCATTTACTCACCCTCAGTATTTATTTATGCATTTTTGTGTGTGCAAATGCATATAAAAATAAGCATGTCCATAGAATGAGTTAGAGGCATCATGAAAGCAGTCTTCCGAAGCTGTCGCTTTGTGTGATGAAGAGACTGAAATTGAAGATTTTATTCAAAGAGAATCTTTCCATCTGCTGCCGCTCTCAAATGTCAGTCTCTGGTTACAACACCCATGGGAACCAATGACATTAAATCGTGGTGTGACGTCCAAAGGTGCCATACTTAAATCTAACCTTTGGTCTGTTCCTCACACAAATCCATCAGCTTCAGAAGACCACAGTGGACTACTATTGTGTTACTTTTCATTAATAAATTGACCTTGATAATGTAGTACAGAAAGCAATGGAGACCCTTTCACACTATTTCTAATGTCAGTGAACGTTGGCAGTCGAAACCACTTTTAAAAGGTAACTTACCGCACACGTGCCAACTTTTTAAACACTTGAAAGTGTTTGTAGCCCATTTGAAATAAGTTAAAATGCTACGGGCGTTTGTGCCATGGATGTGCTGCCAAAAAACAAAACAAAACCCCCCAAAAAACACGTCTATCTTCACCATAAAACTAAACTTTATTATTACTTACGCTGTCCGACCCAAAAAAAAAAAAGAAAAAAGTTGCTTAAGAGTATGATTGGATCATTATTTCAGGGATTATTATGTTTATAGCATGTTATATGTTTGGCAACAGTTCTTCTAACCCTAATTGATGGAGTGTGCTTTTCATTTCTTCAAGACACATCATGGCCAAATTTCATTTTCAAGATTCATCAGGCTCAGGTTGTGAAAGAATGGTTGTGAGGAGCATGAAGAATCATTTACACGCATGAATCGGCTCTGAGTCCAGATCTTAAATGCATTGAAGGTGTTTGTGATGTGCTGGAGGAGACTTTACAGAGTGCTGGACTCTTGCATTGACAATACAAGATCTTGACCAAATATTGATGCTCCTCTTGATGGAAGTAAATGATAGTTTTATCAAGAGCTGCATACATTTTTGGTCAATATCTTGTATTGACAATGCAAGAATCCAGCACTCTGTAAAGTCTACCCAAAATGAAAAGTGACACACTCCATCAATTACAGTTAAAAAAATAACTAATGCCAAACATATAACATGCTAAAAACATAATAATCACTGAAATAATGATCCAATCACAGCAATGTGACTCCAAACAGCAATTGGCAGTGTATAAATATAAATAAATATATAAACATTGTTTTTTTGGCTACCAACTGTGAACGTTTCCTTCAAACAGACCTCTTCCCCTCATGGCCTTAAAAAGTTTCGTCTAGTTTTTCACCGTCTGTGAATCTCCACGTTTGTCTGGTGTGTCAAACCTGCTCCTGAAGACTATGTTGCCCTCCAGGAGCTGGATGTGACACCACTGGTCTATACTGATGTATGGCTGTTCGTTCAAAATGCCATAATCTTGAGACATGTTGTAAAGTAAGACGTTATTAGAGTATTCCTCTGCTGGAAAGTTCACAAAACGTATAACTATAAATGAACATGAACTAACAAAACCGTATTTGTTAATCTTTGATAACATAAGTTGATAAATACAGCTGTTCATTGTTAGTTCATTGTTACAGATACAACATTTGGAAACATATTGTAAAGTGTTACTGAACAACTATTTCTGATAAGGTTTGTCCTCTATCCTTAATGTTATGAATTTAGTGCGATCGGGCCAAGGCTGAAGAAAATGGCTCCTTGAATATTGGGCCCTTAAAAAACTTTTCACGGCTGTTTTATTGGCATGGAAAACATGCGAACACATTTAGGATTATTTTGCCTAATGTTTTAATAATGGGCATCACTTTGTGCAATTGTAGATATGGTAGTTAAAGTATAATAACTTTATGACATTTATAATTAATAAAAAAATGAAAAAAAAAAATGAAGCAACACTTATTGAAGAAAGTCAAACAACCATATCATTTTTTTATGCGTTTATTATCGAGTCTTCGTATGTATGGCATAAAGACTTCATCATGAGATGCAGAAGTCAATAGTTTCTTTTTATTGTGCTTGTAGTGTCACAGGTGCAGTCATTTATATTTTATAAGGAAATGATCAAATGAAAAAGACAAAAAAAGAAAGAAATAATAATAAATAATCGTATGTACCAGTAGTCAGTATTCGTGTCATTGACCTCAGTTGCTGCACTTTGGGGAACTCGTTGAACGAAAGGCAAATCTTCTAAAAGCGCTGCTATTGTAAGGCAGGACAAATTGGGAGGGAATGTGTTTGTGGTGTTTTATGTTCCTTATTACTGTATGATATTATCATATGCCTCTGATTACTGATGATTATTGTGGTTCCACTTGCTTCACGTCTGGTTTTATTGTAAACAGCAGAACAATGTGACACATGGACACAATTTTATTGGATTTAAATGCCTTGTCAGAACAAGCGTTTGGGATTATGGAAAACTGGCTTTATTATTTATGTGGAAAATAAGCCTTTAATTGGGTCATTGTATGTGTGTATATTTTTATGTATGTTGTCTTCGCATTTTTTTTTAAAGATCTGTCGTCTTTTTTGTTTTGTTTGTTTGTTTAATCAGCCATCTCATGAATGAGGTTGAAGGATTTATTATTAATATTATTAAGGAACTACAGCACCCAAAGATGAAATAAGTGTAAGACATATTTCACAGAGAGAAAAAAGCAAATACTATACACTGCACGAGAGTACAACAATTATAATAGTGACGATATGAAGATTTAGTTTGTTATATATTCTTGGGAGAACAAATTCCTGAAATTATGTAACTGTACTCAAGATACCAATAGTCAGCATTTATTGCCAAGATGGACAGCAAAACTGATCAGCATCCACGTTGCCAAATGAACATGAACATCAAGTAACTTGCCAACTCACTGGCAGCGCTTGTGACGGACAGGCCTGTCAGCCAATGCTTTCTTCTGTTTTACGTTTAATGCTGAAGAAATGCACTGGCCGACTGCCCGAGGTTTCCTTTTTTAGGCATTTTCTCACTCTTCTCACACTTGTTATGTTTCTCCATCACTGCGTGCAAATCAGCGATCACAAATACCAGAGTGGAATTACACCAAATCCTCATTTTCATGCGCCTCCAATCCCTCAAAGCGTGCAGGTCTAAAACTGTCTGTTGGCTTGTTTAATGAAGGTTTCAGTGGGATGTTTCACGCACACACACACACACACACACGCATGCACGCACGCACACACACACACACACACTACTGTATGCATAGGATTTCTTGCTGTACCTCATGCCTGTAATGTTTGCTGCTTCCATATTTTAGTGATTTGCGTCTATTAGCAACATAGTAGTGTACATAGTAGAACTATTTATTAAGAGTGTTATACTTTTGTAAGTTATATTTTTTATTATGTAAGTTATTTGTACAATGGTCTTATAAATGTAAAATTTAGTTATAGGGGCTCTTGTATTATTTTTCTTTGGTTTATTCTTTTATCCATTGCTAAAGTTGAAGAACAAATACAATAGTTCAGAATTATATATTCAATAATATCTCTTTTTTTCTTGCAACAAATAATAGAAAACAAAATGTCATTTAAGAGAAAAAAGCCTTGCGCCTTGTGTTTTTGTCACAGAATGTCATTCAGTCACTCTGGAAATACTGCCACTAATGCAGTCGAGACATGATTGTAACTTCTATGTTGTAATATATGTATGTAATTGTTTGTTAACACAGTACATTTATTCTATGGCATAAAGGAGAATGGGATCATGACATATCTTGCAGTTTTAAAAATGAAAATCAACTTCTGTATACATTTCAAATGTCTCTTTAAATCTGAAACATCCAGAGCTCACATGCATCAGCACCGGACAGGCAAGGTATATTGATATATTTAAATATTGCTGTTTCTGGCCTGTCAATGTGTTTGTCCAGGTGTCAAAATATGGACAAACACAGCAAAACATCAGCGTTCGATGAGTCAGAGTTTCTTCCCTGACTAGCGCTCACTATTGGGAGTCCTCAAAGTTGACATATATTTCTTTGAAAAGTTGGTTTGATGGTGTGAAAGAAAAAAAAAACGAATGGAATTGTATCAAGAGTTTTATAACAGTTTAATATTAATGTCTCAATTATGAAGATGTAAATAGTGATGTGAAAAAGTGTACCAGTAAAATTGCCTTGTATATTTAAAGAGATGCATTAGACGCAATATGTTATTTAAATTTGAAATGCGCCATATACATCATCTGTCTTGTACTTCAAGTGTCCTTTAATTTCAGCCAGTGTTTTAAATGCTCTTGAAACGGATGTGTTTGTGCCTGTTAAACCCATCTGTGTTTGGTGATGGTGATGCTGGCCATGTCTGCTCTTGACCTCACATTGCTATTAAATTATGACCAAAATTATGTCAATATTTGACCTTTGCTTGATTCATAGTATATAACTCTATCCAGTTTGTCACTAGTGTGGATAGAGTTGATGTCTTTCCATCAGAATTCACACATATATGTTTCTGTTTCTGATATCTCGATTCAAGAAACAAGATGCATTTTAGGGTGCATACACATTTCCATAGATAATATATGTTGTGACATGCTTGTTTTTTGGGGTAACACTTTACAATATGGTTCTATATGTTAACATTAGTTTACAAATGCAATAGCTAACATGAAATAACAATGACAGTTTTACAGAATGTATTAATCTAGGTTTTATTCATTCCTATGTATAATACATTTACAGTGGTGTAAATTAACATTAGCTAATATATTATGAAAAAAAAAACATTAACAATGAACAGTATAGTCTATTTATATATTAACAAAAAAACTGCAATTGTTTTAATAAGCTGTTGTTTAATGCACTAATGTTAACAAACTGAATCTTATTTTAAAGTTATATTTTGGTGCTCTGGATTACTGCAAACATATCTGATGTATCACTATTTGAAAAATGAATGACTTTCTCCGTCATGTATTGTGTATAAATAAAGCACTGGTAACTCTGTGGTATCGTCCACTCTTTGACCATATGAAACATATTAGCAACATGCGAAAACTTCCTCATTGTGTTAACACATGCTTACATGCTAAAACATAAAAAACATGTTAGCAACATGTTAAAACGTTATCAATGTGTTAACATACTAAAGCGCAAGAAACATGTTAGCGATATATTAAAACATTATTTATGTGTTAACATGCTGAGGCATAAGAAATATGTTAACAACATGCTAAAAACAATGTGTTAAATCAAGCTAGTGATGTGGTAAAACATGCTAGCAATATGTTCAACTGTGATAACATGCTAAAACAGGTCAGAAATATTAGCAAAGTACTAAAACACACTAGCAGCTTGTTAAAATATTATGAATGTGCTAAAGCATGCTACCATTTTGTTAAAACATGCTAGCAATGCACTAACACATGCTGGTAACTTGGGCAGGAGCAGGGTTGACACCCACTGGTAAATGCGAGCAGAATAATCTAACAATGCATAGAAAATGTATTACTTCTCTACTATATAGTATGTGAAAAACAGTATATGTCCAGTAGGCAAAAACTACCCAGATGGCCTTCTACTTCCGGTGAAGTGACCAGCATGTGTGTTTTTTCACTCACAACAGAAAGTGGAAGTGTGATGAAGGAATACCCACTGCTTTGGTCCCTGACATGCTTCACAATGAGAAACAGACCATAGATATTTCTTCTCTTAACACACAGACTAGGCTTGGCTGTAGAAGCAAGAACTTTGATCAACTGAAAATGACTGATCTCTTACCTTATCTCAGTCATATAACCCTTTTGTGTCTCCATAAAGATCAATCACTGAATGAGAATGTGCACTGAAATAGGAGGTATATATTTGAGCCTCTAAATTAATCTTGAGCAATTTAATTTACGAGGGCTTGATCACTAGGTTCCATGATGATAGACAGAGAAGTCTCAAGTTTAAGATGGATCTCTCAATAGAAAGAAAAGAAAAAGATGCAGAATTAACTCTTTCCCTGCCTGCGTCTTTTACAAAAATTCCCAGCTACCTTTAGCATTTTTTTTTTTCATTTTCACAAAACCTTCATGGCCCCCAGAATACTGTGTTGCATGAATATCTGTACATGCAATATATCAAAAGAAAGAACAGACCCTCTGCGTTTAAACAAACAAACAAACAAACAAACAAACATTTCATTCTAGCTTCATGCATTCCTTTTTTATCAACTCTTGAATGTTACTTTGTAAAAAAGAAGCAAAAATTTTAACAAAAACGGAGAAAATCGAGTTTTTGTCAAAGAGTACAACGCGCATAAGCAATGCTTTTATTGTTTGTTTCTACTTTTTTTGTCAGTATTTTGATCCATTTTTTGATATTTCATATAAAAGAGAATTTTTTAAATATCATCAGATTTGTTATAGCACCCCCTATAATACAGTGAAAACATGGATTTCCGGAAAATTCTGTCTGTGACGAAGAAAGACTTTAAGCCACTCCTGCACTTATACTCTAAGAGCAGCCATAAACTCTGCTAAATTAGCTTTAGCATTTACTCTCATGTATAGATTAGTAAAACAAACACATTATGTATGGTTCCTCAATCATCAGAACAACATAATGCTGAGGCATATTGAACTACATCCAGGAAACAAATGCAGTTCTTTAAAGTTTGAGAGGAACATGCTCATGTAATCTGATCGATCACAACGCTATCCTTACCTCTCCTGTGACAAATCTACTAGTGTCTTTAAACCGATCGCCTCCTCACATCTAGTTACTGAATTTAAGAGAGTCTCACATTGGCCTCTTTGATGGATGTGGATCTCCCAGTCATATCCCGTGAGGTTTGTACACAAAAATGTTAAATAAAACCATAAAGGTTTCCTGCCTCATGCTTGCTAATAGCTAAAGGGTAGTTCTACTGGATTCACTACATGTATATGGGGAACGTCTCGGTTACGTATGTAACCCTCGTTCCCTGAGTAGGGAACGTAGACGTTACGTCGGATGACGACGAATGGGGTTTCGCTTAGAACACCTATCAACTTTGAGTATACAAAAACGAGCCAATGGCAAAGAAATGCCATGGGTCTGCGGAATTTGCATGACGTAACTCCGCCCCACCTCGTGGGTATAAAAGGAGGACGCCGGCAACATGCAGTTATGTTTCTTCACTGAGGAGCCAAGACTGAGCTCAGGCGATCCCCGCGGTACAGCGGAAGTGGCAGGAAGACGTAACGTCTCCGTTCCCTACTCAGGGAACGAGGGTTACATACGTAACCGAGACGTTCCCTTTCGTTGTCACTCCGAGTTACGACGGATGACGACGTTGGGGTTATCAGTCTAATCACGCCATCTTCACAGCTGTCTTCCAGTGCCCTGCGTAAATCTGAGCCCTTGAGAGACTTTGGACGAAGGACTCCTATTTAACACAGGAATACCAAGGTACACTGGGAAGCATATCCCATAGTTTAGAGGAAATATGCAATTAACACCAACCCAGAGGGGGGGGGGGGACATTTGGGAATACACATATGACCCGAAGGAAACATATGGAGAATACTGAGGTGTCCAGCCGCAGGTGGAATATTTCAACCTCAGGGGTGGCAAGGTGGCTTGCCAAGGGAAAAACACATGCTCAGAGAGGCTTACAGTGGAAATACACGTGTGGGGGTAGCTCCGGGGAGGGACCATACACACGGGAGGCACCTAGCCGACGCCCAGGCAATAGACACTGGCGCTAGCATCAAAGGTGCTGGAGGAACTCAGGGCTTGCGGAGAAGCTCACCTGAGGAGAATATCACACGTATCCAGTCCGTGGAGTGGAATGGCGAGCAAGCGAAGACACCTGAGCGGGTCCGGTACTAGCTAGTTGAAGCGAGTACATGAGAGGACACAGGCTCCACTCGGAGATTGTAGAATCTGGCGAATGTGTTCGGTGTCGCCCAGCCTGCAGCTCTGCAGATGTCTGTTAGCGAGGCGCCATGCGCTAGAGCCCAAGAGGATGCCACACTCCGGGTGGAGTGGGCAGTCACACCAAGGGGGAACGGTCAACCTTGCTGCTGGTATGCCCAAGGAAAGGTGTCCACTATCCAGTGAGACAACCTCTGCTTGGAGAGAGCCTTTCCCTTCAGCTTCCCACCGTAACCGACAAAGAGCTGGTCTGAGGTCCTGAAACACTGCGTCCTGTCTACATAGGCGCGGAGAGCGCGTACTGGACAGAGCAGTGCCAAGGCTGGGTCTGCCTCCTCCAAGGGCAGCGCTTGCAGGTTCACCACCTGGTCCCGGAAGGGAGTGGTAGGAACCTTGGGCACATATCCAAGCCGGGGTCTGAGGATCACGTGAGAGTAAGCCGGCCCGAATTCCAGGCACGCTTCGTCAACGGAGAATGCGTGCAGGTCCCCGACCCTCTTGAGAGAGGCCAATGCAACCAGGAGCGCTGTCTTCATTGACAGGAACTTAAGCTCCACTGATTGCAGAGGCTCAAAGGGAGCACTCTGCAGGGCAGTTAGAACCACTGCGAGGTCCCAAGAGGGAACGAGAGGAGAGCGAGGAGGATTCAGTCTCCTCGCCCCCCTCAGGAACCTGACGATCAGGTCGTGCTTCCCTAAGGATTTACCTTCCAGTAAGTCGTGGTGTGCGGCAATAGCGGTAACATAAACTTTGAGGGTGGAGGGAGACAGCCTTCGCTCCAACCCATCTTGAAGGAAGGAAAGCACGAAACTGATCGAACACCTCCGGGGGTCTTCTCGGCGAGAAGAGCACCAGTTGACGAAGAGGTTCCACTTCAACGCGTAGGCGTGCCTCGTGGACGACGCTCTAGCGGAAGTGATGGTAGCCACCACCGCTGGTCGTAGGGTACTCAAACCAGCCTCTTCCCGTCCAGGAGCCACACGTGGAGGTTCCAAAGATCGGGACGAGGGTGCCATAGGGTGCCCCGTCCCTGAGAAAGGAGGTCCTTCCTCAGAGGAATTGGCCAAGGAGGTGCTGTCGCGAGGAGCACTAGTTCGGAGAACCAAGTCCGGGTGCGCCACTACGGCGCAACCAGAAGGACCTGCTCCTCGTCCTCCCTGACCTTGCGCAAGACCTGCCCAAGAAGGCTCACTGGGGGAAACGCATATTTGCGGCCCCGCGGCCAGCTGTGCGCCAGAGCATCCGTGCCGAGCGTGCCCTCGGTCAGAGAATAATACTGGTCGTCGTAATGGGTCAAGTCGTGGGAGTCAAACAGATCTATCTGTGCGTCCCCGAACTGGTCCCAAATCAGCTGGACCGACCGGGGATGGAGTCGCCATTCTCCGGGGAGGGGCTGAAGCCGTGAGAGCTCGTCGGCTGCACAGTTCAGGGCTCCGGGAATGTAAATGGCTCGAAGGGACCTCAGATGCTTCTGTCTCCATAAGAGGAGGTGGCGAGCGAGTTGCGACATACGGCGGGAGCGTAGACCACCTTGATGGTTGATGTACGCTACAGTGTCGGTATTGTCTGATCGGACTAGTATGTGTTGACCCTTGAGCAACGCCCGGAAGCGGTGCAGGGCAAGGCGTACTGCCAGCAACTCGAGGCAATTGACATGCCATAGGCGCTGGGGTCCTGTCCAGGAGCCCGCGGCAGCATATCCATTGCCATCGACCACGGGGTGAAGGTCTGACGGCAGGTCGGAGTAACTGATACTCGGAGCGTGCCTTGTTGCCATGCCCACCTCGGGACTCGGTCGCGTAGCCAAAGCTGAAGCAGTCTCATATGAAGCAATCCGAGCGGCGTCACCGCGGCTGCAGATGCCATATGCCCCAGGAGCCTCTGAAAATGTTTCAGTGGAACCGCACTCTTGCCCTGAATTTGTCTCAGACAAGTCAGCAGTGACTGCGCGCGCGCGCTCGTAAGCTGCGCGGACATGGCGACCGAGTCGATGTCCATACCGAGAAAAGAAATCCTCTGCACGGAGCAAAGTTTGCTCTTCTCCCAGTTGACCCGAAGGCCCAGACGGGCTAAGTGCCGGAGCACAAGGTCCCTGTGTTCGCAAACCTGGTCTCGAGAGTGAGCTATAATCAGCCAGTCGTCGAGATAGTTCAGGATGCGAACCCCGTGAACCCGAAGGGGAACAAGGGCTGCCTCGACGACCTTCGTGAAGACGCGAGGAGACAGGGCTAGCCCGAAAGGGAGGACCGCGTACTGGTATGCCTACCCCTCGAAAGCAAACCGGAGGAACGGTCTGTGTCAAGGAAGAATGGAGACATGAAAGTAGGCGTCCTTCAGGTCGATCGCTGCAAAACAATCCTGGGGCCGAACACATTCGAAAATGCGTTTGGCGGTGAGCATCTTGAACGGCATCCTGTGAAGGGAGCGGTTCAGCACGCGCAGGTCCAGTATCGGTCGTAACCCACCGGTTTTCTTGGGGACAATGAAATAAGGGCTGTAGAAGCCGGACCTCATCTCGGCTGGAGGGACAGTCTCGATTGCACCCTTCGCCAGCAGGGTGGCAATCTCTGCTCTCATGATGGGGGCATTGCCACCGACCAATGTGGAGCGTCCTCCCCTGTAGCGGGGAGGAGACCGTGCGAACTGAATCGCATAGCCGAGCCTGATGGTTCGGGCGACCCAGCGGGACAGACGGGGAAGATCTAGCCAGGCTCCCAGGAACTGAACCAGCGGGGTCATGCGAACCACAGGCGTCCCCCCGCAGGGGCAGCGAAGCGGAGTAACTGGCCCAGACGTGGACGGCATAGCGGCCCGGTGTGGGGGCACAGTTAACACCCGCGCCCTGACAGAGGAGGCCAGGGAAGGACCAGCGTTCCGCGAGGGTCTGCTCTGCCAGGGGTCTGGCGACAGAGTGGGACAGGGACGAAACGGTCCGTGGACGGCACGCCGTGTCAACCGACTCTGGGACAGAGGGGGACGAGGAGAGCATGGCTTGTGGGCGGCGCTCTGTGTCGTCCGAGAACTCTGTGTGCTCAGAGACGAGAGAGTCAGTTCTTTCTGAATAGCGGGGGGCGGGGCTGGAGAGGGCTGAGGCATCCCCCCACGGTCTTCCAAAGCCAGGCCGGGTGAACGGGCGGGGTTGGAACCGTGGGAGGGCGCCTTCGGCGGTTGGCAGACTGAGGGACCCGAGCGGACGGCGGGGCCTTCGGCAGAATAACCTCAATCTGCTCCCAGGCGGTTGAGAACTGTTGGGCGGAAGCACTCAACCGCACCACCGAAGAGGCCGACCTGGGATTTGGGGGTGTCGAGCAGACGAGTCCGCCGACATCCTGCACATCAGACCGGTCAGCCCCAGAGTGGTAAACATCACCTGACTCGGAGAGCGCACGGCCACTTCGTCGCTCGGAGAGCAAGGTCAGCGGCGGCGCGCTTTTTGGTAGCTCATTAAAGAGCCTCGAGTCAGTCCCGCCCTCATGCATAACCATGAGCATCTGGGCCAGGTAGACCACAGAACGGTCATGGGATGTAGTGAGGCGGCTGCCTGTCCTGTGGGACTATAGGATTTCGTCACAGATTAGTGTAGACGAAAAGAACTACAGGCTTTGGACGGGTGCTTAGGATTGCGCCGGGAAGCACTCTGAGGACACAGTAGCATCACAACAGAGCGTTCAACCGGGGGGACCCCAGTGTACCCATGGGCAGCGCCCCCGTTGAGGGGGGAAAGGCAGATGAGACCAACGAGCGGTCCTGAGAAGACTCGGGGGTCTTTCAGGACGTCGAGATCTCATCATGCGCGTCCGGGAAGAAAGATATTGGGGTTTGCCGTGGACGCGGGTCGGCGGCCTTACCCAAAAACCAATCGTCCCAGGAAAGCATGCCCGACATCTCCGGATCAGACTCAGGCACAGCATAGCACACCAGAAGGTGGCAGCTGTGACGAGTCGTCACTTCCAGAAAAATAAAGCCCACCTAGTGATGCTGCTACAGACATAGCACCATCCTCTGTAGCTTTCAAATGAAAACACACGGGCCACCCGAAGATAGACTCGTGGAATCACCTGATCACTAACGGGCACTGTCATTGAAGAGGGGGGCTGGGGTCACGGGCACAGAGTCGGCGCCTTGTTCCAGACCAACACCCTCAGGTCACCCTGGCCACCAGCCGAAAATCGGGGGGTGGATGAGGGGACTCTCACTCTTGCGAGATCACCAAGTCTAGACCTAAATGACGCGATGATCATGTTCCCACAGAGAAAACATGAATCACCCACGAGCGCTGTACAAGCATGATAAAAGCCCAAACACACTAGACAGCGCTCGTGCCCATCAGAGTCAGATACCAATCTGCCGCAACCACTTTTTTTTTTTTTATGCACGGGCGAGCCGTCTTTAAAAAGACGTGCCGCGTGCGAGCTCTTTTGTGAGAGGAGAAAAAAAAAACTCCGCGATGTTGAAGCGAGCGGGGAGAGCACACTCACTGGGAGATCAGTGCACAGATCAGCAGGCAATGTGAACTCGCTGCAGATCGCCGTCACACCAACACCGGAGAGAATGGCTCATCTCGTAGAGCGAAGTCATAAATGGCGGTGGAGTGAAGAAATACTCTTGGCTCCGAAGCGTAAACATAACTGCATGTTGCCGGCGTCCTCCTTTTATACCCACGAGGTGGGGCGGAGTTACGTCATGCAAATTCCGCAGACCCATGGCATTTCTTTGCCATTGGCTCGTTTTTGTATACTCGAAATCGATAGGTGTTCTAAGCGAAACCCCATTCGTCGTCATCCGACGTAACTCGGAGTGACAACGAAAGGGAACTACTTTTTAGTAGGGGTGTAATGGTACACAGGATAAAACGGTTTGGGATGTACCTCGGTTGTTTCTGTATGTTTTCAGTACAGAAGGGGAAACAAAGCCAAACCATGTTTTAACAGTGGTTTACTGAACAAACAATTTCAGTCTGTCAATATTGCTACAATCGAAAGCAACATAAACTTCATTTTATGCTGCTGTTGAAATTGGTGGAAGAGATTCGAAGCACTTACACTTGCAAAATGCAAATTGTGGATACAAAATATGTCAGCAAAATATTTTACAATAAGGTTATAATTATTGCACTCCCATTCTTTCCCACTCTGTCTATTTGGCATGCATGCACGCACGAAATGTAAATACTTGCATGAATTGTAACATTTACAGGTAAGTATACAATCGTAAGATGTACGTTGTTCGCTGAGGAAAACACGTCTCAAACGCATTAAACAACATGCTTCTGACAGCTCTCACAAGCATGTGTTGATTAATGCGTTTGAGACGTGTTTTCCTCGGCGAACAACGTGGCTTGCCATGGTTAGTATGATTTAGTTTTAAAACTCTGAATATAAATCATATCTCATGTTGGATCGTGCACTTATCCAGCTCTGTGTGCTTCGCTATGTGTTCGACACCATCAAAGTATATCGATATAAACAATATTGTGCCATTTCAGTATGCTTATGTTTACCATTACACCTCTACTATTTGCATGATATTTACATGTTCAGTCACTTTTGTTCAACTTAAGGCAAATGGCTTAGGAAGAAGAGGAATTTAGAAGAAACAATGCAAAGTTGAGTTCAGTTGGTTACAAAATTCCTTCAACCCTTTTGCTTTCCCTAAGTAGCCCGGGCAAAATTTGTATCCTTCAAATGAAGACAGGAACTAATAATTGAAAGTTATAAATAAACAGGACCCTAGGGGTTCACACAGGGTACAGGAGGTCATTTTACATGAAAGACACCATCTACAGTAAGCAAAATATCCCTGAACTCTCAGATATGTATTATGTGCTGCTGTTGTGGCAATGAGACATTTGGACCAGTCACATTGAGAGATTTCAAATGATTCAACACATGCATGTGAAAATAACTGGTATTGACAAAGTACATGTTTTGCATGTTAAGTTGTGAATATGTATTTATGCTTATTCCAGACGTAAGGCCGTGACACACCAAGCCGACAACAAAGAACTAGCAGTGACAAATGCTGAAAAACCACAGCATATAAGAGATGAGATGACTGACAAAATCAGGAGTAGCCTACGCGCACCACAGCAGCAAAACAAAAAAACACTACGCCATAACACATGAAAAAACACTATACTGGTGCTCAATCTCGATCTCCCCCTGTGCTATCTTTTTAAAGAAGTGTCCTATTTTTGGTAATTTACTCATTAATTTCTCAAATTCCTTTTTTCATTTTCGCTTTTGAAAGCCACTTTTGTGTTTGTAATTTGACGACGGCTCTATTTTGATATTGTCCGTTTTTACTGTTTTGCACGCAATAGGCATGTTCACTTACCGATTCCCCAGTCCCAATTCGAAAACAAATTACACTAAAATCCATCATGTTCGTTTCACACATGTATTTAATGATCAGTAAAATATGTTGTTGTCATTATTTATTCAAATAAATTCACGATCAAGTAAAATGTGATCAGACTGAAAGTTGTAAAATGCGATAGGGGCCCCCGGCTGTCAATCAATATCTTCCAGTCACGCGGGCCCCTGATTGGTCCGGGGCCCGTAAGCAACCGTGTACCCTGCTTACCGATAGTTACGCCTGTGTTGCTTACCGTTTGAATATTGTCAATCATGCTGATTGCTTTCTTCATTCCGGCTCATGTTGTTATGAAAATATAAGATGCTCAGGTAACAGCCGTCTTGACGTCTTTGCACGCTTTTATTCTCGACACTGACTCATTGGTCAGTCCTCAAGTCCTTTAAAACCTTTGGTTGTCTTGCATGCTTTACACATTTGGATTTTCTCTCTCAATGACGGTTGACGGTGGACCAATGGCATTGAGAACAAGTTTTACCACTTAAAGGGTTGATGGCACTCAGCATTGACTTCCATAGTATTTTTGTCCTACTATGGAAGTCAATGCGGTCAGATTCTGCAGCAGTTGTTGTGTTCTACCATATAGATTGCCATGAGCTAGTGTAACACGTTTTTATTTTTCAATATTTAATTGATCCTTCACATATTTAGATAAAACTGAGAAAACTTCTTGAGATTCTATATACATATTTAATAGACCCTTCACCCCCCCACATACACAAAAAATCATATTCACTTATTACATACTGCATTTACAATTGTATGTACAATAGCATAATTATCTATCACAATGAATATAGCATGGAATATAGCAACTTACTTACTGAAAATGTGTTGAGGCGAAGTTCTTACCATTTCTTCAACTGTGTTTTCAACAAACACACATTGTTCCCAGACAATCATTTACAGAATAGTTCTGCACAATTCTGCTTTCTTTCGTACCGTAACCCTTTGCCAAATGTCATTAGATGATTCACTTTGATGAAATATGTTGGTCTGATTGGCCTTTCATTTCTTTGGACACTGTAAAGGAACATTCTTTCGGCTAAATATAATATGTGTGAACGACAGGACTATACTTGTTCTCAAAAGCATTTTTTGTGACCCTGACAATATTCTTAGTCAGTTCTCTCAATTAATTGTGTAAACCACCGAGAGATCATGTTCTCGTGATGCTTGGCTAAGTATTCCAAGAGATATGTTTGCAAGATGAGTATCAGGGAACCTGGTTTGGAGATCTGCAGCACCATGCAGTTGTATTCTTACATTCATAAATAGTCCGTCAGTAGTGATGTCCTTGGAAGAGACACACAAAAACAAAAAAGATTGATAATAAATCATTCCGAGGCTCTCTGCATTTGGAAAACTCCAAAAATTAAAGAAAATAAACGACAAAGCCTCCTCTCACAGTCTCAAAGTCATTTGGATTTAGAAAAAAGAACAGCCAAGCGTGAGACCATAAGAGAGAAGGTCAAGTCTCATCGTAATTTTGACTTTCCGTATATGTTGCGTTGCACTGATATGGCTTTCTCCAGACAGGCTAGCCGGGTTTCGTGAAGTGAACTGTGCCATAGAGTGCCACTGGATCTCGTGTCATCACTGCGACACAGCATGTACGGGACGCTCTCGGTCCGGCTCTGGATGAAGCCACTGCGGAGGAGCGAGCGACAGAACAGACTGATCCGGTCCGTTCGCCTCAGGATCAGATGAGCCTTCCTGTGGGGGGCAGAGAGAGCGGTCAGTGGTTTACATGGACTCCGGTTCAGTCGGAATGAAATCAATCCGCTTGATGAATCCGAACACGGTGTTTACATGAACGATGAATTGATGAACGATGATGGCTAATGTGCATTTATGTTACAAGCTTCAAATCGGATTTTTTGACATGTGCACACTGCACGAATATACTGCCGCTGTTCACGCATAACTATTATCCTCTAATGGTTCTTTATGTTTTAAACAGCAGACTTAATATGTATCCGTCTCTGCTCATGATTTGGAGTAAATGAGCATATGAACGGTTTGCCGTGCAGCGCAGCAAAAGCCCGCGCCCAGAACCAGTCGTCTATGGATGAGTCTGAGACTAGGACTTCTGGGACGTTGTCCTGCTCCACTTCACAAACGCAGTGACATGAGGATTATAGAATAATGATGATGACAGTTTATTCAACAGGAAAAAACAGCTCGTTTTGTGCGTCATACGTCATTATTTCTACATCATTGCACATGCGCAATCCTTTCTGTTTTGGTTTTCAATCCGATCAAGTGTTTACATGTTCTCTCAATCGGATTACAAAAGGAATAAACCACAGCTTTCCATCCGATCGAAATTCCAATGGGATTGAGCTCAATCAGATCGATTAAGGTGTTTACATGAAGGTTGTTTAGTCCGAGTGAGTCGCCAATCCGATTATAAGGGTCCATGTAAACGCAGCTTGTGTGTGTGTGTGTGTGTGTGTGTGTGTGTGCGAGTTCAAGCCAGGATCACTGGAAATAATACATGACAGAACCTGAAAAGCTTTGCTCAACGCAGTCAAGTACTGTATTTCCAATGAGCCTGGGACGGCCATTTTCATGCATTACTGCAATAATCAGTTACATTTTTAGTGAAATTGACTTAAGACTAAAATACTTTATAATCGTTGCCAGTGTGGTATCCAACATGCAGAAAACTATTTGTTTGGGATGCAACAAGAAAACAATCAAATAGAGAATTTGACGCAGATTAAGGCCAAATTATTTCAGATAGTTCAACCTTTGTATGAATTTACAAGTTTAGTTTACGTTTTCAAATGTCAAAACAGAGTAAAAAGGCCCAAGAAAATAACATCCATGACTCAAATTATTTTAACCTTATTTTTTTTTTTAAACTTGTTTGAACAATAATTAATATGATGTGAAGGACAAATAACAATAGCAATTGTAACTTTTCGATAAAAAGTGTTATCTTGACATCATTAGAATATATTAATATTTTCATTTATACTATACATATATAATAAAATGCCATTATTAATAGAATTGTATTAATGGATACGATGGGCTTGGTGGGGGAAAAGAAACAAAGATTTGAATGTAGTAAAACTGCACAGTCCATTATTAAATTGTGTCTGCTCAGCAATTATATTTTTATATTTTACTCAAATATGATGAAAATGTGTTTTGAAGGAATTTTTATGAAACATGTGCCCTGTTTTAGGACAATCATTACTTACTGCTCCACAAATATTTTAACCTAATGCAAAGCCTGTGTTGATATTTTAATAAAGATTATTGGATCCTTACACAAAGGGAAAACAAGCTGTAATTGGTGGTCTCTGTTTCATTCCTCCTGCAGTTCTGCCAGCGCACAGATTACACAAACATTCACAGAGAGTTTAGGATGGCAACCTTCTGATGGCCTCAAACCAGGGGGCCGTGTGAGGGACTGTGCACACTTCCTCTCCGTGTTTTGCTTAAAAATATACAGGCTGTTCCATAAAAACCAACAACTTCTCAAACAACACTCAAGTAGCCTCTTCAATCAGAACTGACTTCATTGTTCTAAGTCATTAATGATCCTGGATCACAAAGGCAGTCACAAGGGTCAATTTTTGGAAATTGAGATTTATACATCTTCTGAAAGTTGGATAAATAAGCTTTCCATTGATGAATGGTTTGTTAGGACATCCTGAAGTACACTGAATCTCTCGGACACATATCTGATTTCTATGCCATATTTTTTTTTCTTTTTTTTGAGAAATTGAAAAGTGTGCTATTGTCTCTTGTCATAAAGATCTGATTAAAACAGATTAGATTGTGTTCAGCCAAGGCTGGGAGATGCAGAGAACAACTGGAGCATTGACTGGTCATCCTCTTCCTCACCTGGGTCCAAGTTCATCCTCACTTCTCCACACAAAGTCTCCAAACTTCTCGTAGTGTGAGTTGTAGTGGTGCTGCACGCGATACAGCAGTGGTGGGGAGATCTCCATCAGGGTGTTGTAGGCCGTCTGCTGCTCCTTCCCACTGGTGTAGCCGTTATACAGGTTATACACTTTATCTGCGATCTCTGTTTGAGGAGAAAGAAGGTCTGACATACAAACACTGAACTGTCTCTATTCCATGGAAGCTTGTTTCCGCCACTGAATAAAAAGTAATTGCACATTTTTATCTTGCAATAGAACTGTACGAGTTATAAAGTCAGAATTGTGAGATATAAACTCGAAATTCTGAGAAAATGTCAGAATTGTGAGCTGAATTTTTTTCGGAAAATTTACGAGTTTATATCTCACAATTCAGACTTCATCTAATGCAATTGCAACTTTATATCTTGTCATTTTTATTCCGTTGCAGAAACAAACTTCAATAGTATTCAAAGAAACATTCAAAGAAAATCTTTGGTGACAAATGAAATTCTGCCATCGTTTTGTGAAATCTTGTGTAAAAGTACTTGTTAGTAATATATTTTAAGAGAATATATTTAAGTGCAAACTGAATGCAATGTTTTTAATTTCAATTAAATTAAATTGTATTAGCTTTTTTATTAAATGCAGTTGAACTTTAGTGTTGTTGACCCACTGACTTTAAGTGGGACTTAGTAAAATCATAATTACTTTTGTCCTCTTTTAAATTAACTTAAAATGTATTTTCTACAGTTAAATTTATAATCAAGTACTTTACATGTTCTTCAGTGTTTAAATGTATTTTTTTTTAAAGGATTACTAAAACACTATGACTGAACTTTGACATTATTGACATATTACAAACTGCACTTTTTAAAAGTGTACTTAAGTGTGTTTAGAAGGTGTCATGAAAAGTGTTATCTCTTTAAGTACACTTTCTATTATTCTATTGTACACTACAAGTGCACATTCAATGCAATTAAACACACATCGTTTTCAGCCAAACTAACCCTATAGTAAGTACATGTTACTATTACTCAATACATAAATGTGTAATTACACTATAACACGGATACCTTAAAATAAAGTGTTACACTAATTATATATCTAAGTACTAAGTAATATTAATTAACTACATGTACTTACTATAGGGTTAGCATAGAAATAGGGTTTGGTTGAGGGTTAGTTGAATGTAATTATGCATAATATACTGTTATTACTATGCTAAGTACATGTTAGATATGTAACAAGGACACTGTAAAATAAAGTGTTACCAAATAAAGCGCAACCCTTTATGACTTTCATGTTCTTAAAGTCCTACTTGTCCTTTTCTTTGAGTGAACTTTCTGTAAGCCTATTTTGACTTTGATTTCGATTTTGAGTGCTCTGTGACAAGACCTGTGAATTCTGTTGAAGTAAAATCCTCTAGCCACTATGGATGACGTAATGGTGAACAGAGACATGAGGAGCTGCCACCACGGATGGGTGTGATGATGATTGTTGATGATGATGATTCACATGTGTGGATGTAGTGAAGGAGAACGGCTCTGTACCTTCAGCTTTGCTGTCATCCACCATCGGACAAGACGTGCGGACGGTCACAAAACTCGCGTCCGAACGACTACCACGACTGTCCACCGCATAAAGAGTGAACCTAGAGGAAAGGACGTGAGGGAAAGACTGTTTCAGTGTGTTTCCTAATCTCTGTTTTTAAGCTCCATGAGACATTTACATGGAACATTTACACCAATAAACAAATAGAGCAAAGTCAGCCAAATAACTTTGGGCTTCGGCAACAAAAACACGAAATCTTACGACAAAATCATTAAAACCGAAAGGTGTCCCTGAACGAGTGTTTTCGGGAGTTCTCGTTTACGAGCCACAGACCACTAAAAGCATGCAGGCAGGGATTCCAGTGGATTCTGTTACGTTAGGAAATTGCGTGCATGACGAGCAAAAAAACCTAAGAAGAAAAAACAGTCATTACGGCTAATAGCAGCTTAAATGGGACTCCCACTTCCTCTAATGACGGAGTTCCGCTTGGCAAATAAAAAACACATTAAAGCTGCAGCTCAGCGTTCTCTCAGACCACCCAGCACAACCTGCACTAACCAGCCCTGACTCTGCTGATGATGACACGGGTCACTGAGGTCACTGATGCTAACTACTTTAACTGACTATGTCTAGTTACTATTTGTAGCCTATATTTAATGTGCACTTAGATGGTATTTGGCGTGTGTGTCAGACTTTTCACCTGAGAAAGTAAAAAAAGTTTTATTCTTTTTGGTCCCACTTTATATTAAGTGGCTTTAAGTACTATGTACTTACATCGAAAAATAAGTACAATGTAGCTACTTATTGTGTTCATGTTGTGTTGTAAAACACTTTTGCTGCTATTGAGGTGTGATACTGGCAAGGCTAGAGACAGGTGTGATACGGGTAAGGTTAAGGTTAGGGACAGGTGTAATACAGGTAAGGTTAGAGACAGGTGTGATACGGGTAAGGTTAAGGTTAGGGACAGGTGTGATACGGGTAAGGTTAGGGACATGTGTGATACGGGTAAGGTTAGGGACAGGTGTGATACGGGTAAGGTTAGGGACAGGTGTGGTGGTACGGGTAAGGTTAGGGACAGGTGTGATACGGGTAAGTTTAGGGACAGGTGTGATACGGGTAAGTTTAGGGACAGGTGTGATACGGGTAAGGTTAGGGACAGGTGTGATACGGGTAAGGTTAGGGACAGGTGTGGTGGTACGGGTAAGGTTAGGGACAGGTGTTTTACGGGTAAGGTTAGGGACAGGTGTGGTGGTACGTGTAAGGTTAGGGACAGGTGTGATACAGGTAAGGTTAGGGACAGATGTGATACGGGTAAGGTTAGGGACATGTGTGCTACGGGTAAGGTTAGGGACAGGTGTGATACGGGGAAGGTTAGAGACAGGTGTGATACAGGTAAGGTTAGAGACAGGTGTGATACAGGTAAAGTTAAGGTTAGGGACAGGTGTGATACGGGTAAGGTTAGGAACAGGTGTGATACGGGTAAGGTTAGGGACAGGTGTGACACGGGTAAGGTTAGGGACAGGTGTGATATGGGTATGGTTAGGGACAGGTGTGATACGGGTAAGGTTAGGGACAGGTGTGATACGGGTAAGGTTAGGGACAGGTGTGATACGGGTAAGGTTAGGGACAGGTGTGATACGGGTAAGGTTAGGGACAGGTGCGATATGGGTAAGGTTAGGGACAGGTGTTATACGGGTTAGGTTAGAGCAGTGTTTCTCAACCTCTCCTGCAGGGACCCCCTGACAGGGCATGTTTTTGTTTTAAACCTGAAATGGCACACCTGATTCAATTAATTAAAGGCTCAAAGGCTTAATGTGTAGCTGACTAATTGAATCAAGTGTGCCATTTCAGGGTTAAAACAAAAACATGTCCTGTCAGGGGGTCCCTGCAGGAGAGGTTGAGAAACACTGGGTTAGAGAGTTGTTATACGGGTAAGGTTAGTGACAGGTGTGATACGGGTACGGTTAAGGACAGGTGTGATACGGGTAAGGTTAGGGACAGGTGTGATACGGGTAAGGTTAGGGACAGGTGTGATACGGGTAAGGTTAGGGACAGGTGTGATACGGGTAAGGTTAGGGACAGGTGTGATACAGGTAAGTTTACAGACGTGTAAGGTTAGGGAGAGGTGTGATACAGGTAAGGTTAGGGATAGGTGTGATACAGGTAAGGTTATTGACAGGTGTGATACAGGTAAGGTTACAGACGTGTGATACGGGTAAGGTTAGGGATAGGTGTGATACAGGTAAGGTTATTGACAGGTGTGATACAGGTAAGGTTACAGACGTGTGATACAGGTAAGGTTAGGGATAGGTGTGATACAGGTAAGGTTATTGACAGGTGTGATACAGGTAAGGTTACAGACGTGTGATACGGGTAAGGTTAGGGTAAGGTGTGATACGGGTCAGGATAGGGATAGGTGTGATACGGGTAAGGTTAGAGACAGGTGTGGTGGTACGGGTTGGTTTAAGGTTAAGGTGTAAGGGAAGGGTCAACAGTGTAACTACAAATGTAATTTCATAAATTTATCACAGCTGTAATTACATGCAGGTAAGTACAATGTAAAAAAAAAAGTGTACTCAATAGGTCCATTGTATCAAATTATTTATTTCAATGTAAGTACATAGTACTTAAAGCCACTTAATATAAAGTGGGACCTTTTTTGTTTGTTTGACAATCGTTTACTCGTGTTTTAAACAAAACCAAGCAATATTTAAATATCTTAATATAACAATAATGACAAATATTTAAATCTCTTAACATATTAATACCAACCAATATTTAAATATCCTTAAAGATATTAAGACCTATTATGCTTTTTTCCATGTCCATCTTTCTTTAGTGTGTAATGTTGCTGTTTGAGCATGAGAGTTTCCAGTGGGAGTTATCCTCCATATATCCTATACAGTATATCAAAGCTCCAGATCTTCTCTATATATCCTATACAGTATATCAAAGCTCCAGTTATTCTCTATATATCCTATACAGTATATCAAAGCTCCAGTTATTCTCTATATATCCCATACAGTATATCAAAGCTCCAGTACTTCTCTATATATCCTATACAGTATATCAAAGCTCCAGTACTTCTCTATATCAGTGTCAGTGTTTCTGAACTCCTGAAACGCCTCCATTGCAGTCTTGAGTTTCTTCCAGTAACAAACACGTCACAATATTCCTCATTTACATAATTCATACGCAGGATAAAGGGGCAGGCCTGGTTGAGTGAGTTAGTAGTGTGTTAAACTGGTGGTAATGGTAAGGGACGGGACATTTCCCAAACACACTCGAAGAGCTCGACCAATCACAACACACTGCTCCAGCCGACCAATCAGAGCACAGTGTGCTTTTCAGAAGGAGGGGCTTCATAGAGACAGGAAGTAAACAGAGCATTACTGACAGACTGGAGAGAGAGGAGCCGCAACAATTGAGAATTTGAGGAAAATAATCAACATTTAAGCAGGAAAACCTGTTCTAGTCAAGCCAAAACCAATACTTTGTGAAAGGGCATAATATGGCCTCTTTAATTGCCTGTGAATGCTCACACATGTGCTCGAATCATTGCAGCTCTAATTATGTGCTCAATCAGGATCAAATATTCGGAGGACTGCTTGTATCATCATTTTATATTGTATCATATAATTCTGCATTGTGAATATAGTCCCAGCTACAGTTGCAACAAAAACCAACACCCTTTAGCATTGCCTATATTCTGAAATAATAAAGGCTGTTAAATGTTGCTGACTCATAATCAGCATTGCTCCAAATCTTGGTACTGTACAGTACGTCAAGAGCACTATAAACATACATTAAGTAGCAGACTCTCCACGTTTATATGCAATGTGCCAGCATCAGATTAAATTGCAAAACACATTTTTTATTAAAATTTCTTCATTACCAGAAACACAGTCATACCATAAACCAACATCACATGCATCCAACCCGAGACGTCGGTTGCAGACATTTGTTCATTCCAGCTTTGTTGTATAACATTCATCACTGATGAATCCGATGAAATGGATACACATTCTATGAAATGGACTATGCATAAGACAATGGGAGGATGCCAGATATGTCTTTTCCCTGTTTCCAAGGAGAATTTTCTTAACACGGCAAGGTTTCGACACTTTGACTCTTCTTTTGTTTGGAAATCCATATTTCAATAACCACTAGCTGATTGTTTTGTTTGTAATACGGTCTGTTTATACATGGCTTGCATAGTTTGCCTGATCTTGTTATTCATCGAATGAGTGTGGCATTCCTTTCCTAAACCTCACCAAAAGACATCACTCCAAATGCAGGCCAGCCACCATCCGCTGCCAATCTCATCAGAACAACACTGGCTCAACAATCACATTGTTTGAATTATGTGGTTGCCTATTGGATTGTTTTTTTTTTTGTTTTGTTTGTTTTTTTGTATCAGACAATTTGTAGATTGGTTTAAGGACTAGTTGCTGTTTTGGGTTGTTTAAGGTGTTGCAAAACTGCCAAAGGTACTTTTTGTTCTTACGTAGGCTACTCCGAATTTGCTCTCACTTTACCGTATGCTCTTAAAAATAAAGGCTCTAAAAGAAGGTTTTGAAGCAATGACAGAAGAATAATTTTTGGTTTCCCAAAGAACAATTTTTTTTGCCCTTGGTGTAAATAATATATTAACTCTTTCACCGCCTGTGTTTTTTTTTTTTTTTTTTTTTTTTTTGTGTTTTTTGTTTTCGCATTTTTGGCCATTTTCACAGAATTGTCATGGCCCCCAGAATATTTTGTTATATGAATATGTGAACATGCACTATATCAAAAGAAAGAACAGACCCTATTCTTTTAAACCAAAAAAGAAAAACTGTTTATAGCATCAAGCATTCTTTTTTATAAACACTTTAATGTGGGAAAGTTTAATTAAAAAAGCAACATTTTGAGCAAAAAGCTGAAAAAATCGAGTACAAGCGACTACAACCAGATCGGATTCAGAACGATGATCCTGAGTCGACATTTCATTCAGTAACATTAGGCAGTATTGATTTATATGCTGTTAAATGTTGATGATCGCGTTATTTTACGTATGCATATGATTACATATGCTATTGCTTGTTTCTGATTCTTTTTCGCCTGTGTTTTGATTAGGAGATTCTGTACTCTTTTAGAAGATGCGTAATAGCGCCCCCCACCGCATAATAGTGAAAACACTGAAAGCTGTAAATTTCCGTCAACGCCGGAGAAATAGTAATTAGTCTAAAGGCCTTTATATATAACGAATTTATACACAGTTTTAATAATCGTCCTCACTTTATGAGAATAGGAAAGTACACACCACACCACAACTATAACGATAATGACTTAAAGGAACGTTATAAATGAAACCATTTTTAAAACGATAAAAGAGCCAATCACAATGCATCCTTAATACTTTAGAACTCATCCAACAATCATAATTTAAAGCAGTAGGTGACAAAACTGGTGTGGACGACATAATATAGTTATCGTTATAGCTGTGAACTGTCTTAAAAAAAACATTTTCCACTATAAAGACACTTTTGTCCAATGAAAATTGATGTAAAAGGTTATTTTTTGGAACCTTAGATGCGAATAAAGAAGCTTTATCTGTAAGAGTGTATCTAAATGGTGCGCAGCTCTTTAGACTTTCAAACAGCATTTTTTGATGCTTTAGTTTTATTCATGTTTCTTATCTTTGCTTCTCTCTCTGGATGTCACATGCCATTTAAATCCAAGTCTGAGGAACTCTGCGAACAATTGGCAGTGATAAAGATCACCCAGGAGAACAAAGGCGAAGTGGTCTGGCTCATCGCTGGGAATGTCAAAACACATTCCCCTTCGCCCCTCAGGAACGATCCCTCTCTCTCTCTCTCTCTCTCTTCTTCTGCCCGGCTGACACACTCTACATCTGTCTTTTTCTCACTTCAGTTTCACCATTCTCTGGTTACTCCTGTATGTTTGGCTTTTCTCAGCTCATGGCTGTTTTGATTTCTGGCACCTATAGTTCAGCCGTTAAATTAGTTGCTTTTGGCAAATCTGAGCACAGATTGAGACACTGTTGAGATATTTTCAAAGGCACATAAGATAGATGGATGTCGTTTTCCCATATGCAAAACTCGCCATTTGCTGACAATTTAATCTCGAGAACAAACAAGATGTCACGACAATTACAGATGCTGGTGTGCCAAATCAGGTCACATTTATTTCTATAGCGCTTTATACAATTCAGATTAATTGTGTCAAAGCAGCTTAACAGCAATAAACACGAATTTCAAGCAGTTTGTAAAGCAGCTCACAGTGATTATTCAGCACAATGTTGATTCAGTTCACTTCAATAACAGTGTCGATGGTGCAAAGTTAGCGTCATTTATGAGCTCGATTCATTTTAAATATCGTTCTCGCCCGATAGTGTCAAATTTGAAATTTTACTGAATATCACTGTGGGAGCTTTTCAGGGATACCTTAAAGTTTTCTTATGTGTTTTCCAACAAAAATAATTAGCTCTGAGATTATATTTTTTCACAGTGAAGCACTACTAAATTATTGCTAGAGGAAATGTGGCTTTTAGGAGTTTGTTTTGGGGTTAAAAATATGCATGGGCTGATCTTGTTGGTCAAACATGTGGCTTTTCTGAAGCACAGACACATTTAAGAAAATACTTTTGGAAGTAAAATGCTCATAGTGAACCTCATTTGTATGCTAATCTTAATATCAGCTATTTAGGAAACAGAAAACAGGTTTAATGGAAGCATTTAAAGATCTTGTAGTCGGTGTTCTCGTAATGGGTTGCCTTCCAGGCATCGGAAACTTTAGTAGCTAAAACAACAGATATTTCCTTCAGTTTGAAGGGTTTGTTTTCAACTCTTCCTGTGAAATATACCAGAACACCAATCAAACGTGGTTGAGGAGATGAGGACAGATGATAGATGTACTTAAGATATAGTTTATGAATTGTTTTGGTCTTACAACGAGCAAGTCTACAGCTAAACAGAGATTTGGAACCCTGAACCTTGGAGAGCATATGCATAATTCAGGCATCTCATAATGCACGCCATGGTATGGGTCATACCAGGTTTATCATGCTTCGCTGTGTCAGTGGCCATGATTTATTCTGACCTTTAAAGAATCGTGCTTTCAGGGTCTGTTCTCAGAGTTTTACCACTAACCCTCTCCCAGGAGTTGGTTGTTAAGCAATTTTTCAAACTTAACCTGTTTTGAGAGCTTGTCTGTTTGTTGGACTGATTAGTGACGACTAAATACCAAATTCTAGTATCAAACAGAATCCTAACAAAATTGGATGCACTTAGCAAGCCATAGATTTGTGCAGTTTAATCTGGTTGGTTGGTTCAGTACAGCCAAAGACATGTCAAGCATATTTTCTCATTTATAAATAAAATTATTTTTTACTGCACTTCAGGTTACTATATT
This sequence comes from Meda fulgida, assembly GCA_030578275.1. Taxonomy (NCBI): domain Eukaryota; kingdom Metazoa; phylum Chordata; class Actinopteri; order Cypriniformes; family Leuciscidae; genus Meda; species Meda fulgida. The sequence goes on along the minus strand of CM060620.1, from coordinate 2,473,083 downwards.
GATTTAAAATTTAAACTTTAATTGCACAATAGCCATTTTTTTGAAAATGCATTTATGCCATCTCTGTGCAGCAAAAGTTGTCCATGGATAAAAGCATCTGCTAAATGAATAAATGTAAATGTAACGTTCAAGTATGGCTTCAAGAACCAAGTGCACAAGTTACATTTTTATGAGACTTGTACGTTTTTGCTTTTTTTCATGATTTTTGGAGCTTGGTTTCAAGTTACCATCCACGTTTGTAGTACGGAAAAGAGCTGACATGATGAAAACAAATGTATATCTATTGTTGAGGGAGAGTAAATGATGACAAAATGCTCATTTCTGGGTAAACGATTCCTTGAAATGAAAACCAAAGGCCTGGGAAAGATTGGTGAGGAACCAAGGTGGCAATAGGATGGAAAATCACACAACATTATGAAAGAACTAAAAGGTACAAAGTGTTCCTAACCCCCTCAATATAAAGTCTATAAGAAGGCGACACAATTTAATTTGACATTGATGAGGTTCATCCTGTTCATAAATAAACCATGTTCTGACACGTCTTGTCACGAGAGACCTAAACAACCAACAAGGAAAAGGCCATTTTATTATCTGTCTGGATCCTCTCCAAAAAGAGCTCTATAAACACAACTTACAGAAATACCATACTTGGCAAACTTAAATTACAAAATTCAAACCACATCAATTTACTTGCCAGAGGTCTTTGGACCATTAAGTCAGTGTTGGAAGGATGTGTCCTTCCAAAGAAACCAGACTGAATATATCACATTTGTGCTGATTCCTAACATGCATTACAGCTGAACTCATTGACATGTCCACATTTCAATATTATAATTTACATTATTAATATTTTTTATTTTACTAATCAAACTCTTTAAAACCAAACAGGTTTTCTTTGTAATATTGTTTTAATCTGTAATCAGTTGTCCTCACTATCCCTTTTCTTTATAAAATCATATTAATGAACAAAAGCCAGTTCTGTCATCCATTGAGTGACAACAGCACAAACATCGGTAAGCATTACTTGGCGAGCTCCGGCGAGGGCGGCTCGGCGAGGAGAAGTTGAAGTCAGGTCAACTTTATGGTAATGAGCTATGATGCGGTTCGGCGGCAACCAATCGGAATGTAGAAGTGCTCCCCTTGAGAGGATTCCAGAGAACGCAAACTTTGTAAACTTTGGTTCCGACCACATCAGTTCCCAAGCAAAATAGAGGAGAGGTTGATCATTTGAATATGATAGGAAGGCGCGTAACTATTTATAGGCAAGAACGCTTGTTTTTCAGTGGGAATGCAAATTAGATTAGCACTTAACCATGAACACAAAAGCCACACCACACAATGGCTTTTAATTGGTTTATTTCGTTAGCAAACATGTCACTATAATTGTTAAGTTCTTTCCATCTGTCAATTTCTTACTTTCACATTTAAAAGATTCCATGAGGTTAACTTATACCCTACTTGGTTAGTCTGCACAAATAACTATCAACATGCTGGTTTGCTTCGCGGCCCCTTTAAATTAAGTTTAAAAAGACTAAGCATTCGATCTACGCCAGAGTCAGAGTGTCCATGAATCTTTCTACGGTGTCGTTAGCAGGCCGGCGCTCTCGCCGGCGGCGGTGAACGCACGGTTATGAGGGGGTTAGAGACAACCAAGACATACTACCAAGAAATATGATCCCATCAGCCCTATTTCATCATCTCTATAGTAATCAACTCTGCAGGAATTATGCAATCTTTTATCTTGCTATAATGCATCAACATGATTTCAGGCAGTATACTGTATATAAATACACACACACACACATTACACAACTCAATTTGGTAACACTTTATTTCAATGGTCCACTTCAGACATTCTACTAACTACAAGTAAGTTTGCAACTACATGTCAACTAGCAGTCATTGGTGTATTAGTATTAGTAGACTGTCTGCTTAATAACGGTGTAGCGGTACATGTATTCATCCCGAACTGTCGCGGTACGGACAATCAGACGACGAACACAGCCAGTCACAGGCAATCCACACTTCAGTCCAGAAGGGGGCGCATGGTAATGCAACGCTGTTTGCTAACTGGAGAAGAAAAGACGATCTGTCACCAATCCAAAACAAGAGATGCATTCAGATGCACGCAAGAGCTTGCTAGTAGCCTATACGCTAAGTTTTGAATAGTTTTTGTGACGCGCCACAAACTTCACAGAAAGGAAACCGGGATGGCGGAAAGCGCCTCCCGTTTGATTTCTTTATTTTACAAAAACAAAGAATATTTAATTTTTATTGTGTGTGACCCAAACGATGTCTTACTCTTATGTGTATGACCATAAATGACAAAGTATTGTAAGATGTTTCGCTGTTATAATGAGACAAAATCATTTGGCATTGTGGCGATTTATGTAGTGGAAGTCTCACTACAGTCCAGTGACGAATTATGCGTCTCAAGGAAATGGGAAAGTCTCAGGTGCCGCTTCACTCCTCATCTCCTCATGGAATAAAATAAATGAAAAGAAGCCTAGCATTGGGGAACCTTTTGACGACCGAACTTGTAACGAACCATGACCCCAAAACCGAGGTACGTACCAAACTGTGACTTCCTCGTTCTGTTACACCTCTACTTTATTGTGATGCTCCCCAACATATATTCTTCCGAATATAAGTAACTTTGCAACTACATGTCAACTTAACCTAACAGTCTGGTCCACTAATAGTCTAATTCAAGTTAGTTGACATGTAGTTGCAAAGTTACTTATAGTCAGTAGAATATCTGTTGGGGAGCATCACAGTAAAGTAGGGGTGTAACAGAACACAGAGCGGTTTGGTACGTACCTCGGTTTTGGGGTCATGGTTCGATATGTGTTCAGGTTTATAGTCACTAGAATGTCTAAAGTGGACCATAGAAATATAGTGTAACCCTAAAATATGATCATGGCAAAATAATGTTACTTTGCTGCATGTTATCCTTAAAAGCACAGTTTAACACTTCCTAGACAATTTGCGACCATGGACCACAAAACCAGTCACATGGGTTAATTTTCTGAAATTGAGATGCATACATAATCTGGAAGCTGAATAAATAAGCTTTCCATTGATGTATGGATTATTAGGATAGGACAATACTTGGTCCAAGAGACAACTATTTGAATATCTGGAATCTGAGAATCGAAACATTGAGAAAATCGCCTTTAAAGTTGTTCATTTATGTTCGCGATTGTGCAGCATTCACATTGTTGGCTATTGCCACAAATATACCCGTGTGACTTGTGACTGCTTTTGTGATCCAGGGTCACATATAGTGTATTCACAATATACTGTAGCAAGTATAAGAAGTTCTCATTGAAATGAAGAGCTAGAGGACTTTTTCAGTCTTAGTTGCTTGCTGTGGCTCTTACCTATAGAGGCTGTCGGGCTCCAGGCACTTGAAGACGAGAGAGTAGATGATACTGTGAGGATGTTCTCCGCTTCGCCGGCCTGCGACCACACACGAGGAGCCCAAACCCGAGAAAAGGTCGTCCATGAGGCTTAGAACCTCTCCTGAAAAACAAAAGAGGGATTTTCACATTAATATAGGACTAGTTCATCCAAAAATGACAATTCAGCACTCACTCCAAAGTAATTCAGGGGACCCGCTACCACAACTTAATGACCACAATCCAAACACAACTGAAGAATCATTGCTTATGCACACGTAAAATAACACAATCATTAAACATTAAACATCAAAACAGCCTAATGTTACTGAATGAAATGTCGCCCCCGGACGAGCTACAGGACTGTGAAGCTTTAGGAGTGTTGATGGACTCGATCTTCTCCATCTGTGTTTTGATCATCGTTCTGAATCAGATCTGGATGAAGTCTTTGACAAAAATAAGCAATTTTATCAGCTTTCTGTTTAAAATTGTGCTTCACATTCACAAACTTACCCACATTTAAGTGTTGATAAAAAAGACTGCATGAAGCTAGGATACATTTTTTGAAAGCACAGCGTCTGTTCTTTCTGTCACGGTTCGTCAATCTACCGTGTCCTTCTTGTCTTATGTCATGGTTGTGTGTGTGTGTGTGTATGGGCGTGGTCACTGATCACTGCCGCTGATCAGTGGCGCCAGCTGCTTTCACTTACGGCGCCAGCTGCATCTGATCAGCGGTGCCTATATATATTCACTGTTTGCGTCTTGTCTTTGTCAGATCCTTGTGATGTGTTCCGGTGGTCGTTCCTGTCTGGTCTTCGTTTCCCATCCTGGATTACTCTTTGTGTCTTCTGTGTTGATCATCTGCACTGTCTGGATTTGGATTTTATTACCACCATTCATCACTTCAGTCCGGTTCCATCGAGGTCCCTGCGTCACTTGCCTGTTCCTGTGTGTCGCCCTTTGTGTGGACCTGACCGTTACGGTTTATTGTTTAATAAACGAGTGTTTACCTGCTTTTGCCTCCTCTCCAAAAGGATCTGACCAAGTATGGAGGCAGCAGGTGGATCTGATTTTATCACCAGAAGCATCAATCGAATGGATTCGCAAGAGGAATGCATCGCAAACACAGGACGGGCGGTACAAGCTTTAGTGACGCAGGTGTCCAAGCTCACCCAGCAATTCCAACAGCTGAGCAGTCCCACTGTGCCACCCACACCGCCGGTTCAAGCCGCATCACCTGGGTCATTCTTCCAGTCAGCCTCGTCTGCCGATCCCAGAGGCGTACTCAGGGGAACCTAACTTCTGCAGAGCCTTCATAACCAGGTGTTCTATGCACTTTTCTCTTCAGCCCCGTACCTTCAACAGCGAGCAGTCTAAGGTGGCTTTTGTTTTGATGCTGCTGACTGGGAGGGCGCCATTATGGGGAACGGCGGTGTGGGAGAACAAAGACCCATGCCGCGCCTCGTTCCAGGCACTAGCCGAAGAGATGAAACGAGTCTTTGATCGGTCAATGGGGGGACGCAAAGCAGCCAGAGTTGACCACGTTTTTCGCTTACATGGCCTCCCGATTGAGGGGGTTTCCGACAGGGGTCCTGAATTTTTGTCCAAATTTTGGCGAGGATTTTGTAAATTACTTGGAGTGACTGTCAGTCTGTCCTCTGGGTTTCAGCCCCAGAGCAAAAGTCAAATTGAGAGAGCCAACCAGGATCTGGAAAGAACGTTGCGATGTTTGGTATCCAAGAATCCTTCCTCCTGGAGTCAGCAGCTTTCAATGGTTGGGTACGCTCATAACTCGTTACCAGTGTCATCCACGGGCCTATCTCCGTTTGAGGGTAGCTTAGATTACCAGCCATCTATTTTTCCTAGTCTGGTATCCGAAGTCGCGGTCCCCTCCGCTCACGCATTCGTCCAGAGGTGCCACCGCACATGAACCAGAGCCCGAGAGACTCTGCTCTAATTGGGGGCGCGCACCAAGGCCAGGGCCGATTGGCACCGATCGAAGCCTCCCGTATACATCGTCGGTCAAAAAGTGTGGCTTTCAACTAGGAACATTCCACTCCACTCCATCTCTAAGTTAGCTCCTAAATTTATCAGCCCGTTTACTGTCAACAAGATTATGAGTCCGGTGGCAGTCCGACTCAAACTCCCTCCTGCGTACAGGAGAATTCATCCCGCCTTTCATCTGTCCAAATTAAAACCGGTGTTTCATTCTCACCTTAATCCGCCTGCCACGGTTCCTCCACCACCGCGACTCGTAGATTGGGGAACCTACTTATTCGGTTAATCGCGTTCTGGACTCTAGGCGAAGGGGACGCGGATTCCAGTACCTGGTGGACTGGGAAGGTTACGGTCCAGAGGAGAGAAGTTGGGTACCTGCTAGGGACATTCTGGACCACTCCCTTATTGATTATAATCGACAGGTAAGGACGTCTGGTAACGCCAGGAGGCGTTCCTAGGAGGGAGGGTACTGTCACGGTTCGTCAATCTACCTATCTATCCTTGTCTTATGTCATGGTTGTGTATGGGCGTGGTCACTGATCACTTCCGCTGATCAGTGGCGCCAGCTACTTTCACTTACGGCACCAGCTGCATCTGATCAGCAGTGCCTATATATATTCACTGTTTGCGTCTTGTCTTTGTCAGATCCTTGTGATGTGTTCGTTCCTGTCTGGTCTTCCCTCGTGGTCTTCGTTTCCCATCCTGGATTACTCTTCGTGTCTTCTGTGATCGTCTGCACTTTCTGGATTTGGATTTCATTACCACCATTCATCACTTCAGTCCAATTCCATCAAGGTCCCTTGCCCGTTCCTGTGTCGTCCTTTGTGTGGACCTGACCGTTACTGTTTGTTTAATAAACGAGTGTTTACTTGCTTTTGCCTCCTCTCCATTTCTGGCCGTGACACTTTCTTTTAATGTAATGCATGTTCAGATATTCATACAACAAAATATTTACACTTAAGCCATGGATTTTCTGTGAAAATGATCAAATATGCTGACGGTGGCTGGCAACTTTTTTTTTTTTTTTTTTTTTTTTTTTTTTTTATAAAAACACAGGCATGAAAGAGTTAATAGTGACCAGGACTAGAAAAAAGTGGTGAGCAATATGGGTGAAAAATCAGAACTTGATATTTTCTAGAATTTTATTTTTATTCTGTTGATAAGACGACAATATTTTTCTTAGTGCTGTTATCATGCCAAGTTTAGGCCTGCCGTGAACTGTGGCCACTCTTATTGTAGTATCATTGATATACTCTTATCGTTTTTTTATTAATATTTGAATTAGTTTATATTATCTGGTTTAATTTTTTAGAAACAAGAAGAGTGAATATTCTCCCCATACATTTTTCCTAAGTTTTTGAAAATCAGTAAATCATTTTTTGATTAACTGTTCCCATATTCCTGCAGGAAATCAACGCATTACATACATTAGACCTGAAAGGAAAAAAAAAAACATGCATGTAGTGCATGACATTTTCCTGCAAACACCAGTTTCCAAAAAAACATTTAAGTCAGCTTTTAGAAAATAATACACAGTTAAACCCAGTTCCCAGCACGACCTAAGAGGCAAAGCTGACAAGAAAAGAGCAAGCCGTAAAAACATTTGACACCTTCAATTTTAGCAACTCTGGAGCTAGACGAACATGCGTCGTAGGCTCACATCAGTTTTTAACACGTTTCAAAATACATATCAAAAGAGCAGAACGTGTCTGGGTTGTGCGTCCCAAGGGAACCGTAAAAAAATGGGCAACAGTCTAGAAAAGGGGGACTGAACGAACGAATGATTTAGCCATTTTCCCAGAAAGCACATTGTATATAAGGGAAGCTTCCCGCTCACATTCCAACACCTCAAGAGTGCCCAAGCCAAGACATCTTTTTATAAGGTCTCAAAACCCATTGCTTTCACTTTGTGGCCCCCATGTTCTGTATAATTTGCAAACTTGACATTCATGAAATGGAAAACAATGGCATGGCAACTCCACACATGACCGCAAAAGATTCGTGTTGAATAATCCCAGTGATGGAATGCCCTGAAATTCATGCATAGTTTCCTCTCGTCCAGGAGGCCCACGCGGCTCATGTTCAACATGATACAATGTTTCTCCTACGCCTCGCTTGAAGCCGACCATCAAAACAAAGCATAGGAAATATTCCAGTCGGGCAAATGCCAAAAGGTCGAGGGAGGTCGTAATGACAGGGAAATATAGACTGCTGTAGGGCTGCAACTAAAAAATAAACTTATCTAACATCATATGGGAAAAAACTAAACACAAATCACAAAACATTAGCCAAAAACTACATTTTAGACGACATGCCTTAAAAACAAAGCTAGTTGAGATCAGTGAAGCGAGAAATAATCTGGAGCACTTGTACATAAACACATTTCAAAATGTTCTCTGGAAGCAAAGATTATTTTGATTATTCATTAATTCCATATCATCCTATAATGTTGTCCTATGTACTGTATGTAGGCTATGCTAAACATTACATGCAAAAGAGGGTAACACTTTATTTTAAGGTGTCCTTGTTACAGTAATTAAACATTGAAGTACTGAGTAATACGAATTGATAACATGTACTTGTGACATGGAATACAACGCCTTGAAATCCCCAAGAAGTTGGATATCCCCGGACCAGAACTCATGTTGTCAGATGACAAGATGTGAACGCAACAACTTCTTGTTGCAAAGGATTTATTCTCCTCAGAGAAGAAGGTACATGGATTACAGAAGATCAACGGCCAAAGTCAGGATTTTCCTTCAATGATACAACATTTTGGTTTGTTTTACACCAAACACTATCATATACCTCCAGAACACTTGCAATATACGACACTTGTCACATGGAATCATTCTAGATACTTTTGCATTTTTTTAAGATGACATTTTTAAAATCATTTTCTTTAGTGGTATGAAAAAGAAAGAAGGCCGTACGGCATTAGAACAACAGCAGGGTGAGTAAATTATGACTTTATTTTTATTTAAGGGTGAAATATCAGCCCGGTATCATGAAACTGCGTATCTATACCACAAATTAAATTTCTCGTGCCATTTATAGGGCAAAAATAGTTTTTATGTGTATATGATGAGCAGTTTTCCCATGCATATGATATGCACTTTATGGCATGTAATACACACGCACTGCACACCCCTAATCCTACCCAAGGGGTTTACAGTGCGTAGCATATGCACGCAAAAACTATTTTTGCCGTATAAATGGTACGAGAAATTAAATTTGTGGTATAGATGCGCACTTTTATGAGATCGTGTTGGAAATATTCCTTTAAGACCGTGTAGTTTTGGCCATTTTACTGAGGAGGGTCTGACTGCAGCATGGGCGTTCCAGACGAGCCACAGAAACTCCCCAATGGGCATTCCTGTAGCGTTTAATAAACCAATCAGAAAGCCTTCTGGGAAAGGCGCAATTTCCGCTTTTTGGCTTGTGCTTTTTTAGTCCTAGATAAAAGTCTGTACGAGTATTTCTATGCTAGTAGCTACGGCAAAGAGTTAGCGTATTTGTTTCATGAGAAGTTATGTCCGTAAGTATAATTTATTTGTACAGTTTGAGCAATTCCAGCGTCATGTTAGAATGTGGTCGAAATGAAAGCAAGCAAGTTAGCAAGTTAGTTAACGATGTCATGGCATAGAATGGGTACCGTTATAATTGAGGCTCGACTTAACTTAAGCCGTAGTTCTAGGTTCAGCTAGCCAGAGCGGAGTTAGATTGTTTGGTTTTATATACATATGATTGGTTAGCCTTAGGTAAGTTAAATACTGACAAATCTAGTCATCGTGTTTTTGTGGCAACATTAAAAACATGTCAGTAATGCACATTGTTTCTTTCCATCTAAATGTCATTCAAAGTAAAGATGTAAAAAACATTATGCATCCATGTTGCTTGTTTGTTGAACACGTTAGACAGCGGAGCAAGTTCAAGCAGCAGCAAGATGGTATAAGAATACATTTGAGTTTGGTTAATGTTCTCCATATGTCTTCTTTCACTGTAGTTACACTCTTCAGTACTGTCCAGCGGTCAGAAGCCGCAATACCAAAGATGCCCAGACCCAGGGTACACACTGTTCCACTGCCCTTGACACACACGCACACACACACACACACACACACACACACACACACACACACACACACACACACACACACACACACACACACGCATGACACACACACACGCATGACACACACACACACACACGCGCATGACACATGCATGACACACACACGCATGACACACACACACGCGCATGACACACACACACACACGCATGACACACACACACACACACACGCGCATGACACATGCATGACACACACACGCATGACACACACACACACACACGCGCATGACACACGCATGACACACACACGCATGACACACACACACACGCATGACACACGCATGACACACACACACAAACACACACACGACACACGCATGACACACACGCATGACGCACACGCATGACACACACACGCATGACACAAACACACACACACACGACACACGCATGACACACACGCATGACGCACACGCATGACACACACACGCATGACACACGCACACACACACACGCATGACACACGCATGACACACACGCGCATGACACACACACACACACACACACACACGCATGACACACACACACGCATGACACACACACACACACACACGCGCATGACACATGCATGACACACACACGCATGACACACACACACGCGCATGACACACACACACACACACGCATGACACACACACACACACACGCGCATGACACATGCATGACACACACACGCATGACACACACACACACACGCGCATGACACGCATGACACACACACGCATGACACACACACACACGTATGACACACGCATGACACACACACACACACACAAACACACACACGACACACGCATGACACACACGCATGACGCACACGCATGACACACACACGCATGACACACACACACACACACACACACGACACACGCATGACACACACGCATGACGCACACGCATGACACACACACGCATGACACACGCACACACACACACGCATGACACACGCATGACACACACGCGCATGACACACACACACACACACACACACACACACACACTGTTAAACACTATAACAAGACATTGTTACACCACATGCAAGACATTAATGCCTACAAATGTTTGGTTTGTTTGAAGGGTAGCTTAGTTGATATTAGTTTGTATAGTTAGTTGATATAACTTAGTTGAGGTTGTATTTATATGTTGTTTTTATTTTATGTTTTTACATTGTATTTTTATTCTGCATGACAAAGTTTTGTTAAGTTTGCTACGTAAAATAAATGGTCTTTGTGTCTTTACTGAAAATATCCATATTCAGTAAGTATTAGTGTATTAGTGTAAGTATAACAAGTATTAGTGTGTGTAAATAAGGGAACCCTTGTGAACTATGCTGTCTGATTGTAAATAAATGCTCCTTGTATCTTAAGTATACAGTGGTAACACTGTAGTAGTATTTGTTATGAATGCAGTTTTTTCATATCCAAATTATTGCACTTACAGCAGTAACTGTGTTGAGGTGCAGTAGCCTATTCTGCAGTATTACTGTAGGAAATACTGTTTTGATACTGCAGTACAATTTTTTCTTTTTTTATCGTAAGGAGCATGTAAGCTATTTGACAAGTAGAACAATGCACTGCACAACCCAACATTTTCAACTGCGACGTTCGGTAGCTGGCTTTACGTTCAAACTTAAGTTCCTGCTTTCCTCTGTTTGGTTCAATGCTAACCCAACCCTTATTTTGACATAATATAGACCGGATGTTGACAGTTACTTGTAGAAGGAGAAGAAGAAAAGGGGGTGTTCCCGTTTACGGATAAAATGCCCATTTATGTTCCGCAGACCGATGATATTCATTTTACTAGCCAAATGACAGCTAGTACTTCAGTGGGACACTGTCATGCATGAGGTCAGAAGAACGTCAAGTCAGGTAACATAAGTATTTTAAAATGCCATGTATTTTCAGTTGGCACCATATGGATGACGGCTTGTGTCAAACCTCCTGATACTTGCCCACATTGCGTCCAACAACATGCAATCCATGCAAGTTTGATGTCCACGCACACGAGCCCATGGGATCCGTGAGAGCTGTGTGCAGTGAACGGAAGAGTAGCGGCAGAGAGGTTCATATGCCGGACACGTGCATCGGAGACCTGAGATTTACATTGAGGTTCCACGGTTCAGAAAAAACTCAATGTCAGATCTCCAAGCAGATTCTCAGTCTGAACGGTAATCGTTCCACTGTATAAATTCGAAGTCGTGTCAGATATGGCACGAGCGTCTCAGTTCTACAGTCATCTGTCCGGGTCTTGAGTATGAAAGCAGATGTGGCTGATCATTTGGGACGTGGGCATAGATTTCCTTTCTGAGGCTTGTTGACTTCTTTTTTACTGTTTTTCCCCTTTAGGATTGTTGGAGTATGTGATAATTACTAGCAAACCCCTGAAACAGCCCACGGGTGGCCGCTTTCCTGATTCCCAGTCACGGACCGGCCCATTGATTTATTCTGATTATCAAAACATACAAAGATAGCGTTTCCAGCCAAACCTCATGCAGAAACATCAAACATCAAACTGAGTTTTCTTTCCCCCGGCCTTCTGTCGTACCTATCAAAGCCTCCACTTTCCCTCTCCACTTTCTTTTGCACATTCTCTCGACTCGAAGCTGTCAGGGGGCCTGCGAAATCTGGCTCCGCTCGTGCATTCCTTGCATATTTGTGTCAATGTGAGGGAAATGGACCGAGGGCCAAGCGGCGTAATATAGATAGTCCATCTTAAGCACTTCTTGACCTCTTGTCACTGCTAATAGTGCGAGGAAACAAACTGAACAGGTCTCACATGGTGTCCCCGACTGGCTTGATTTCATATTTAACGTGATTTTAAAATGCATGCAACACCCTGAAAAATGGTGGGTTGTTTTAACCTAATTTTGGGTCAAAAATGGACAAAACCAAACGTTGGGTTAAAAATGAAATTTAAAAATGTGACCCAATGGCTGAGATTGTCCATATTTGACCCAAAGTTGGGTTGAAACAACCCAGCATTTTTTAGAGTGAAGGCGGTGATTTTAAATGGAAGTGATTTTTAAGTGTTATTTTGGTTACGCTTTACAATAAGGTTCATTATTTAACATTAGTTAAAGTATTTACTAACATGAACTAACCATGAGTAATACATTTCTTACAGTATTCATTAGTCTTTGTTAATGTTCGTTAATGCAAATACAGCTGTTCCAATGTTTGTTCATGTTAGTTCACAGTGCATTAACTAATGTTAACAAATACAACCTTTGATTTAAATAACAGATTAGTAAATGTTGAAATTAATATTAAGATTAATAAATGCTGTAGAAGTATTGTTCATTCAAGGTAGTTAAATAATGTTAACTAATGAACCTTATTGTAAAGTGTTACCGTAATTTTAGTATCACTTATATACTATTATAGTTTTTTGTTCATATTTTGAATTAGATTCTATTTTTATACACTTAGCTAATCTCGGCCCATGCTGGGGAGAAGCTCCGGCTTGTGTGAATGGCATCGCAACGCAACGCTTTCGGTACAATTAATGTTTAATGCAAAACAGGTGGCCTTTTCTGGGTGCACGGGTTCAAACAAACGGAACATAACTGCAGATATGTTCCATAAATTCTTCCCAAGTCTCCATATAATTCAGGCCAGGGCCACACATACGGTAAAATCATAACAGCTCGTGTTTATACAATTTAAGAGCCTGAAGACAGAGCTGGCTGCTCTTGAACAAAGACCACGGTTTTGTGTTGTTGTTCTTTTTCTTTTCTTTCCGGTGTAGTTCTGCTAGATTTAAGAACAATTCCTACCAAGATTGCAGCTGTAGTGTACTGTAGTAGTATCATTTGATTTGTGTTTTCATTTGTAAAATGAACACATTTTATTTCCCTAGTTGCATGCACAGTAAAGCCTTGTTTGTGCTTGCTCAAGCACTTTTACATTTTTAACATGCAGTTTTAAAATGTGTTTATATAGAAAAATGATGTCATGGAGTCAAGCTGCAATTAAACATAGTAAAATACAAAATTTAACTTATATATATATATATATATATATATATATATATATATATATTATAAATAAATAATGAAATAAAAACAAATACATTTTATTAAAATAGCCTGTTTATAAGGTTATGCTTGAGGCAGCTCATACCATACAAAAATACTAGATATGTAGAGCTTCCCAGTGTTTTTTAATGTCATTAATATACTATTATAGGTTTGTTAAAAAAAAAATATATATATATATATATATATGCATTGTATGTGCATTGTATGTGTGCATTGTTTTAATTGAGTAAACTTACTCAATTTCTTATGTGTGTATTAAATATTAATAATATTGATTTGAATTAAGTCATATTTGTGGTTCTTGAAACAGATCAGTTTAATTATCCATTCTCAAATATTTTGATGGAAATTTCACAAATATATGAAGTATATTTTAAATAAATAATAGTTTAGTCAAATAATAAATTCTTTTAGTGGAAAAAAAACTGTAAGTATAACTGAAAATTTTAGACAAAATTAACTGTTTAGTATTAAAATTATTTTAGTATGTTCAACTCAAAAAATCAAGTAAATGATGTTCAGAGATTGTATTAAGTCAATAAAGTGAATTATTACTGTGATATTTACTAAGCCACTGAATAATTTTTTATAATAGTGGCAGGCAAAGAGTTAATGACGATAACCCGTTCAAAACTCATGATGCTAGAGTGTTGCTATGTTGTAGAGTGTTGCTGTGTGGTTGCTAACGTGTTGCTAGTGTGCTCTTGGTGTTTGCTTGGATGTCCATATATTAAACTGATCAAAAATGAATCACGTTCAAAAGCAAACGTGAGAAAAAACACATTTTCTGACGCTACAAAGCATTTTTAGCTTCATCCTGTTTCACGGGACTCGAGCGCTTCACATCACGAGTGCAATACTGTGCCAGGTGAGCTTCCAAGCAAGTTTACTAGTACATAAAGACAGACATATGGAGCTGATTATCTGATGCAAACATTAAAATATATTAGTTTACAAATCATGCACTATGATAAAAGTGTTTTGAGCTCGTAACACGGAAATAAGTCTTTATGATCTGCCCATGTATTCATGATTTGTGTGAAAAGGAGCACAAGGTGTTGGTGTTTTACTGCCTCTAGTGTTCATTTCTCCTGGAATCTGCAGAGAAATATTTAAATAGGAACATTTTTGCAGTCCCAGTGATAATTCAAAGAGCAAGAAACTGCAATTATTGACACTATCAGCATTGTCATGCACTCTCCTCAAAAAAAGTGTACAGTGTTACACTACATATTTTCCGTTACAGTATATTTACATATTTGCATACACATGTTTGAGACTGATGGCCGACACACTCCACATAAGGATTTTGTGGTACAGTATTGAACTTCATTCAACAATTCCGGCCCTGCAAGCCAGCAAAGACACAGTGTGTGACCCTAGATCACAAAACCAGTCACAAGTCGCACGGGTATATTTGTGGCAATAGCCAACAGTACATTGTATGGGTCAAAATTATTGATCTTTCTTTTATGCCAAATATCATTAGGATATTAAGTAAAGATCATGTTCCATGAAGATATTTTGTAAATATCCTACCGTAAATATATAAAACATTTACTTTTGTGAGTGAATGCCGCATAATCGCGAAATAACAACTTTAAAGGAGATATCTTTCGATTTTTTTGCACCCTCAGATTCCAGATTTTCAAATAAGTCTAGTTGCATCTCGGCTAAATATTGTCATATCCTAACAAACCATGCACCAATGGAAAGCTTATTCATTCAGCTTTCATATGATGTACACACCTCAATTTCAAATAATTGACCCATGTGGCTGGTTTTGTGGTCCAGGGTCACATTTGACCTTCTGATGTGATCTTTTCCAGGTCTTTATGTGCTCCACATGTGAGCACTGAGCATGTGCATCTTTCTCTCTGTATTCATAGCCAAACCGATACCCCAGCTGTGCTACAGCCTGACTGGACAGACATTACCTCAGCTAACCCCTGTTGGTGAACACGCTCTCCTTGCCAGGGGTTCGGCAGGCAGGAACACCATGTCCATGCAAGCGTCTGCTTTCATTCATTACAGCAGAGGAGGCATAACTTTATCACCAGGGTGCGAGAACTGCGAGTACACTGCTACACATGCTATATCTGAGGTGTCTGAATGAATCAGTGCTGTGTCAGCAACAGCTGCTTCCTGTGTGTTAACACTGACAATCACAAGGAGAAAAAACAGTGTGAGATAAACTAGTGAAGGAATCAAGCAAATCAGGTCAGAGGTTAATGCACTTAAGCTTTGTCGACTCAGAATCACGACTGCAAGAAGACATCAATTGTGAAGTGACTATGTACTGTATAAAAAGATTGTCGCTGAAACCTCGTATCTACATATTTCGTTATTTAGATATTTTTCATAAATCATGAATGTCTGTCTGTGGGGTTTGGAAATATTTATCCAATGAAAAGTATTAACTGTTTCCCAGGTTTCAGTGTCTTCACTGTTATACGGTAGGGGGCGCTATTACTTCTGAAAGAGTACAGAATCTCCTGATCTAAAGACAAGTGAAGAAGAAGCAGAAACAAGCAATAGCATATGTAATCATATGCAAATGTAAATAACACAATCATCAACATTAATTAGCATATCAATCAACACGGCCTAATGTTATGAATGAAATGTCGCCCCAGGACGAGCTACAGGACTGAAGCTTTAGGAGTGTTGATGGACTCGATCTTCTCCATCTGTGTTTTGATCATCGTTCTGAATCAGATCTGGATGAAGTCTTTGACAAAACACGATTTTCTCAACTTTTTGCTCAAAATGTTGCTTTTTTATTATAACTTACCAACATTCAAGTGATGATAAAAAAAAAGAAAGAATGCACATAGCATTGAGCATGACTCACATAGCTACAATAAATTTCATAACCTGAAAGTTGATGAAAGATTAATGCAATGCATTTTCTGCTTCAGATACGGCTGTTTTAATGATGTTCAAAACTCTCTGAAATTCGCTGGTCAAAAACGAACAATGCAGTGTTTTTCAATTTCCTGAAAGGTACCGTTTTTGGAGACGTTTTTGAAGATCCCATAATTTTGAGGTAATAAACATTTTTGCACTTCCGAGTTTGTATATTGAAGTTTTGGGTTAAAGTCTCACATTTTACACTTTTTCCCCACATAATTTCACATTTGAATCTTCACAATAAAGAATTTATTTCTTGCCATTCCAAGTTTATATCTCACAATTTTTAGTTTTTTAGGTTTAACGTTTTTTAGTTTTACTTGAATTGAATTGCAACTCAATCGCATGGCAGCATCAGTTCACAACTGAAAATCACTGAAGATATATGTGTAGGCTTTGCAAATAACATTAAATAACAACAGATATAGCTCAGAAAACAAAATTATATAATTCTGACATTGCATAAACCCAACTAATCTTATTACAGTTTGCATGTTTAAATGTTGAACTGCGACTACAAAAAAAGTACACTTTATTAGTGCTTAACGTGTTTATAGTGGGGATGATATTTGCACAAGACAAAATAATAAGTGCATAGTTCTGTCATGAAACTCTACATGGCGCAGACTGATGGGTCATTAACGCAAGCTGATGATATTTACACCGTTAACTACCTGTCAGAAGCTGATTAGTTACTGTTGCATCTGCACCCAATGAGCCTGCTACTCAACAATTAAATGAATAGTTAATATTCACTATATCAGTTCGCAGCGCACTTTCAGAGTTCGTCTTAAACCCTCCACCTTCCCCAGCTCCACCTGCATTGATCTGCCATAGGCAACTGATATATGCTTTTTGTGAAGCTCTACAACAACTGTAATAATTTACAACAACTGCAATAATAAACAGCAGATCTATCCCGCCAAGACCAAATACATTAACATTGTCATATCCATTACCATGGTAAAAATCATGATAGAACTGTATTTACACAAATTATCCTGTTCAAGATTTACATTGGTATCCAATCTTGAAAATCAATGACAGTTTGTAGTCAAAGTTGGTTGGCAAATAAGTCTCCGGAAAAAAAAAAAAAATCTTTGGTTGTTTTGCATTCACTAGACATTTGAGTTCTCAACCACAATGGTTCTACCCAACTGAGGGACTCGTAAGTGTGTGACAAGCAGTCAATGATGCTCAACACATCATACCATGAAGCAAGGGTATGTGAACTTACTCAAAGCATTGCGTTTTCAGTATTACTTATTCTTGTCTTGAGTCTTGAGAGTAGAAATGTGATTTCCATTTGACTCTTTCAGTTGACGAATTACAGTTTGACAGTTTTTGGGGTGTATTCTAACAAAACAATGATTGCAACATAGGTTTTTGTGTAAAAAAAGTGCAATGGCAGTGCCAACCTCAGGATTTAAAAAAGATGGAGGTGGGAAGAAGCGCTTTGTACAGAAATGCATGAACTGCTCTATCACAGCATGTGAGTTTGTGCGGGAGTACCTGCGATCTTCCCAGGATCCTGTTAAGTGCCTGGTACCTATCAGACGGGTCTGTCGATATAAACAGGAACCGCGAACAGCCGGTTGAGATTAGCAGAGACATTCTATTACTGGAGAAACATATTGCGTGATGTTGAGTTAACACAGAGATTAAAACCTTGTCGCAGATGTTAGGTGACCTCTTGCTCAAGTAAGCAGGGATGAAGCAAATCATGCTGAATCGAAGGAGAGAGGCTGGAAATAAGCATTTTTATCCTTTATCCGCTCCATCCCATGATGGGACTTATTCAAGTCATTTAAAGCATCTGGACTCATGCATCTTCCTCCTGTTGCAAAAGCTTTGCTGTGTTATCTGTGCCAACATAAAACATAATTATTCTGCCATGTCAGCCCGATCTCCTGAGAAAATGCAACTATTTTAAAGAAAAAATCCATGTGGAAATGTGTATTTTTTAGAAAACAAAACATGAAGCTCCACCCTAAACCTAACCATCAGCAGGGCTTAGGCAGATCATAAGAAAATGAATTAATAGGATTTTACAAATTCTTTTAAATTAGCCACCAATTCGCCCACACTTAATATAGATACAAATTTCCAAATGTGTTGGCCATGACATGTGCCTCCAATCTAATAAAAGTAAAAAAACAAACTGCAATCGTAATCATATGGTTCAATGCCAAAAAAAAAGAACTGCATAGTTGTTCAAATTCACATTTCTATTCAGTTGAACCGCTATAGTGCAAACACAATTCCAGATAAAACACTAGTGAGGGCACTTGCATCGAAGTGGATATGAGTCCCTCATTTGTTTCTGTAAGAACTAAAACAATGGGAGTGCAAAGCACAGGTCGTTTGTTCTCAACGATGCCTTTCTTTCATCTCCTGAAGCAATGCTCTCTGTCTCATTAATGTCCACACACATTTGCTGGTTTTACGCTCACTTGAGATCAGTGCAAGTTCAGAAGAGTTCACAGTGCAATGGAAACAACACATATTTCTTATATTATCATTAAAATAATTTTGAAAATCATGTTATAAATCATTCCACATTCTACACATACTTTAGGCTATGTTATACATTACTATGGCACAATCACTGGCACGTGATATTAGCTAAAGAGGTGTATGTATTTCATTTAAATTATTTAAATGTCACACAGCCTGTTTTATTAAGTGAGGTGCTATAAATACTATTAAAGTGTGAGATTTTAATCTGCGCTAGTGCACAGATCTCACATGTTCACACAACCGGATATGTGCACGGGTATACTTTTTTTTGTGGTACAATTGTTTTTCTATATCTACAAGGTGTCAGAGGGCAGCACTGAGTCGTGTCATTTACAGGACATTCGTTCGGAAAGATAGAAGAAGAAAAGTAGCGGATCCACCATTGCATGCAAAGTTTACAACAAGAAGCAAAACAGAAACGATGGAGAATGGGCAAATTAGTATACTTGATTAGATTCATAGAACAATTTGTTTGAACATACTATGTATGCACTGTATGCATGCTTAATGCAATTAATACATAACTCATATGCATACACAAATATGTATTTACTGTATGCATAATGCAATTCATAAATAATGCATGTGCATATCCATATATGTTTTACCTGTATGCATAATGAAATTTTAACATATTTTAACACATTAAAAATGTATTTACTAATAAATAAAATATAAATATAAATAAATGTAAGATGATTTTTTATAGGAATTGAACGAGTGTAACAAAATACCAGGTTCATTTTTAATTATTTAGGAACAGTGTTTCCGAATGCAATAAATTATGATTTTTTTTTGTTGCTTCATTACTATTACCTCTTGCATTACCATTATATCTTTGCATACTGTACAATCAACAGTCTGATAAACTATATCTGAAAAGGTAATACAGAGCTGGAGTTTCTGCCATTAGTCATCCTGCTAATTAGAGACGAGTCACACAAAGTCAAAAGAGTACATGATGGCCTTTTTCTGTCCAAGAGACTGTGATGTATAAAGAGAGATGGAGAGAGACTGATCACAGCTCTGCATTTTAAAAGGCCATTTGCTAATCTGACATCACTGTGTCCATTCAATTTATTAGCAGAGACACAGTCCCTGTAATGGGCCTAACCACAGAATCCGAGCCAGTGTGCTTGATACAGAAGCATTGATTAAACACTCCCTGGAGAAGAATGAGAGGAAACCTTGAAAATAAATGTGATGGCCTACTTCATCCTTGAGAATAGAAGAGAGGAAAGCAACACTGTAAGAAAAGGGGCGAAAAAGTACAATTTTGGCAGCAGGGTAATAACAGAGTAAAATACTGTAACTTGATGCATTTGCCAGCATAATACTTTACTGTAATAATGTCTGTAATTTCTCAACTAGATTGTGAGAATTAATAGGTAAAGTACTGTTTATCTGGTGTATTTTGCTAATTGCTGAACGGCAGATGAATTTACTAACTGCGTAAGGTCTGCCATCTATGTGGTATCATAAATACAACTTACTTCAGGTATTACCTCACAAAATGTATTTATGAATAATTTTGCAATATCTTGATATTGTGAAGAACTGCTGCTTCTGCTGGAGGGTTGAATGGTTGTGGTTTGCTATTGGTCGATCTCATGTGAGTGACAGCCTGAAAAAATGTGTTAATTTTAATATATTTCAAACTGAAATAAGAACGTATAATATTTAATTGGGCTGATTTAGGCAAGGCCACACCCCCATCTGCTCTAGCAAGAAAACGTCACACAACTATAACGAGAGAAAACGCCATGTAATTGGTCCGACTGTCTTTGCCCTTTGGAAACCTTGCACTTTTAGACTTAAATGCCAGATGAGCTAATTGGCGTCACATGGTCTGTCCTGATGCTGTGGCACCAGCTCTCCTGCACTCAACTCCCAATCACAGTGACTTCACTTGACATCAAACTGAAAGATGACATCAACCTCGGATTGAATTATAGACGAAATGACAATAAAACTGCATTTTTGCATCATTGCACCAGTGTTATTTTAGTATCATTGATCAATATTTTTAATTAAGTTTTTACTTTTATACTTTCTATTTCATTTTTTGTTTAAAATATAAACATTTTGTTGTGTGTGTTTTGTCATTTGCATTAGTTTTTAATGTGCCTATACAGTTTTTGTATTGATTAATGTTTCAGTATCTTTTAGTAAATCAACTTAAACTAAATGAAGTTTATTTATGTATTTATTTATTTCAGTTAAAATGTATTTAATTTCAAGTGACAAAGTTTGTTTATATATAGTTTTAGTTAACTATAATATCCCTGCATTGCACCCACTAAATAATTGGTTCTGACTGTATAACTATGGGTTTGCATGCGAATCATAAGTGTGCATTTCTGTCCATGTGCATGACATGTGAAGTATCTGCACGAATGCTTTGTTACTTGTCCAAATAAATTCAGTCTCAACTTTATATTAGCGTGAGTGTTTTGTGTGTGTGTGTGTGTGTGTGTGTGTGTGCTGAATAAAGAAGCCAGACTTGGCTTGCTGCCTGTACTCAATCTGCTGATGGCCCACTCGTGACGCCAGGGGAAGCGGGAGCCATTTTTAGCGATGAGGTCATCCTTAATTAAGCAAACAAAGCAAGTCAGCTGAGGCTCTCCAATTCGTTATCTCCACTCATCCTGAAGGACACCCTTTTATCTCCTTTTAATTGAATCTTGCTTCAGCTGGCTTATCGACAAGCATCGGCACTCGGGGACAAAGCCGATGCTGGAATTGTTACGTAAACAAAAGGATAGCCCTCGCCGGAGCATCGGCTCGACCCTCGACGGGGAAAACGGGAGGTGTCGGACAGTGACGGATTCCCGATAACAAACATGCTGTGACGGGAGGCTGAAACGGAGATGAGAATCAAAGATTGAATGTCTTCCAGCGGAGATGTGAGATGACATCATTGGCGTGTGGCGACTGGTTCCCTCTCTCTCTCTCTCTCTCTCTCTCTCTCTCTCTCTCTCTCTCTCGTTCCTCTCTCTATCCCCCCCGCCCGTACTAGTCCATGGCGAGAAACAGTGAGAGATACTCACACTCTGACACCCTTCTCGTCGTTAATTAGCGGATTTGGAAGAAGCGTGGAGCCATTGGAAGAGGAACGCTAGCTCGCCCCAATGATGAAACTCAGACTAACATGTGTGGTCTTGCGACTGTGACTGAGCCGTCAGCCTGTATATGAGACGAGTGCGTTACGTCAAGTGTCTGAATTCATCACACATGCTCAGCGTCCTTCATATATCAATGCTTTCAGCAGCTGTTGTACAATACTGGGAATGCAAATACAGCAATGATGACCAGCCACTGAAAACATAATGCAAGACATTATAGTATCCTGACACTTGGTTTGATTTCATTACATTCATCAATTGTCTCGACAATCATTAACACAAAGATTCAGGATCGAGATCTCCCTGATGTCTGATGTCGACAGCAATAAATAGAGGACGAAAGAAGACGTGATCTCACTTGTTTTCATTGGTTACACTTGATGTCATTGTCACACTGTAATTATACACTTAATTACAGAGTAATAGTAGTTACTATTTAGGGTATTAGGGTTTGGTTTGGTTTAGGGTTAGTTGCATGTTATTATTCATCATTTATAGTTATAACTATAGTTACTGCATGTAACATATGTAACAATGACACTGTAAAATAAAGTTCAGAAGAGTCTCTACAATGTCTACACTATGCTCAGATTTGCAAGACAACAAACTCAGCCACCAAAAGCCCAACATCTCAATATTAACCCAACCATTTCTTCCACTTAGATATGCCAAACATAGATCATATTATAGTGCTTCACTTTTACTGTATTTCAAAGGAATTGAGATCTTCAATAAGACTCCTCAGCTATGAAAGAGCAACCGTCGAGCAGTGTAATTTTCTAAAGGAAAAGCAAAAGAGTGACGTCATGTCAGTATACATTATGCAAATGCTGCATGTGATTAGCGCCCCTCATGAATCAATGCTTTCAAAGGCAGATGTTGAAAATCATTGGAAATGGTGGGCAGAAACACAAAATCAAAAAGCAAATATAGCAACGATCACCAAAAGAACAGTCACAAGAACAGCCACTAAAACATGCAGTTTGTAGTTTCCTGGGTTGATTTTGCACTTGATTTTCGATTAGATATTCTATAAGACAGTCTGTAAGTAACTTTGCTTGAAAAAAAAAAAAACTTTTCACAATATTCTAATTTTGAATTTGGGGTTTTCATAAGCTGTAAGCCATAATCATCAAAATTATAACAAATAAAGGCTTGAAATATCTCACTTTGCATGTAATGAGTCTATAATATATTAGTTTCACCTTTTAAGTTAAATTACTGAAATAAATGAACTTTTGTACAATATTCTAATTTTTCAAGTTTCATCTGTACTTATAGTCAGTTTAATGTCTGTTGAGGAGCATCAAAATAAAGTGTTTGCATATTAAACAGACAGTCTACTAATACTCTACTGAGAGTTAGTTGACATGTACTTACAAAGATACTTATAGTTAGTAAAATGTGATTTCATCAGAGCCGGACAGTAACGGAGTACATTTACTTGAGTACAGTACTTAAGTACAATTTTGAGGGATCTGTACTTTACTCGAGTATCATTTTTGGGGAGTACTCATGACTTTACTCAAGTACATTAGAGAGGAAAATATTGTACTCTTTACTCCACTACATTTCTATCCATAACCGTGAGTACCCGTTACTACTTCTAAAAAAAAAAAAAAATCTCGGAAACCCTCAATTTGTTATTTCCCTCTCAAACGTGATTGGATTGTGCAGGCGCCACTGATGGAGATAGCCTATCAGCAATCAGCTTCAGCTTCCCGCCAAAGGCAACTCATGGTCAGATTTAGATAGGAGACGAAACCATGGATGAAGACACAGCGGGTCCATCCCGGGAATGTGCCGCCCATGGCCATACCTCGACACACTATTTCAATTTTCTGAATTTTCTGAAATTTTCATCATTAACATGGTAAAAAGATGAAAATTACTTGATTTTACTTTCAATTCCTTTTACATTCTCCAAGGTGTCAACATTAACATTTTTCATAACTCCAAGTAGGACAGTGTGGCAGTAGTAATGCAATATTTAGAAAATGTACTCTTGTACTCTTGATACTCAAGTACTTTTAAGAACAAGTACTTCAGTACTTTTACTTAAGTAGACATCTGACTGTAGTACCTTTACTTGTACTTGAGTAAAATTTAGCAAGAGGTATCTGTACTTTTACTGAAGTAATGAAGCTGTGTACTCTGTCCGCCTCTGGATTTCATTACAGCAACGACTGTCTAGAAATCATTATCACAAACGATTCAGGAATGCGATCTGCCTGATATCTCAGTCGACAGAAGTGAGATTAAAAAAAGAGCAAATTAAGACTTTAATGAAGCAATCTCCACACTTGTCTCCCTTATAGTTTCATGAGAGATCTAAACAATGTCTCAAACTGTGCTCAGATAGAGATCTCAATTTAACTCAAACATATCTGCAAAAAAAAAAAAACATCCGCGGAGCAATGAAACTTTAGAAAAGAAAAGCAAATGCATTACATCATATACGCTGTATTCGGTTATCACACACAATGCTTCTGGAAACTTGTCGGGATTATTTCAAATGAGCAAATCTTGCAGAAAATGAAGGAATCAGATGAGAGAGACACATCTCAGCTGCAGAGCAGGTCACATCCGTTTTCTGAAAAATTGAATATGGCGTGGCTTTACGATATCATTAAATTTGACAAGGTCAGAGACATCTCACTTGGTTCCTCCAGAACAACGAGAAAATCCTTTACCATGCTTCAGCAAACGGATGCCATCTAGAGGTTTTAAACAAATCTTTCAATGTGGCGAGAAATTGAAAACACCCTTTTCATACAACATTGAGAAAAGTTTCATGATAGGCATTTTGAAGCTCAAAACTTCCACGTGAAGATGTTCGATACATGCTTTGCCAGTTCTTTAATTATATGACCTGAGAAGTGATTTATTACACGACTAAATTCTCAAGGACCATTTTTCTTTTCTATTTGAGGACAAATGATGACATTTTACCACATTTATATCTCCTACACCGTGGAGAGTGTCCTTATTAAATTATTATTATTATTTATATTATTATGTCAATCTGTTGCCATTGCACTGCACATTTGTGCACAGGGAATATGTGGTGTTTTTCCCTCCCTTAATGGTGTACTAAGTAGTTGATTTTGGCTTGTCTAATGTTTTAACTGTGCCCATGATGGATTCATTCTGACTT
The DNA here is from genome assembly GCA_030578275.1 of Meda fulgida. Classification (NCBI taxonomy): domain Eukaryota; kingdom Metazoa; phylum Chordata; class Actinopteri; order Cypriniformes; family Leuciscidae; genus Meda; species Meda fulgida. The sequence continues at coordinate 2,447,795 of CM060620.1, read as the reverse complement.
TCAGGACAGCTAGTTTTACTTGCAACTCCAAAAACTATGTTACCAGCAAGCTTTGAGTACAAAAATAAACACAAGAAACTGACATTTTCCCTGCAACAGCCAAACGAAAAGAACCATAAAAAACTATTTACCAGACAACTTTGGTGCTCGAAAATGAGGAGACATTTACCAGACAAAATGAGCAATAATCTATTCTAAGTCATGGATCAATATGACTTTAATTTCAAGGTAACCCTCCTTCTCCTCTATAGCCTTTTTTTTTCAATTCAAAGAAAAAGTATTAAAGTAGAGACAGCAAAAGTAGAAAAAGCGAGTCTGGTCTTGTCTGAAGCCTTTATAATTGGCTTGCGGTGTCGAACGCATAAACCTTCCTCGTTCTGCTGTGTGAAAATGTGTCAGACAGGCTCAGGATCTTAAACGAATCGTAACGCATGGTGACACATTGTTGCCGAGAATCTGATTTTATGTGTACAAAATTGTGAGGCAAACAGCATGTAATAAAGTTGTTTATAGATGGCAAGACAAGAACATTCTGGCTTCCCAGCATTGGTCAGCACAAAGCTAAACATTTTATTTAGTTTAATTAGTAAATGCAAAACATATTCGTGGGCAGTGAGTCAATTGCCTTAGGTGAACACAGTGGTTGGTTGTGATTTTTTTTATTTTATATCACGACATGTGTTCGTCTATGAAGCCGAAAAAAAGAATGGGGGTGTTTGGCTGAAATATTATTGTTGTCTTCACTTTTTAAGTGAACTGTACAGTCAAAACATACTGTAAATATTACAGTCTAAGCATGAGTTTTGAGGAAGCATGCGTCTAGCGTTCGGACATGGACTGATTGTTCACTGCAGATCAGAACTTGGCCAAAGTCATAAAACTCAAGTGAAATGTTTACGCTGCTAATTTCCGTTTAACTCTTTGAGAAACTTTGAGGAGGTTATTCTGGAATCATTAAAAAAAAAAAAAAAAAAAAAAAAAAGCATGTCAAATATGGTTGGCAGGATGACATTTAAACAAATTTAAACTTATATATATATATATATATATATATATATATATATATATATATATATATATATATATATATATATATATAATATATATTTATACAGAAGTTTCTTGTGTTTATATATTCGAAGGTGAAACACACGATAACAAGTGCTCCTTTTGGTTCTGAGATCCAAGCATCTTTTGGATCTCATGCATTACAGTCTGTAATATTTGAGACAAAAATATTTGTTTTTGGGATCAAAGGGATCATCTGTTGTGAAATAAGAGGATTTGTAGAATAATGGGAGATATTTAGAAATATGGAGTTCTTCAAGAAGGACATTTTGCAGTTTAAGGCAGGATGCTTGGGAAAAGAAATTGGGATCAGTGTTGACAGAATATCTGAAAGTTAATCAAATATTAAAGTCAAACTTTCTTAATACACATGTGTGGAGTTGTTGTGCATTGCTTCCCAATGAAAAAAAAATGCATTAAAATGACTTTCCCTTTAGAAGGATGTCAAAAGGAAACCCTCTTATTTTTCCAAGAATTTGGATATAAATGGAAAAGGAAGCAAAAAAGCCGGATAAAAAGCATTCCCTCTTCAGATGCCCATATAATCTGCACAAAGAGTTTGACTTTATTTCCACAAAGGATGAGATTCTCCTGAACCTTCATTTATGAACTTAAAATGAATAGGTATTATTTTGAGACTAGTGTGTCGACACAACACTGGTAAAGCCTGCAAAGCTGGCAACTTTCTCATGACGTCTGTGCAAGGATAGCATAAAAAAGAGGTGACGTCATTTGTTTGCATGTAGCTGAGTAAGCAGCATTTACTTCTAAGTGCATTCAGCAATCAAAGCAAACAAATAATTCTATTTTTCATAAAGAAATTGCAGCCTTATTTAGAAACATTAATTATTTGCAGTATGACATTATTTATTATTCAATGAGAAGATGAAAAATAAGAGGGTTTCCTTTTGATATCCTCCTAAAGGGAAAGTCATTTCAGAGGAAAGCAAGTTATTGCTTTTTTTTTCCGTTGGGAAGCAACGCACAACAGCTCCACACATGTGTATTAAGAAAGTTTGACTTTAATATTTGTTTAACTTTAAAATATTCGGTCAACACTGATCCCAAGCATCCTGCCTTAAACTGCAAAATGTCCTTCTTGAAGAATTCCATATTTCTAAATATCTCCCATTATTCTACAAATCCTCTTATTTCATTTCACAACAGGTTGTGAAACAAAGAGTGTATTTTTGTCTCAAATATTACAGACTGTGATACATGATCCAAAGGCGTGTTTCACCTTGGATCACGGTCCCCATCTGATAATCCAACCCGGTCACACTAAATGTGTCTGTATAGCAAGCATTGTGTTTATCGTGCAACTTATACGGCAAAATGAGTTTTTACGTGCATATGATACGCACGGGTAGGTTTGGTAGTGGTGTGGGGGTGCGTGTGTATTATACGCTTGGGTAGGAGCGGCAGTGGCTCAGTGGTTCATGTAGGTTGTCTACAAACCGGAAGGTTGGTGGTTCAGTCCCCGGTTCCACCTGACCAAGTGTCGAGGTGTCCATGAGCAAGACACCTAACCCAAGCTGTGTGTGTGTGTGTGTGTGAGACACCTAACCCCCGCTGCTCCCAACGAGCTGGATGGCCCCTTGCATGGCTGACACTGCCGTCGGTGTATGAATGAGTGTGTGAATGGGTGAATGTGAGGCAATATGTAAAGCGCTTTGGTGACCATTGGGTCTGTGGAAGCGCTATATAAATGCAGTCCATTTACCATTTAGGATTAGTGGTGTGGGGTGTGTGTGTATTACACGCAATAAAGTGCGTATCATATGCACGTTAAAATGTTTTCGTTTAAATTCCCGGATAAACACAATGCTTGCTATACAGACGCATTTTCATGAGAACAGGCTGGATAATCACAATAACGTTAAATAAATAATGTTGTCATCTCCTTCTCACTTGAGCTTTTTGGAGTGCTGCTTTCATAGTTGGGTTAATTTGGATTAATGCTTAATTTGGTGTGGAAGTGGTTCTCCAAATCCACTGGTCTGGGGCGTGTGGAAGCAAAACATGTTAAAGTGAAACTCTGACTCGCTAGTTGATTTCTTAACGATGCATCGCACTACAGTAGTGAAGCAGCGAGTTACAGCGCTGTACGGGACACACACTCCAGACCTCTTTGCAGAAAAGGTAGCAATATCTAAATGTGATTCTCCTGGTTAAATAAAGGATAATAATAAAGAAAAAAATATATATACAGTATATATATAAAATCAGTTCTACTTTTACAAACGCATGAAAATGTCTTGATATTACGCAATTAGGTTCCTAGTTCGTCGATAGAGCAACACCTTTAGGGTTGGTGTGTTAATAGTGAGACGCTTGACTTGGGTTTTTGCGAGTGTAGGTCTGTGTTTCGGACCCCTGGAGGGTGTAATCCTGCCGTCAGTGTCCTGGATGCATATAACCGATTCGATCGGAGTGAACGACTCTGATAGATCTCCTGCTTTCACTCACAGCGCTCTTCCTTCTGCTAGATTGACTGGTGGATGACTAAACCTGGCCTGTTCAACCTAAACATTTCATCTCCTCTTTCATTAGATTCCTGTTACCTGAGCTCTGCTGTACACATGCTGTTAGTAACCCGGTCATGTAACCCTGAAGTCGTAGTGCCATTGAAGCTTAACACGATTTGACCAGATCAACAAGACAATCGGTTATGTATTCAGCCTCGACCGCAGGCTATACGAGGAGAACAGCATCATTGTAAAGCCCTGGCTGAACTGCAATTTCCCAGCACTGGGAAATTAGATTTCTAAATTGATCACAGGCATAGGAACCGTTCATTCACATCTAAATTATTGGAAGCATCTCGTAAGATTGGACAAAGTCCATTAGGCCAAAAGTAGTAGTGAAAATGAAGGGTGAAAAGGTTGTCAGGTTGAGCAGAGAAACACATGCAGGAAAATACATGTATTATTCACATCAATACACTGATCTACACTGGTGGTCAAAAGTGTAATATTTTTCTGAAAACCGTGATACGGTTCAAAAGTTTCAATTGAAACAAAAAAAGTTGAATAAAATAATATTAATTACTTATTAGAATTATTCATACTTTTATCCTGCAAGGATGCATTAAATTGATCAGACGTGACTGTATATAGAGACATTTATAATGCTACAAAATGTTTCTGTTTCTAACAACTTCTGTTCATTGAACTTTCAAAGAATCCTGGAAAAGATGTATAATGTATTAGTTTTACAAAAACTATGCAAGCAGCTCAACTGTTCTCAACATTGATAATAATCATAAATGTTTCATGAGCAGGAAATCATCATATTAGAGTGATTTCTGAAGGATCATGTGACACTGAAGACTGCAGTAATGATGCTGAAAATACAGCTTTGATCACAGGAATAAATTACATTTTATAATATATTACAATCGAATACGGGTATTTTAAATTGTATAAATATTTCACAATATTACAGGTTTTACTGTGTTTTTGACCAAATATACAGGCCTTGTTGAACAGAAAAGACTTCTTTCAAAAACATGAACAAAAACTAAATTAAATTTTGACTGGTAGTGTAGTTCCCTTGTATATTATGTGTTTTGCAGAATAAAAATTGTGCAGATTTTATGAATCAGGTGTCGTTCTCTGTGATATTGTTCATATCAAACCTGCGAGTTTACCTGTGTATATTTCCGCCTCTGACGGGTCCTCTACTCGCTTGTGTTGAATGATGTAATCTGAAACCTTGTAGCCAATCAGGGGCTCCACATCGATCCATTCCAGCGCCACCATCGTACTGGAGGGTTCCAGGTGTGGAGCCAGTCTCAGTCTGAGGAAAAAATGAAGAAAATACAACATTTAAGTACATGCTAGGAGGATAGGTTTCACTTTATTTTGATAATCCCTTTAACACTTAAAGTTGCACCTACATGTCTACTAGCTCTCATTAGAGTGTTAGTAGAGTATTAGTAGACTGTTAGGGTTAGGGTTAGAATAAGTTGACATGTGGTTGCATAGTTACTTATAGTCAGTAGACTGTCTGTTGGAGGACCATCACAATAAAGAGTTATCAGATATTAATCAGACAGTACACTAATACTCTAATGAGAGTTAGTTGACATGTAGTTGCAAAGTTAGTCCACAGAATGTAGATATTGCATATCTGTAAATGTGAATGCATGAAGTGTCCAATGTTTCACATTTAGTTGTTCGGTTAAATAAGTGCATCATCTGGGTAGTTCAAATGCTCTAAAATGCATTTTTAAAATGTTCTTTTTAAAAAATTTCAGTGTGAACGCTCTATTCGCACAAAACGGCATAGAATAATCAGACAGTACACTAATACTCCACTGAGAGTTAGTTGACATGTAGTTGCAAAGTTACTTCTAGTCACCAGAATGTTCAAAAGGGACCATCAAAATAAAGTGTTACCGTAGGATGAACTGGCTCACACTGTACGATTTATAATAGTCCTTTACGACAGTTGCTTTACGACTGTACGAACATGATCCCTGCATGATATCATGATGATGTAAGGTCTCAGTTGTAATTAATGTCAGACTGTACGCCAGTCGAGATGTGTTAAAAACGGTGCGTCAAAACTTCTGACACTGCCGGAAATTTGTCTGAGGTCAAATACACTTCAGACACTTAAGACACCGCGAGGAACTCACTAAGAATGAACTGTGACCTTGCAACTGTTCTGCACCCGTTTCAGACTACTAAATCTGTGCTGAACGGAACTATGGAGCAGTTTGGATCTTGCGGGCCAGTTAGAAAAAAAAAATATAAATGTTTTTATTCACAAATTAATTCACGATTGTCTGGATCACAAAATGCATTTAGCTGCATTTTTTGTATACCTTTCAAAAAAATGTTTTAAGACATTAATACTTTTTTGTATTAAGGAAAGATGCATTAAATTGATCAAAGGAGAAAATACATTTATAATGTTACAAAATATTTCTATTTGAAATAAGTGGTGTTCTTTTAACATCAAAGAATCTTGAAAAAAACTGTATCATGGTTTCCACAAAAAAAAAAAAAAAATAAGCAGCACATCTGTGTCCAACATTGATAATAATGAATAATGTTTCTTAAACAAAAAAATCATCATATTAGAGTGATTTCTGAAGGATCATGTGACACTGAAGATGATGCTGAAAATTCAGCTTTGATCACAGGAATAAATTACATTTTAAGATATATCCACATTGAAAACAGTTATTTGAATAATATTTCACATTTTTGTTTTTGTACTGTATTTTTCCATCAAATAAATGCAGCCTTAGAGACTTCTTTCAAAAATATTTACACAAATATATTGTAAAAACACTTTACAATAAGATACCATTAAACATTATGAAAATGCATTAACTAACAATGAGATGCATTTGTATTAATCTTTGTTAATGTTAGTTAAAACAATACATAAACTGTTCATTGTGCATTAAATTACACAACTACTGATTTTAATAATGTATTAGTAAATGTTGAAATTAACAGTAACTTTTAGTACATGCTTTAAAATTATCTTACATTTTTAGTGCATGCATCTAATCTTAACAAAGTGAACCTTATAGTAAAGTGTCACCAAAACAACAACAGCACCAACATGTGAACAGTGCTGTATATTCCTTCATGTGACTCAGCATGTCATGAAATGATTGCCTTTGAATTTGCCAGTGAAGATGAGGCATGTTTGGCAGCATCACGGGTCTCATCAACAGTCGAGGATGAATCCATGAATGGAGAAGTGCGTAAAGAGGCTCAGGGTTACTCACACGGGCCGGCGCAGGGGACTGCAGTTGGGCAGCCCGTCTTTGCCAAGCGCAGTCAGGTCACAGCGGCACCAGTTCTCGATGACATCACCCTTCCCCGCACACCAGTATGAGCTCATCGTGGCACTTTTGAAAGCCTGCAAAATAAATGGCACAGGTGAGAGAAATGCAATTATCTCGGGGAGCAAACGTCCTTCCGGCGCAGTCGATGAGTCAGACCAGTCGCCAACAACACACTCTGCCACCTCCACTTGAGAAGTGGTGTATCTCTGTGAAGTTCGGCAGGCTGAGGGCATCTCGGGGCGCTTTGTGCAGACAAGAACCTGTCAAGATTTAATTGGAAACTGCACCAAAAAAGGTCAGCCCACGTGTGAATGTCAAGAGACTCCATCTCAGGGGCAATAATAAGAAAAGCAAGGGGCAGAGAAGGAACCCATATATATATATATATATATACAGGTGAAACTCGAAAAATTTGAATATTGTGCAAAAGTTTGTGTATTTCAGTAATTCAAATTAAAAGGTGAAACTAGTATATATAACTATATACATATGCATGATTATACTTTTCAGAGGGCCGACATTTCTGTATTTAAAATCCTTTTTTGTATTGATTTCATGTAATATTCTAATTTTCTGAGATTTTGAATTTGGGGTTTTCATAAGCTCTAAGCCGTAATCATCATAATTATAACTTTTGCACAATATTCAAATTTTTTGAGTTCCACCTTCATTCAGCTGTTTTTTTTAAATGCATGAAAAATAACTAAGTAGAATCGAGTATAGTTTGGAATTTTATAAAAAAAAAAATAAAAAAAAAATCAAACCAGTTAAAATAATGGAAACTCTTTACAACAAGGGGTTACACTTTATTTCGATAGTCCACTAGACATTCTACTAACTATAAGTAACAAATAAGCACCTAACTCTAATTCATTTGTGACAAACTAACTCTCATTAGAGTATTACATTAGAAGACTGTTATGTTCGAGTTAGGGTTAGTAGAATAAGTTGACACTTGAAGGGTAATCACAGTAGAAAAAAGTAAAAAATTGGCAGAAGTCCCTGTGCGACACATAATATACATGCATCATTTATTTTAAAAAAAAAATTCTTATTATGTACATTAAGATTTTTGTGTTACATTTTCTAATGTTTATTACATTAATTTAGTGCATTAATTTTGCACTGTCTGTTTACAAATATTGGCTTTGTTTCATGGATAGGCTGTTAACAGTGAACTCTGATAGCACCGGTATTATTTAATATAATTCACATTTATATTTATATAGCGCTTTTCACAATACACATCGTTTCAAAGCAGCTTTAAAGAAAATACATGATTAAACATACTGTTATCAGAGGTGACTGTCTAAGTTATGTATTTCAAATATGTACAAATCACAGTTAGCTAAAAAAAAACAAAAACAATTTAAACAATGTAATATTATTAGGGGACATCAGGTAATCAGTTCAAGTTGTCAGGCTTGTGTAGGTTTGCCGAAGACGAGGACAAGGGAACTTCAAAGTAAGCAATTTATTAACAAACTACACTTTCAAAAACATATAAGACCACGGGAAACCACTCCAGGACTTCAGGACACACACAAAACCATACATAGACGACGACCGACAAACACTGAGGGAAAACACAGGGCTTAAAAGAACTGGGGCTTAACGGGATAATTAACTAGACACAGGTGAAGAAGCTGAATACAAACGAGGAGCGGGAACAACTAACAGGACTAAACCAAAATCACAATAGACAGGGGGAAACAAGATCACAGAACATAGCAGAACACATCAAAACGTGACACAAGTATGCTTAACATTATATGACTTAATGAAATTTACGGTTATAAGTTGCATGTATCAATACTCGAACACACAGTCACCGTACAGGTATTTTTTATAGTGGACAGTGATGAGGAGACACACATCTCTCTCAGGTTTCTGACTGCCAGAACTCAGCCCTTATTTACGCACAGGCAACTCTCTTTAAACGGCCTTGATGAATGAGACGTTATTACAGCGGCAGAGAGACGGAGGGGAAAGACTGCAATCCATTGCGCTATAATGACTTTCATGAAAGATGCCTGGCAGAGACGCCGAGTCGTGGAAGTCCACCAGAGAGTGAATGGAGAAGTGCGAGAGTGTGGCGGAGAGAGCAAAATCACGGACACCGTATTTATCACGATATACTGGAAACTCTAACCATGTCATACACTATTTTGGGATCATCTATTATTTACTCTTTTTATTTGGAATTTCATGGACAAAAAACACACACACACACACAGACCAGTTAAAATAATGGTACAACTTTATGATACAGGGTTACACTTTATTTTGATAGTCTACTTTACACAATCTACTTACTATAAGTAAATAATAATTTGCAACTATGTAAACTAACTCTCATTAGAGTATTAGTAGACTGTTTGGTTAAGGTTAGGGTTAGTGGGATAAGTTGACATGTAGATAGTTAGTATGTCTAAAGTGGCCTATCAAAATAAAGTGTAACCAAATAAAGTTTCATTAGCAGTTAACGATGTTAGTTAACATGAACTAACAACAACAGAAAATAGTGTCAATGGTAATCTGTCAATGGTAATTTTCAACATTTACTAATATCCTAAAAAAAAAAATGTATATATATATATTTTTTTTTTAAGATATTAGTAAATGTTGAAAATTACCATATATATCTATATATCATTTGTTTTATGTAATACAATTATTTTGCATTTATCTACTTTTGTTGATGGACTGTGAACTAACATAAACAAATATTTAATAGGCTACATTTGAATAAAGGGTAAAGATGTTAATTTTAGTTAATTTTCTGAGGCCAGACATCACTTTTTGCCACTTCTGTACAGATCTACTGTATGCACAGCTTTTTTTTGTAATGATGCACGAGACAGTATGGAAGTAACCCTTGAGGAAGGAAGGATCCTTGAGAGAAACCAGCGATCAAATGAGAAAACTTTCCCATGAAAACACGAGTTTGAGAAACCCACAGCCTATACAACTAGTTAAACATGTATTTGGAGGTGCAGGAAGGGCACATCTTGATAGTTTATGTAAAGGATCTGGCCTTCATGTCAAATCATGCATTCCCAGCCAACACTATGAAAGTGCCGCTAAAAGGTTTAACAAATATGCCCATTAGAGCGGTATTCGGCAAATTGCAAAAAGGGTTAAAACAGTTCCTGCAAATAGGAAACAGATGATCAGAAAAGTGCAACATGAAATATCAATGCTGATGAGCGCAGCCCTGCTCGTGGACAAACGGAGAGCCGCAGACGTGCACACACATTTACCAGCGGTTTCCTAGAAAAAGCACGCTTGACTGCTCAACTGCACATGTGAAAAATAGACAAAACGATTATGGCTATGTTTATGTATGCAGAGTAACCTAAGCCAGTTTCAACTGAGTAAACAGGGAGGGTAATTAGGCACGTGTGTGTGTGTGTGTGTGTGTGTGTGTGTAACGAGTGGGGATCTTATGGAGGTCAGACAGAGAGGGTGTGTGACGGGGAACCCTAAAGACCTCAAGGCAAAGTTAAAAATAAAGCAGTGGTTTACTGTTAGTGAACCACACTGCTGAGATTTATATTTAGATGAATATTTAAAAATGCTTGTTTTCCCCTCAATCACACAATGAACACACAACAACAATGAGAGAAGCATCTGATCATAGCGATGTGGATTTGTTTGCACCAGCTCTGCAAACTGGTTCTCCAGTCAATTCACATCACGTTTATTTATACAATAGATTGTTTTAAAGCAAGCCGCTTTACAGTATTAAACATGACAAAACAATGTCAGGGTCATTTTCAATTAGAATTAAAATGTCAGTTTCTACAATAAAGCATCTCTCCAGTGTTAAATCACGTCTTATCTCGACAGACTGAGCAGAAGAAATGAACTGGAGAAGATTTACACCTCAAAGAAGGCGGAGCCTCAGAGCCACGCCCACATCTTACATCATCACCACGGACCAATGGCAGTACAGACGTTTTTCGTAGCCGGAACTGTTTCGAACTCCTGAAACAAACATAAAAAAACTTCTTTTTGGCCTGATTTAGTTTCGCAATGACGTCCAACCAGTTCGTTCTTCGATTTAGCTTGAAGTACATCAGGCGTCTTAATCAGAACCTGCCCTGGATCAGCCATTTAAAGTTCAATACCAAGGTTTCCGAAGACTGTACAGAGTAAACAAAAAAACATTTCAAGGCCAGAAACTGCTTTCTTTTCTGAAACTGTCGATGACCCCCGAGTTCCACAAAACTTCTCCTCATTCTCAATGACAAGACAATCATGACGTCTAAATGCCATTATCTGTTGTAGCTCATCTGAGCTCACCCTATTACTGTCCCCAATCAGCGTCTGATATGTGCAAACATTAGCCAGCTGGCCCCGAGGAATTGATTCATCCGATGACCCAAAACCTCAGCAAACAGGTCATTCCGATCATTCGGCTAATGCAGTGAAGGAAATGTCCCTGTTTCTAGGAACGTCTATAACCATCTTCCAGGAAAGAGCTGTGGCTTCGATTGAATCCGGGGTTCAGGAGGGGACACGAAGAATGCAAATAAAAGTGCACATCGTTGGAAAGCAGAATAAACCTATAAGCTGATTCGATTTGCTTTCTCCATCAACCTAAATGGCCAGCAAAATCCATGGGTATAGCATTCCCTGGAAAATTGATTTTAGTCAGCATCTTGCCTATAGGGTTTAAAACCGACTATAAGGATATCATCCGTCGTTTTCTTCTTCGGTGAACGAAGATTGCACCGTGATCGGATTGGTTGCACAGCTTTGAATGTGCAGACGGCAATTCCCTAGCTGAGCAGTTTTACTCCAATAAACAGCCATATACTCAATTACAGTGAAGACTATCTTCAACACACACACACACACACACACACAACAGAACACTTCGCCTGTCGAGTCCTTCGATTTCAGGGATTTGCTCTTTTTGAATGTTTTGCAGAGCTGAGTGTAAGCAGAATTTTGGAGGGCAAATAAAGATGCTTGGCAGTGTGAGTTAGTGTGATGTCAGACAGTTTGGGAAGAAGACACTCCTGCTGTTTTGCTGTTGTGACAGATGAGTTTGTTTGACAAGCCTCCGTTGATGCAGATTGATGGTTAATCTCAACCTCATTTATATCGGTCAGTGTTATACTGAAGCAACAATTCAGCGTAAAGTGATTTATAAAAACTAATCTGCAAAAATTGTTTCTGCAATGAAGACTTACGTTCGCAATGCATATCGTCAGTAGTGACAGTCTTCATCGTGATGTATATTCCAGTGAAACAGTAAAGATCGTTCAACATGCATTTGTAAATGACATAGGGAGAATTATCTTTTTATGCCGACTTTAAATATCACATTTTCCAGATAAATGAGTCGGACCTAACTATAAGTCACACAGGGACAAAATTGCATTGCTGAGAGAAAAAGAACAAAGACAGATAAGTTGCATCGGTGTGTGTCACATTTTATTACATTCATAATAACGAAAAATACCGGAAAATAAATCAAAATGTTTACAAGCATTATGCATATATACGAATTCATTTTAGTTTCTCTTTAAAATTTAACAGTGTTCAGAGTGTAAAACAAACTTATAGTTTTTTGTTTAACTATACAAACAAAAACAAATAATTATAAACAACATTTATTATAAAAGCGAAGCCTAAACTAATTCATTTAAAGTGAAACTGAAACTACCGGTGTGTGAGAAACGTGCTACACTAATAAACTTGTGCTCTCGTACCTCTCTTTTTCAGCATGCATCTGTGTACGCTTTACACGTTTGTGTGCTTGATGGTAATTTCATCACAAGTTGCTTTGTAATATTAGTTGCAGGATGTTTCCAATGATTAAAACATGTCTTGCATTCCAGATATTCGTTTTTAATAACTCTACAAGTTCAATTAAGCCATCTATATATACTGTTAGGGAAATATTATAAATATGAGGTAAGATCAAATCACTAAACTTGGTTAAGGTATTTATATATGGATGCTTGTTTCCCACGGAATAATAATAAAAAGAAAAATGTTATTGCAAAATTATTTCTCATAATTGACATTTTCTCTCAGAATTGCGTGATATAAAGCCACAATTGCATGTTATAAAGTCAGAATTGCGAGTTTTTTTTACCTAAACAAACAAACAAACACAAATTACAGCTGCAGGTTTTATTTTACTATGAAAAAAACATTGTTGGTTCTCTCTTGTTTTTGCTCGTTTTCATAATTCCTTTGTATGACAGTCTGGCCAAAGATGACATCACGTAATATGCTTACAAAATCTTTAACACATTTTTAATAAAGGCTGAAGAGGCCGGACATCACTTTTGGCCACCAATACTGTATGCAAGATGATTTAAACACGCATAACTCAGACCAGAAACGTGTGGTCATGAGTGCAGTACTCTGGTTGACCCGACAGAAAAAACACACACTTTCCACCGGGGGCGTCCAATCATGGCCACTGTCCTGTAGAGTTCATGCCCAACCGCAGTTCAACACACCTGAACCAGCCAATCAATGTCGTATTAGGCCTATTAAAGTGTTGTGGCCCAACTCTTCAGGACAGTGGTCCTCCAGGAGCAACCCCTGCTTTACACTATTGCACTCTTTACTGTAGCGCCCCTAGTGGCAATGCAGAGAATGCAGCGCATGCTTGTGTCAGAACATAATTCGGATGTGTCTGAGTGCCTGCATTCGGTTTCTTGCATAAAGGTATGGCTCAGGATCAGTGGTGTCATGCCCATTCAAAGAGAGATTCATTCAGATTTTTCCTCCCTGATAATTTTTTTTGTCACAACTTTATTCATATTATGCTCCATAATTACCAAAGCCTATAACGACTCACATGTATTCTTCTGGATGTGTAATAAATCGGTCAGCATCAGCCCGCCCCTTTTTCCTAATATGGTGTCTGTGTAAATCAAATCTAGAATCTTTGCTGTGTATGTACAAGCAACTCACTCGTCTCGCACGTTGAGCTGGCAATGTTTTACAGATGGTCTTGAAGTGGTACGTGTGCAAAGCAACAAATCAGCATTGAATTAGTTATCGGATGATATTACAAGGTAGTGGGATTATTTGAGGTTGACCTGGAAATTTTAACTTGATCAAAAAGTTATGGATTTGATATTAGCTGCGAATTCAGAGCATTAAGTTAAGTTGTGTCAGTGTAACGATATCGATAGCTAGCCTAGTCTAACCGTAAACTAGTTGGCTAACGTTACTGCCTGCCACACAATAAGCCATTAGTAACGTTATCTGATCGGTTTTGAAACATCTGTTCAGTTTTGTCTTGTGTCAAAGTCTCCAGCTGGTTCAATTGTTTTCAGTTTCATAGAAACGAGGGTGTTAAATTTGTTGTAGGCTAACTGCAAAATCCAACCTAACGTTATCAAGGCATCGACTTGATGTTTCTTCCATAGACTGTAATTCACGGTTCTTCATGGATCAGGCAGCTAATTCAAATGCAGTGAAAAAAGATAGGCTACCCGTTGGAAAGCTACAGCATAGTTGTTATACAAATCGGTATGACCATGATGTAGGCTTAGAGTGCACGAAAGTGTAGCAGTCAGCCTCTCTCTCATGTGCTTTTCTTTCGTCAACCTGTCTTTTACATAAACGTACAAAATAGATACTTTAACTTAGTCCTCAGATAGAGGAGGGTTGCCGCTAGCTCCGTTAAGGTATTTCTGTCCCTCCCAAACTGCATTGAAAGGGTATGTTTAGCAGCCAGAATTTAAACATTTTCAGGGGGAGAACCCCCCTGACCCCTCCTAACATGATCCATATCACCCGTCAGAGAACAATTGCAACGTCTCAGATTGTGCCCCCCCAGAATTTTGGCTTGCATGACGCCCCTGTTCAGGATTAAAGTCATGATGAAACAGAAACAGAATTCCATATGGTGACAAAAAAAACAAGAGAGAGAGAAAAAATGCATGGCGGAGACTTGAGGTTCAATGCGTTGGTTGTTAACTGGATTTTGAGATGTGAGCGTGGCTTTCAAAATTGATTGCATATTTTCTACTGCGGTTTTAATATGGGTTTAAATGGACTATGTCACAGAGAGAAGTCTGTTGTTTTTACTGGAAGATCCAGTTGACATTTTGATTAAAAATGACAAGGTCAAAAAACATATGCAGGTATGAATCATTTACAAATATGCAATAACATGTATAGAAAATATATAGGCTTCTGATTCATGCAGACTTTGACTTTGTATGATGACTGCAGATTAGAGATGCATTAGAAGCATGTTGCCAGATGTATGAGAAAACGGCTGGGAATATTTTTTTTCTTCTTCTCTTATCTGTGTCCAAAGAGTTCCCCCTTAATCTTAAAATGACTGATGAGTTTCCTACTTGCACAAAAATGTAAAGAACAATGTGTGAGTGTGTATGTGAGAGTGTGTGTAGCTGGATTGCAAAGGAGGGGCACTGTGATGAAAACAGGATCAAAACTGTCATATGAGAAGCTCTGCAAGTTCGCTTTGTATCCTTTTCAGACCTGTTTTCCGGTTGAGTGTTTTTAAGGAAATGGACTAAAAATTTCAGAACATAACTGAAGCCAAATTTCCAAAGAGACTCAAACAGACAAGAATGATAAAAAATATACATCATATACGGCCCTGCTCCATACAGCCACTTCATTTTCCTCATCTATCTGTGACAAATTGATTTCTATAAGGAATAAAGTTCATAACTTCTGACCATTGCAACAAAAGCAGCTCAGGGTGGCATAGAAGAAACCTGAATAAGATAAATGTTAAAAAATGCTCTCAAAACTTTTAAAACAGGACCTATTATTATTTCTTTTTTTTTCTTTCTTTTTTTTTTTTCCATGTTCACCACTCTAAAAAATGCTGGGTTGTTTTAAATCAATTTTGGGTAAAAGATGAACAAACCCAAACGTTGGATTCAAAAATGCAATTTAAAAAAGTTGCCCAACGGTTGGTTTTGTCCATATTTGACCCAAAATTGGGTTAAAACAACCCAGCATTTTTTACAGTGATCTTTCTTTAATGTGTAATGTTGCTTTATGAGCATGAAAAATCTCTGCAAAGCTCCAGTTCTTCTCTACATCAGTGTCAGTGTTACTCCCTGAAACGCCTCCATTGTAGTCTTTAGTTTCTTCCGGGAACAAACACATCACAATATTCCTCATTTAAATAATTCATACGCAGGATAAAGGGGCGGGGCCTGGTTGAGTGAGTTAGTAGTGTGTTAAACTGGCGGTTATGGTAAGGGGCGGGGTATTTCCTAAACACACTCGAAGTGCTCGACCAATCACAACACACTGCTCCAGCCGACCAATCAGAGCACAGTGTGCTTTTCAGGAGGAGGGGCTTCATAGAGACAGGAAGTAAACAGAGTTACTGACAGACTGGAGAGAGAGGAGCCGCAACAATGGAGAATATGAGAAAATAATCAACATTTAAGCAGGAAAACCTGTTCTAGTCGAGCCTGAAAACAACATCACGATTACTAGAAGGGCCTCTATAAAACTCCATCCACATTTTCCATGTGAAAACTGATTCATATTAAGTGTTGATGGTTGCATCAATAGGTTGTAAGATCTTAAAGCTACTTTGGATGTAAAAAAAATCTATCTAGCAGCGAGACTCCTAAACAAAGATGCGCCGTGTTTAATCGTGGGCAGGTTATGCAGGAATGCCAATGTTTGGATCTCAAGTCAATGCAAACGCAGACCGAGTCACCACCTCTTCCATCATTTCTGTTGGAAAGCATGCCAAAAGAAGCGTCGTTTTGGTGTCTGAAGAGCATTCTCTAGGCCTTTGTGTCTGTTACTCTAATAGAGAGGAGTCCTGGCTCGTCCCCGGGGTCGATGACATCAATATCATCCTCATAATCTCGCAGTGTTTTCAGAGCATGTTCCCAGTCGACTCGGCTGTGGTTTTCTCTCCTGTTTGTTTACCAATCGACAGATACCCGCTAGAGACCGTCTGCTATCGATTGAGAGCCTTTCGTCATTGTTGACGCTCCTGTTAGGAGCAAGGTCCACACACACACACACACACACACACACACACACCGGCTTCAGCGGGAGAAGCAATTAGCTGAGGGAAAGTGTGTTATGGAGCGGGTCCGGTCCCGTCAGGTACACACCGGGCCAACGCAGCACATTTGGTACGTGAGTCACTCTCTAGACAACAGACTCTGGTTAATGGCATCTTGCCTTTCAAGACGTCATCGGTACGAGGGATGATGATGCGGAAAATAAAGCCTTTGCAAATCTGCTCCAAAAGTAAATTTAATATCCTCATTACGTCTGTGACTCACTGCTACTAATGCAATCTCCTTATATACGGACAAAGGATATATATATATATATATATATATATATATATATATATATATATATATATATATATATATATATATATATATATATATATATATATTCGCCCAAGAAACAGGTTAACATTTTTATTAGTCTTTTATTACGATGTTCATTTTTTGATATTTCAATGCCTTTTCACAGTCTTTTCAGTTCTTAACCCTTCCAGAAAGACTGAGCCTTCCTGATGGAAATGAAAATCACTCCTGCCATCTACTGGTACATCAGGAGCAACAGAATACGTCACTTATTTACACGGCCAGCATCAAGCAAGAAAACAATATCTGAGGAATTCATGTTTATACCTTCCACATGCAGAACATAAAACCTTCAGCTGGAGTTAGTTATTTAGGGACCACATATATATATATACAACTGTCTATAATGCATGAAGATATTAATATATTATAAACTATAACATCATGCAACAACATCATTTTCTGTAAAGCTGCTTTTAAAAAATAGTGAAAAGCAGTATATGAATTATTTGAATTGTGTTGACAATGATATTCATGAACTATAGTTGAAACATTGTGCTTTTTGGTTTTTGTATTCGCTTATTCCTCCTTCCCTTTTGTCGGCTGTGATGTCAGTTGAGTATAACAAGTTATTTTATTTCATTTGAGGCACATGAACCTCATCAATAGAAGCATCACTACTGTCTTCTTTCCACTGTAAGAGCTTCCTGAGATATAAGGTTCGTTCTCAATTAAGAATTTCAGGATTCACAAGACTTAAAATGTCATGTAAAAGATTCTTTTGACTTTTCTTCTTCACATTCCCCGATGTTTACAGTTTTCCTTTATGAAGCAAATGATCATATCATAATGATTTCTGAAGGATCATGTGACACTGAAGACTGGAGTAATGATGCTGAAAATTCAGCTTTGAATTTTGAAAGCTGAATCACAGGAATAAATTTTTATTTTACTGTATATCCAAATACAAAACAGCTATTTTAAATTGTAATAATATTTCACAATATTGCTGTTTTTATTGTATTTTTGGCAGCTTTGGTGAGCATAAGAGACTCCTTTCAAAAACATTAAAAATATCCAAACTTTTGAACGCTATAAAGAATTCAAAAATACACATTGTGTGGAAACAATCTGGAAAACCCAATTTGGTTCTAATATGAGCCTTTAAGAGTGAAAGCCTTCATCAGATATACATATCCCTGAGTTATCTCTTTAGTGATGTTTTCCTGAAAGTGAAAGTAAAAGCCTTGATGTATATATATTAGGTGAAACTCGGAAAATTTGTAATTCAACTTAAACAGTGAAACTAATGAATTATATAGACTCATTACATGCAAAGTGAGATATTTCTAGCCTTTATTTGTTATAATTTTGATGATTATGGCTTACAGCTTATGAAAACTTTTCACAATATTCTAATTTTTCGAGTTTCACCTGTATATATATATATATATATATATCTCCCTGAGTTATCTCTTTAGTGATGTTGTCCTGAAAGTGAAAGTAAAAGCCTAGATCAGATATATGTGTCACGGTTTGGGTTTTGTTCCTGACTGTTTCATGTATGTCATGTGATCCTGCCATGTGTTCCCTTGTGTGATGTGTCATGTTGTCATTGGTTCATTGTTTAATTGTTCACAGGTGTCCCTAATTCGTCTGTGTATTTGAGCCCTCATGTTTGCCCTGTGTCTTTGTCTAGTGTTGAATGTTTCCTGTTGAGGTTCTTGTTTCATGCCTTTGTTTTGTGTTTGTTAATTAAAGTTGCATTTGGGTTCTCGACCAGTTTTCCTCCAGTGGATTCAATCGTTCCGTGTATGTGTGAGTCACCTCTTTAGTGATGTTGTCCTGCACCAGGCTGTAGAGGGGCACGACGCGGCTGACCTCCAGCAGGACTGGTGTGGGACTGGGTGTCTGGCGGGCCGACTGTCTGCACAGGTGACAGGCGTCCGGGCAGCTTCCCTTCTCCTGACAGCGGATCTCCACGCCGGACACCAGGTCATCGGACAGAAGCTGAGTCTTCAGGAGACCTGACAGGTAGATGATGAACGGGACAGCTTTCAGATCCCGCCGGCCACCCTGATCCGTGACTTCTAGAGGAGAGACACAGGAGGAGGTGACTGAGACTCAGATCGAGGCCAGCTCTGGATCTGCTCTGGTGATGTCAATATCAGAGCCGATTATGATTAACGCTCGCGCTTTACAACGCATCTTTCCCTCGCGGGTCAAAATGACCCGAAGCCCTAATATTATACTTAATGTTTTTCGTCCAGAAAGCTTTTTTATTTCATTTTGATATTTTTTTTTTTATGCAATTATTTGGGAGACTTTTTATTTATTTACCTTTTAAATAACTAGATTTGACTTCATGCATAACCCTTTTAATTCAGCTAAAATTATCTTACATTGGGAGTCTTTGCCGACCTTTTGTGGAAATAAATAATATAACATGATGTTTCATGACTCTTGCCACTAGAAGGTCTTATATCTCTATATGGAGCAAATGAGCGGTTTCGCTGGGTCCTAAAGTCAGTTTCTCTTCAGTGTGCATTCAGATACACATGTAGACATTATAAAATATTTTGTTGGTAAAGTTTTAGCTTTTTTTTCTTTTTAATAGGTTTTTCTATGTGTACTGAAGCATTCCACACACTCCATTCATTCCTATAGGGTCAAATCGACCCGTGAGGGAAGGATTTGTTACTTTTTAAAATTTCAACCACAAAATTCCTTGAATCCATTTTTTTTTTTTCTGTGTATTCGTGGTTCAAGTGCAACAAAAGTCCTAGGGTCTATGATGAACACTCATCTTTTAAAAAAATGTTGGGTTGAAATGGCCAGAAGGATATAGTAAGAGATGCTGCACAAATGGAACAACAAATCTACTTCTTGGAAATATAATCTTGTATTTATGCTGGTTTCAAATGGTTTAAGATTTTAAAATTGCCAAGAGGAGTTAGTGTGACTTTCTCTTACAGCTTGAATGTATGTAAGCCTTTTTGAAAAAAAAAAGTGGAAAAAAGAATACTTATTACAGAAATATTATTGTTTAATAGATTATAGTGCAAACTGAACTAAATGTTTTCAGACACGTAACGTGCATGTTAATTGCAATAAAACGGAAATGTATTGTATTTTACATGTTTGTTAAATGTATTTAGCTGAACTTTTGAGTTTTTTTTTTACTCATAGGACTTAAGTATACATGCATATTTATGTCCCTGGTGAAATATATATTCTTGATTGTATTTTTTAGATTTATATTTCATTTTTCAATAGTGCATAGTAAATATACTAACAACGAATTGTACTGTATTTAAATTTATTAAAAAAAGTATAATAACATCATGCTTTTAACTATTTTCAACACTTCAAAAATAATTGTAATTTTGTATATTTTCTTAATATACTCAAAGTTTTTTATATGTAAGGTATATTTTTAACTGATAATGTAACAATGCACTGAAAGCATATTTTAAAATACATTATTTAATACTCTGAAGTTATAATATATTATAAATTAATTTTGACTGTAATTTTTAACTTGACAAATTCATGCTTTTTTCACAATTTCTCTTCACTACTTTAAAAAAGTGTACAATTGTATGACTAATTCATTAAATAAAGTGTATGCAGAGTACAAATGGCCACTTCAAAGAATTTGACATTAGATTAACTATTGCTTTAAAGAAGCACTTTTACATCTTGGCATTTAAGTGTGAAGGAGAAAACTACTGTAAATATTAGTCTTTTATGTAG